>OY986435.1:14296002-14896002 GCA_963920525.1 Dichetophora obliterata | reverse complement strand
CTCTGTGCTGCGTCGTGCAAGCCCATGAAGAATAGGAAGGGTATTTTCGGCCAATGTGGATTTGCAGAGAAGCAATGCATAGGTTATTAAAGCAATTTCGTAGGATTCAGCAGTATCCAGCTGTGTGTGCCAATTGTGTTCAATCCAAGCAACTGCATTTCTAATGGCCTTTTCTACACGCAACTCATATGCATCGGATAAGTTTCGTACAGAACACAAAGTTATGAGCACATGCGTAGTCAAGATCATTTTATTTTTGTTATCCTCAGCAGAGTTGCCTGTCTGCAGCCAAGCACCTTCTAATGTTTGTTGTTGCAACAGCCAATTCAAATTCGCCTCAATAATTGTCGCATCAATCCAAATGTAGTCGATCATTTTTAAAGTAGCTGCTTCCTGTGAATAAAACACAGTCAAGGTGTTAATGTAGAACTTTTTGGTTGAAGAGTTTCAACAAATTTACCAATGCTTTTACTGACCCATCTGCATCTTATCCTTCTATATTAAACAAATAATTTTTACTGATTTATATTACTTACTTGAATTAGCCGTAAACAATGTGCTGTCAACCACACTGACGAATCCAAATAATTCCAATCGGCAGCAATTAAATTCGTAAAAGAACCATCTGGACGCATAAAACTTAACAGACGCTGATAGTTCACATTCATTTGGAAATATATGTCCTTTTCAGCAGTTACATTATGTTTGTTCGTGGTCAGTCTTAAATACATCAATGAGTACAAATTGGTTGCTAAAGCCAAGGCACATTCTTCTGCCGTCTCCAAAGATGCTCTCGAATAAGACTGCTTGCTAATAAAAGCGCTTACTGCATTTTCGACAAGAGAAATGTGAACATAGTTCTGAGGCAACTTTGGAATATTCAAATGCTCAAGAACATTACTGCTATGCTCCGTTAAGTTGAGCAGTATGGATGTATCCCAACCTTGTTGAGTGTTCAATTCAGCGCTGTCAACATTTAAATGGGAGGTGATATTAAATGCACTGTAGTTTGTTTCTACAAACAATACAACGGGAATTTTTCCGAATGAAATGGGCTTAAAAGACATCAGTACCGTCCGCTGACGTTCGTTTGCTGCCATTTTTACAGACGACTTTAGATTCGCATCTACAATTATTGCATAATCGGCGCTCTTTTTTAACGAAACAGTAGCTGTGATCGAGGTGTTAGTGTTTTTGAATACATCCACTCGTATTCCTATGTGTTCATACCTGCGACAGTGGTCAGGCATATCGATCTTCACAACAATAGGTTTCATACTAGTGTATATCAGAGCTTTGCTTATTATACCCACACCCTTTGTTAGTCTGGTACTATAGCCGCTGATTATCCATTGAGTTGTCATAGCATCAGATGGTTCTTTGGCATATAACATAGAGCGACCCGTACTGTCAATTTGTACATTCTTCCAGAGCCAAACGCCGTTTTTAAAGTGACGAGAAACACGATTAATGCGATATTTTTGGTTGCCACTAAGATCATTGGCGGGTTGGTGAACCTTTAACTATCAAAAGAAAACATAATGAACGATATCTTAAGGTGTGCAATAACCAATTACCTTTTCACATCCAATTTCATCGCTGCCATCAATGCAATCACGATAACCATCACATTTCCTTGCCAACAAGTAACAAGATCCCACTAAACATGGCTCAAACATAATGTCCTTGCCACATTGTACCGTAGTTTGTGGCACATCACCATCAGTTGAAACAATTAAACCACTCCGAGCAAAAGTGCTATTTGCATCGATGCCAAATGTTGAGGCGGCATAGTAAACGTTGTCGTATTTTGTATAGGCATTGTGATCCTTATGCATGTGCCAGCCGTGTTTGTACAACTTGTTGGTGGTATTATAAACCGTCTGCATTTCGCTTAAAAAATGTGTAAAAGTCAGCCCAAAACCATCTGGCTGCATGTTGTATATATCTCTAGCAACGGCCGTGAGACTAACAAATGTGCCGGCTTCTCCCAGAATGAAGACTGGGTGCTCATTTTCATGTGTGTTTTCAATTGAAACGGTGAAATTATTTCGAAACATGCCAACTACCGGAAATGTTAGTGAGTCTGCTACGATTTGACCTTGCCAAGTAACCGCCCAGACAAAAATCTCTGCAAATGGCGACATCTCTGCGCTTAACACCAAAGCAATGGTACGCATACCATCTGTTAAGAACTCACGCTCGCTAACCAATATGACACCCTTCGCTATCACCATGTAATGAAAGTATTCCACAAAGAAGTTGGTGTTAATCTGGAATATAATGTATTCGCCAACAATGGGTTGCTCGGTGCTAGTGTCAACCTTTATATATTGATTGCGTGGTGAAAAGTGCGCCACTAA
Organism: Dichetophora obliterata; assembly: GCA_963920525.1. Classification (NCBI taxonomy): domain Eukaryota; kingdom Metazoa; phylum Arthropoda; class Insecta; order Diptera; family Sciomyzidae; genus Dichetophora; species Dichetophora obliterata. The sequence continues at coordinate 14,893,639 of OY986435.1, read as the reverse complement.
CTGCAGTTCAGCCGATGTTGTTGTATTGTGCGCCCTTTTTGTACCAGCTTGGCGCTCAACCGTAAAAGTAGCATGCAGTCGCATTTGTGTAACTGAATTTAAAATATCGCGTTGAAGATGTGACAAATCATTGCGCAAATCGATTTTCAACTCCCAGATTCCAGCACGATGATGTAACATTTGCAAACGCCGTTTTGACCAACTAAGTTTACCCGCTGTCGATTTTGTACTTATAACTCCACTCACTTCCATTTGGCCCTCTGTCAACAGACTGGTATCAAGTGGTGATCCATTGATGTATTCAACAGCAACGAAAATTGTAAAAGGCAAAGTTGGTTTGAAAATCTGTGGAGAGCCGCCCAGAAATGAAATGCGCATCGTTGGTTTGTAAATGCGCGAAATTGCATAGCCCGAGCAAGGCTCAACTCCATTGTCAGTTGCTACTGTTGCGGTTACAAGTATTTCTACAGCTGCAAAGTAAAAATAGAAATTAATTAATTGTTTACACAAATGAGAAACATCCCAAACCACAATATATTTATAACAAATTCTAGGTCAAGAATTTTAAGCTTCAAATAAATCTTTGATTATAGTACATAGATATTCACACTAAAGACAAACTAGTTTGACTCAATTCATACAGGGTTCGCAAAAACTCAAAAGTGATGAGCAAAATTGCACTCATCCTCATCAATATTAAATAATCAACACTCGTGAAGAACTCATTAAATGTTTTGCACTGATAAACTCATTTCTCATTCGAATTTTTACACTTGCTCAAAAAAGGCCTAAATGGGGCTTATTTTAAATTAAAACTAAAACAATTAAAACATGTCTACCCCTATCTGCCACCCTTTCAGGGGCCACATGCAAAAACAAAAAGGAAAATGTCAAAAACAGATCATATTTTCTCAAATGGACTACTTTCTACTTTTTCACACCAACATTTCTTCTAAACACACCCACCTGTTGTTCTAGAGGTTCACCTGCAAAAAATTAAGAAAATAAGGGAGGTTTTCAGCAAAAAAATTTTTGATAATCGATTTTTTATTAATTGATTATTTTTATACAGCTATTCAAGAATATGTAGAAATAAAACTAATATGTTCAAATCAATCGAGCTTATAATACAAATTCTAAAGTCGAGTGTATTATAAATCTGACCCCTGATTTCGGTACCAAAATTAAATAGTATATAAAAATTCCATTCGATGGGTATACTTTTTTTTTGTCTGAACCAATTTTGGCGTCCCCGAATTGCCTTTTTGTGCATAGACTCTCAATGGTAGAATGCATGGAATCATGTTTTTGTGTATGGAATTGTGCAGATGGGTCGAATATCCTTTCTTGGCTTGAAAAATTAGATGTTATGTCCATTCATTAACGAGCATAATATTACTCTCTACACGGAATTTATTTTTATAGTGGTAATGCATATTAAGTATGGACAAATTACTATCTAAATAAAGCTTTTTGCTTAATTTCCTGACGTAATGCGCTTTCAGGGTGGGAAAACTTTCTAAATGCTTTTGACCATTGCAAAGTCAGTATCACTAGTTTTATTTCCAGGGACTTTTTTTCCTCTTATCTGTATCTATAAAAATTTCGTTTGGACTTGCACCGTTAATGGCAGTAATAACAGGCTCATTTGATATATATAAGGTATTATGGACAAACTTTGAACACTCTCTGCTTTCCTTGTTCTCCAAAAAAATAATTTCGACGCCTGACGAGATTTTTCATGGTGTCCACTTACATTTCGGCGTTTTGGTTTTTGAATAATACCATATTATACCTTTGGCCTGTTTAAGTTTGAAAATCCCCAAACTTACTATTTCATTTCTATCAAATTCGGTAAATTTAAAAGAGCACTTAAATCTGCAACTGGAACATTCAACGGGTTTCGGAGATTTTGCAGGGCAATCCTACATAAAATAAGTTTTTGTAATAAGGATAATCCTACGTTATGAAACGTGATGCAAATACCCCGTTTTTAGCAAATACGTACTTTCATTTTCATTTACATTTCTGTTTTTTTTTTCAGGAGCCTAACTATGGTGTGGCCCAATTTTCAACTTTTTTTTAAGCACATCAACTTCAGCGCCATCTTTATATATAAAAAACAGTAAAAGTTAAAAAACAGTTTTTTACTTATACTGATGATGTAAAATTAACATGCAAATTAAATGTTTTATATATACTAAACTTATTTAGAAAACTTCTTCTAAAATATTCCTTAATTTTAACCGCTTTTGCCTAAAATCTCCCTTTATAAAAATTACAAGATGGTTTATATCTCTATCAGCCGTAGAGGTCAAATGTATGAACAGGTCTTAAAATTTTTCATGCCCGACTTTTTTTTCGAACACATCCACCTACTATCTGCCACCTATCTGTAGGTAGGGGACCCAAAAAAATAAAGAAAAACATCGAAATTATTTTATATCTCTACCGCATTCCATGCTGGATGGTTAAATATATGAGGTGATTCTACAACTTTTCACCCCCAAACATTTTCCTTTCTCCTCTGTCTGCCATTCCTTCTGGAATGAACAAAAATACAAAATACAAAAATAGTTAATATTATTACATGAATTTAATTGTGAGCTTTTGATCAAGATTTTAAGAAGGCAACAACAACAATTCTGTATAGAGTCAATCACTTAGCTGACTAGATAGTCCGTCCTTTTCGGTATTCGCTACATTTCCTCTTCAGTAGTCTTCGAGTGATTAACAGCTCTATTCTAACAAAATCACAAAAGCCACCTCAGTATCAATTGATACAGAAGTCACAATTGATACAAATTCGTATTCTGAGCACTTTGGAAAAGCTCTTTTTGTATCAACAGTGATCAAAATAATGAAGAGCAGCAAAGCAGGTCACAAATACGTAAAGAACCAAAATAAGGATAATTTTAAAAACATATATCAATTTTAAGGAATCTGGAGCCACGAATTGATTAATTTAATGTGTTAAAAAGTTATTTTGCTATGTTTTATCTCTATACAAATCTGATGGCAGTAATTTAATATAAGCCATAACATAAACAAAGCTTTATAACATCGTTTTGAACACAAACACATAACTCTTTTAAGCACCCAACTGAACATTTGACTATCAGCATTTTTGTATACAAATCTATGCTCATTGCACAGAAGAGCTTTTTACACTGCTGTGGAGAGTTAAAAAAGCTTTTCGGTTGAGACAGCTTAGACAGAATACGGATCAATAGAGACCAGATCAAAATTGTCACAATTTTTTGGTATCACTTGATTGTGATGATGATGCCAGAATAAAGCTGTAAGCTGTGATCAACTCACTGTTAAAGTCGTATATGATTTCACACATGTTTGAACAAATCCTTTAGAATTATACGTTCGAATCGGCTACTTAATCATATGTCATTTAAATCAGTAAGCTATTTATAGATCAGAGCCATCAAACTCTACCAAGGTGGCCATCTGTTCTAGTTGCTTCTTAGTTATTTCAATATTCATTGGTGTTCGACAATTTGTCGAAATGCACCATAGAATTGAAACGAGTTTTTGCTTCGCTAGAAGCTAGTGTTTTCAACTGAAACGTGGCTATTTTCACAACCAAATGTTCAATTACTCATGACTTTGACCGATTGATAATTAGATAATTTAATTAATTTGACATTAATTAAACTTATGTGACAGTGCTCCGCCTTAGAAGTTAGTTAAATAATTGTTATCTATTATTGTCGAACACCAATGAATATTGAAATAAATAAGAAGCAACTAGTGCAGATGGCAACCTTGGTAGAGTTTGATGGCTGTGATCTATAAATAGCTTACTGCTTAAAATTTCATATGATTAAGTAGCCGATTTAAACGTAAAATTCTGAAGAATTTGTTCAAACATGTGTGAAATCATATACGACTTTAAAAGTGAGTTGATCACAGCTTAATCGCTCGAAGACTACTGAAGAGGAAATGTAGCAATTTTCAAAACAGACTCTATTCAGCTAAGGTAAGATAGAGTTATTGCTTGATCTAAAGCTCACAATTAAATTCATGTACTAATTTAAATAATAGATCACAATTAATTAACTAATAGTTCATATTTCTACTGAATTTACTTTTGGAATAGTCGAACGTATGAGCTGAAACTATTATTTTTCAGTAACCAACATTTCTTCCGAACACATCCATCCTATCTGCCACCCATATGGAGGTCCCCCCATACAAGAAACGCACAAAATTAACAAAAATCCCAGGAGGGGTCAAGTGTATAAGCTAGTCCCATTATTTTTTCATCCCCAACATTTCATCTGAACATACCAACTCCCTATTTGCCAATCTTTTGGAGGTTCCCATACAATTTAAATTAAGAAAATAGTTCATATATCTACGGAATTCCCTCTTAGAGGGGTCAAGTGTATGAGATCGTTACACAAGTTTTAAGTAGATACTGTTTATTTTCGGTCAGTGCTTTTTCCCATCCCCGCTCGAGTCTCTTTATTTTATATATTTAAACTTACCTGTCATATTTGCTTGCAACTTTTCCAATTCAAACTTTGACCATTTGAAGTTATAGCTTCCATTAAATTGTGTGATAGTTTGTTGAAACAACCGACGACCGTGTAACAAAAAATCATTGTCAAAGCGAGCAGATTTGTTATGTTTGTGTAAAATATACGCTGTACGATTGAAAATCTCTTTAGGATGTTTATAAAGTTCCGGTGAAATGAGCTTGTTGGAAATTTGGTCGAACAATCCCAAACGGTATTGCTTGTTTAAGGACCTTGCATCCAAATAGCCTAAAGGATAAAATGTTGCTACCAGTGTGAGGTTGCCACTTATAGATTCACTGCCGCTAGTCGTTGTTGCCGTCACAGTTCCTTTTATGAAAGCAGATGTTGTAAAAAAAACTACGGGCATTTTGATCTCTACTTCACAGCGCGTTCGATAGTATTCCTCAGCCGTAAAGACAATTCGCTTTTGCTGACCTCCATGTTCGGCAATGGAAACATTTATGGTCCATTCGCCGAAGACTGGCCGATCGGTAAGTGTATGTTCCAATGCAATTGTGCCAGAAGATGATAGCCTGAAGACATTAAAAAATTTAAATTTTAAGTAAATTGAAAAATTAATTTTATTGTTAAAGTTACATACTTAAATTCTAATTATATAAAAGTTAAAAACTGTAATTACAGTTAAAGAAATAATAAATCAAATGAAGGGCTTATTGCAAGAACATGATATGCCACATAAAAAATATTTTGAAATAATCGTCTTTATAGTTTTAAAAAATCTCTTTTTGTATGGAAAAACAGAATTTAACAAGGAAACTTTTATAGATTTGTCCTAAATTAAAAAGGGAATAGCCTAAATCTCTTCATTTGGTTTTGGTAATTCGTTAACTTATTTATCATGTCTAAAAAATCGTTTTTTTAAAAAATGTGGCTTATCGCGTTTTTGCAATAAGCCCTTCAAATAATAAATAGAATTAATAAAGTTCGAATTACATTACAATACTTTCTCATCATACAATTCTTTGCTACTTACGGTGTTAGCCACCGCCATGTTATGTGTTCATGAGGATCAATTAAAAAGACTTCAACGATACAGTCGGACGGTTGATAATCGGCACTCATAACTGTTACACGAAAACGCAGTGTGTCACCCTGCATATAAAGCGATTTGTCCGTTTGTATAAAAATCATCCGAGAATCACGCGCGTATTCCAAAGCGTACTCGTACAAGAAAGCCAAATCACAATAAATGTTTAAGAAAAACCCCTCCAAGCGCAATTTGCACGCTCGTTTTGCCAAAGTATTTATGCCTAAATGTAGGTTCAACGTTTCGCTGCCGCCCGCATAGACATCAATTGAGTCACCGCTTAAGTTAACGCCATCGCATGAAATATTTGCAAAAGCCTTGATGGGATGCTTAGCTTGCAGCACAGATAAAGATACTTTGTAGACAAATCCAAAGCGCAGCGTTCGCGAAGCCACTATAAAATAGGTAACTTCTTTGTTACTAAAATTATTTGTTGCATCAGTGGAGAATTTTGTTGAATTGCTATTTAATGATGAGCGTGCCGGCTTAAAGGCCTGCTTATAGTGTCCACTATTACGTGGTTCGGCATAAGCACTTGAAAATGTTTTCTCCAAATCATTTGTGTGCAGATCTTGAATGCTGCTGGTGTCATAGTGGTCTTTGAAAATTTCTCTACGCACTCGCTGTTGTTGAGGCTCAGTACTGCTGGCTGCGTAGATGTCACTCTGTTGTGAGGTATCTTTTAGATGGTCATTATATTTGATTTCATCATCGTAGTCATAATAAGTTTTGGTGGAGTATTTTTTTAGTATCTGATAATAGCAATTATATTGCATATCCTTGTCCATTTGCAGAGAGCCAAACACGTAGCACAGTGGCAAAAGCAAGCATATTAAAGTTCTCATTTTATAGAAGCTGAAAAAGTTTTAAATTTTTAAAAAATAATAAAATGCAATATTAATATGCCATAATTAAAAAAAAAATAAAGTAAATTAAAAAATAACATAATTTTCATTAAATTTCTGAGACAACAAATCTTGCAACATAATAAAAAAACTTTAGTTTTTTGGGGTAAGCAAAAATTCTATCTAACAATGATGAAGAATTCATTCAAAGTTCTATGGAAATTTTTAAATGAATAATGTTTGTTTTTGTTTTTGTTTTTGTTTTCTCTTGAAATTCAGACGCTTTTTTCGTTCACTTTTAGTTCAGGATTGATTGGTGTATTGAACTTGTGCCCACCACCCTGACAAACGCAAATCATGCCCACGAATTGATTTACGCACTCTTTACTAAGTGTCGATTACTTCCTTGTGAGCACGTTTCTTTTTCTTTTATTTTATTTTTTCTGACGTCTAGTTATACTAAATATAGTTTCTGTTACAAATCGACACAAGCTAGTGTATACGAAAGACAGTTTTAGTTGTCGAGTTCTTGCTTGGATTTACTAAAGGAAAGGAAAGAGATATGAACATACAAATTTGGGGCATTGGGAGTTATTTTTAGTATAAATGGCACACATCAAAAGGTATAGTTTATAAAAGTCACAAGTTGTCTCAACCAATTAAACAATATATGTGTGTATGTGTATGAACATTAAGCCATTTAAAAGTTTAAAAAATGTAAATGTTTTTTTTTAAATGTTACCGCCTCATTTAAACAGTTGTGTTGATAAAATTTCTTGAATGGAAAACATAGCAAACGTTTTTTTATACCCCCTACGCGTACTGAGTAAGGGGTATATTAACTTTGTCACTCCGTTTATAACGCCCATAAAGAGGCGTGTCAGGTATAGAAAAGTTTCTATGGGGCATTCCATACAATATTTGCCACCAACATTTTTTTTCTATAAAAGATTAATTTTTTATTTTACGTTTGTAAAAAACTACCTTTTTTTCAACACTTATACTGCAATAACAGAGAGATAGAAAAATTTTTCCCAAACAAGAAATATTTTTTTGTTTAACGATTTATTTGCAATGTTTTTTAGATCAAATATTAAGCAAATTATTTGAATTTATATTACATATAACAGAAATTACAATTCATAACAAGTTTTTAAAATAATTTAATTAAACATTGCGAAAAAGAAGAAAAATATATGAATTAGTATGTTCAGTGTAGTGCTTTAATCGCTAAACAAAATCACATACACACATACGCCACACACATATTAGAAAATATACTTTACTTTATAAATTAATTTAAAAAAAAATCTTCTCATTCATGTCAATTTTTAATTTTTAATCAAAAAAGGTTTTTACAAAATTTTATTATTCAAAATATTATCAATTCAAATAGTTCAAATCAAATTGTAAATTTTTTATTTTTTAGTATGTCAATGTTAAATAAAATATATGCTTACAGAATAAATATATATATACATATATAGTATATATAAAATAAAAAATCATTTTTAAAGCGTTATGAAAAATCGCCCAAAAAAATAAATGAAAAATCATCCAAAATTTCTTCATCAAAATTGGTTCTTTTTCATATGAATTTTTCACCCTATTTTTTGGGTGATTTTTAATTTTTTTGGGCGATTTTGCATTTTTTTTTTTCGGGTCATTATTAATTTTTTTTTTGTGCGATTTTTCATTTTCCTTTTGTTTCATTTTCCATTTGTTTAATTTTTCCTTTTGTTTCATTTTCCATTTGTTTAATTTTTAATTTTTTTTTTTTTTGGTAATTTTTCATTTTTATACTTGTTTGTTTTCTGTATTTATTGATTAATATATTAATTTTTGTTCTTGTTAATAATAAAAAATGAAACAATTGAAGAACGAAAACTAAATTTTTTTTAATCATATGTATTAAGGCATTAGTCCAATTCCGGAAAAATTTCAGGCCGCTCTCAACTGGTTTAGAAGTAATACTAGTCCAAGGTTGCAAAAAATTGCCATTTGAAGAATATGAAAACTACCAAATTTTTTTATGTGAAATAAGTTGTACAAAAAAGTTTACTTAAGACTTAAACTAAATATTTTTATGTGTTAATTTTCTATGATTTAAACACAAATTCTAAATGTTTGATAGTTTAAATCATTCTTGATTTTAAATACAAATTCTAGTTGTTTGATAGTTTAAAATCGTTTATTGAACTTTTAGGTCAAGTTAGAACAATTAATTGCTCTAACGAATTTTTTCCAAAGAAACAACAACAACATTTTTCAATATTTTTAGTTGTCTCTTTTTAATAGACGGCCTTCGGCCGCTGCTTAGGGATAACAACCCTTAATAAATTCAACACCAGCTTCGCTGTCTACAGTACTTCTGGATATAATTTTCTTTTTAATAGGCGGCTTTCGGCCACTGCTTAAGAATTACAACCATCATTAAGACTAACACCGGCTTCGCTGTCTACAGTACTTCTGGATATAATTCTCTTTTGAAAATCAAATGAAAAATTTTAAAATAATGTTTCAATATTTTAGACGATTGAATATGAACGAAAACTCAAATTTTAAACTTTTTTTTTGATTTTTTATTTAATTTCTTGTGGCATATTTTATATTATTTGGGAGATTTTTAATTTTCCTTAAAAAGTTTTGGGTGATTTTTCATTTTTATTGAGCGATTTTTCATTATATTTTTTGGGCCATTTTTCATTGGGCTATTTTTAATTTTTTTTTTTTTGCAATTTTTCATTGGGCGATTTTTCTTAACGTCATCCATCATAACTGGACCTACATTCAGAAATAATTAAATAATTAGAAAAAAATAATTAAATAAATATTAATTGTAATAAATAAAAGAAATACGAACTTTGTGTTCTAAATAAAAGGTCCAGCGGATGGAATCTTTTCAATCATCTGACTTCAGTGGTCTCATCGAGGAGTAAAATAGCCAAATGGATTGACATGATCACTTAGCCTTTGCAAGTATCTTTCGCTGAACTTTCTTATCTCATCTTTTACTTTTGGTATAGAAAGATATATTTGTACAGAATTATTAATAACAAACCATGGGCCATTTGTAATATGTCGAAGCGTTTTTGACTGGTAGCGTTCCAGTAAAAACTACTATATGTTAGAGCTACTAGTAGTTTCCCAAAGCTGCAGTACGTATGTCCAAATAGGTTTAAGCATTGTTTTGTATAATTTTATTTTGTTTTGAAGATAAAGATTTGATTTTGGATTAACTGGCACAAACTTCATTAAGTTTGCTCTAACATCGAAATACTGGAACGCTAGCAGTCAAAAACGCAATGGCACGAACTAACAAAAGAGTTTTTTGTTTACCAGGCTTAGCTGCTGCCGTTTAGCTTTTATATGATTCTTCTAGGTAAGACGTCTGTCAAGGTGTAAACCAAGATACTTGACAGAACTATTTTCTAGAATTGTTGTGCCATTTATTTTTATTGCAAGACAGTCACCTCTCCTTAAAGAAAATGTTACATGAACAGATTTTTCTGCACTCATTTTTATGTTCCATTTTGATAGCAACACATCAACTTTATTTGGCTTTGAACTAATTTTGACGCTTCCACAGCTGATGTGCCCGTTCCTAAATTGCAGTATCGTTTTCCAATTTTGTACGGACAAAAGTATTGCTTCTCATGTCTTCCTCATCGTTGGTGTGCTTCTTCGTGATACAGAATAATGCAGTAAGATTTTGTTCGTTCGTAGAAAAAAAATTATACGCAACGAACAAATGAAAATATTATATTTGTGCAATGCTCTGAATACAGTATCCCGCCAAAAAAATGAGAATAGTCAAACATTTTCTTATAAAATTCGATAATGTGTTTTGTTGAATAGTAAAACTTAAAAACAACCTTTTTTTCTTCTAAGAATGAATTCCTAAGATATACTTTTATTGAAGTAGTTATAATAAAGCATTTTAATTTAGTACTTATTCGCATTTCCTTTACTTGTTATTAATGTCTTAATGCTTTTATTCCACTATTCATATAGTTTTTTATCATTTCACTAAACTAATTAAAATGCTTTCATCTACAATTTTTTTTTGCGGGATAGTGTATATTTTTGGAAAATACGAATAAGTACATTAGGGCGACTCGATTTAAAAATCGCCCATTGCTCAGTGAAAATCGTATTCTAGGGATCAATATAAGAAACTTTTCCCGAGGAACTATACCTCTAAAACAAATTCTAATGCCCCGACTTTTGTCCCGTAGGATCAAATTTTGAAAAATCCCTCTTTGACCCATTTAGAGTGCCCCAATCGAGTGCAAATGTATGACCGACCCCCATTAACTTTGGAGGGCCAATCTACCCATGCCAGTGGCAACCCCCTGGAACCTCCTTTTCATGTAAAGTGCCAAAATGGTGATTTTTTTTAATTATTGTATGGGGAACCCCCAGGGGGTTCCAGGGGGTGAGCTACTGGCATGAGTGGATCGGCCCTCCAAAGTTAATGGGGGTCGGTCATACATTTGTACTCGATTGGGGCACTCTAAATGGGTCAAAGAGGGATTTTTCAAAATTTTACCCTACGGGACAAAAGTCAAAAGTTGGGGCGTTAGAATTCGTTTTAAAGGCGTAGTTCCTCGGGCAAAGTTTCTTATTTTGATCCCTATAATACGATTTTCACCGAGCAATGGGCGATTTTTTTGCCTCCCCACAAATCGACCCGGCCTAACGTACATTGATTTTTTTTCTTTATGGCTGAGTCGTATACTTTTTGGTTTTAATATGTGCGTAGTTTTTAGAAAGTCGAAGTTTTCATGGTAGTAATTCTATATCGAAGAATATAGTCTGGTGCTCGAGTTTTAAAAAATCGATTTTTTTAAATGTTTTTCGCAAGTAAAATATATTGAGAGTATGCTGCAAAAGTTTGAGACCAAAGTTCGAAATATTAATGAAATTATAGCACATAGCCGAAAGCGCCTCATACTGCGCGCTGTGTGTTGTTAAAACTTTAAAAGCGTTTTTCTCCAAACAACTTTTTTTTTATCGGACCGGGTGTTTTAAAAAATTCTATTGAGCCGATTAAACTGCAATTTATATATGTTATTCTACCCAACAATGGCTCTCGCAGGTAGTAGAATTGTACATTTTTAAAATTCTTTCATTATTTTTCCCCGATTTTCCCAAAAAAAAAAAAAAGTGATTTTTGAAAATTTCTGTTTAGAAGTCCGCCATTTTATTTTTTAATTAACCTTTGAACGCATTTGATGTTTTGAACTGTAAAAGATGTTTAGTGTCAATTTGACACTATGCATTACAACCAAAGGTTTAATTTTAATATAACTGAAAACTAGTGTCCGATCGAATGCGTATTTTTGGCTGCAGCCGAATGTTCGGCCAAATAGAAATAATCGGCCGAAGTCCGAAGTCAAATACTAACATTTTTTTCAAGTAAAAAAATAATAAAATTTAGGCCTTGTTTTCGTTATTTATTAATTTCAGTACAAAAAACGGCAATCATTAAAGATTCAATATGGTTAAACAGGCCGAAAAATATGCAATTTTCATTAATCAAACTTATTGTAGCAGCTACCCAATTATCTCCTGCAGATTTTTTAATAAATTGCCTACTACTATTAAGCAATACAGGTCACTTACAATTGTTTCTGAAACATAGTAAAATCGGAATCGTTGCTATAGATTAAGCATTATTAGCTACACCTCTTACTCTTTCTCTTTCTACTTTTCCAGCTCTTATTCTTGCCTTTCCACCTTCTTAGCTAATGACAATAAACACAGTATTTTAATACTAATATTGTCATCACCATTTCTCCACTGAATAGATATTGAGTATCTTGAAATGTGTTAATTATTATTATAAGTACTATTTATTTAAATTTATTTTTTAATCTAAGTGAAATGCAACTCTTGTAACTTGATGAATAACCTAATATTGTAAACTAGTTTTAGTTGGAGGAATGAGAATAAATATTGAATTGAATAATCATTTTTGGAAAAAGTAAATAATATAGGTACTCGAAACTTTTTAGGTATATTAACAGTACTTTGAAGAAGATTGTTTAAAAGTTTCAGAATACGCACGGGTTTATGCATGGGGCATATACAAGCCACGGGGCGACGTGGACCAGTGCTTAAATGACGAACTGAGCTGGCGACCTTCCCATAGGTGGCAAAATTCATCTGAAACAAAGCCAAAGCCGTAGGTTAAAAAATCGGCCGAATACCGAAGCCGAAGACGAATATTCGGTCGGATACTACTGAAAGCCCAATTTTTTCGGTGTTTATTCATGTTACATTAAATATTTATTTTTAAAAAACTCAAAAAGGAATGTTTTAGATTTGTTTGCCACACTAGAAATATAAAATAACAACAATTCATAAAATGTAAAAAATAAAAATGTCATTGTTATTCATCAACTACACTAAGTTTGGTCATATTTTTTTTCGCAGGGTAAAAAGAATTGGACAAACATTGGAATCGCAGTTACCACATCGAGTTCTGTGGAGATTTGCACTGAATTTATGCAGACAAAAAATGTACAGTTATAGTTTTTATTTTTTCTTTACCTTACATTCTTAGCATGGTGTCAATTTGACACTGAACGTTTGAAGTTTTTTTTTTTGGTAAAACATACATTTAGGCATTATGTGGATTTGAGCACAAATAAGAAAGATATAAGGTTTTATTTTTAAAAATAGTGTCGAATTGACACTAAAATCGTTTGAAGGTTAAAATGTCTAAATGTACCTGCCAATATGGCAAGCAAAAAAAAAATCTATTTAAATTTTTTATTTCAGATGGCTTCAATGCCATAATCACCCGGTCAGCAACACATATTTTTTAAGGTGCCCACTTTGAACATAAAAAAATTGTAAAATAAAAACAAAAAATTTCTTTCCAGTTTAAAATGTTAATAACAAAAAAAAATATAAGCGATTGTATTGTTTTCTTATCAAAAAAATTCGAAATAAACCTTGAAAAGTAGGACGACGCACCAGACTACATCCTTAAATAAAAACATTTAAATATGAAATAGTCGACCTTAGCCTAGTGGGTAGAGTGCGTGGCCCCTAAGCTAAAGAACCGCGGTAGCCCGGGTTCAATTCCAGCTCAGACAGAAAGTTTTTTCCATTGAATTAATTTTTCAGTTCGGTCGTCACCTCTCTGAAGCTAGGTCAAAGTCCTTCCAAGGGCTGTAATGGCCAGTTTATTATTATTATTAAATATGAAATAGTGCTTCAGCAAAACCAGCTATGTTATATCTCCTGTTGTTAGGCTGCGTTCATAGTAAACGCTTTTAGCTTAGCCGAGAGGTTTAGCTGAAAAACGCTTTGTGTATAATCATATGGAAAAAGCTCAAAGTGTTCATAGTGCCAGCATAAAGCTAGCATAAAGCTTAATTTCAAATGCTTTTCAGCGATTATATCTCCATCTCGCTTGCTCACACAGAAAAATAATTTTGTTTTTTATGCTTTGTTGTAGAGCATTTTTAAAATGCTATTCGGCACATGTTTATCTATTTTGCCTGTTAACAATATTTTCGTTGATTCTTTTGTGCTGAAGTTTTAACCGTTGTTGTGTTGTTGTTGCGTTGTGGTCCTTTTGTGGTGCTTTTCAGTTGTATGCACTTGTGTATTCTATCTCGTTTGTTTACATAATTTTCGTTGTTCTTGCTTACTTCTTGGGTACTTTTTGTGCTGAACTTTCCACCGTTGTTATGCTTTATGTTTTCAAGTTCCTTTGAACTTTTGTGTGTTATTAGTTTGATCTTTCATTGGTGATCATCGTGAATCTACATACTCATTAAACAAAAAATCTTTCATTTACTTTATAAAACGCAATTTAGGGCATTATTTTCCAAAGAGACAAATGAAAGCAAAACATATCAGCCACAAGCATAAAGCGCGCGAACAGAAATAAGCTCAATAAGCTGCTTTATGCAGCGTTGAATAAGCGTTCACTATGATCAAAAAAAGCTTGACAAAGCAGCTTTATGCATCAGCTTCAGCCAAAGCGTCCACTATGAACGCGGCCTTAGAAAATAATACTTTGTTTTTTTAATAAGAGGTAGTTCATAAACTACCTTACCAATTTTGAGCACTTTTTTAACCCTCCCTCCCCCTCCGTTACTTTTCGTAGTGCATTTCAACCCCCCTCCCCCCTACATAAAGTAACGTTACAAATGAAATAAAAAATTAATTGATTTAAACATATTATTTTACACAATAGCCCTCAGAATTTTCACTAGAATAACTGACTAGATAAATATATATGACTATATAAATTAAGGGTACAATATAAAAAAAATAACAATACTTAATTATTTATATCATCATTTAAAACTATTCCATCTTCGATCCAAGAGTCGATGCTCTCAATCACTGGGATTGAGAAGCTAGACGCTTTATTGAGGATTCTTCAAATTCTTCATAAGATTCTATGTCGACCCTTTCAGATGTTTCCTGATTTCTAATGCAAAAAAATTAAGGTGGTCTTTGACAGAGTTAATAAGCCGATTTATACGTTGTTTGTTTTCTTTTATGCTTATAATCAGTGGACCTGCGCTGTTAAATGCATAAATCTATACATATAATAAAACTGTAAAAAAAAATCTGTACATTTAATGTTATTTGGAAATTTGTTCTGCGCTGATGTGGATTACAAAAACGTTATTTTTAAAATTAGTACATGTATGTCTGTCTGTACGCGTATCACTTGAAAGTTTCTGGATATATTTTCCTTAAACTTGACATTTTGGTTCCTTAAATCTCTGGTCGGTACATAGGTTACTTTTTATCACAGAATTATTTTAAAACTAACAGCTCTTTCATTTGTATTTTTAAAAAATTGTAAAATTGAATTGTCATTATAAAATTTATAACCTTATGTTAGCTTTCCATAAGACTTTAGTCTTGTTAGAACAGTTGAAGAACATAAGAAGTATAAACCATAATGCTACACATCTAAATCAATATACTCACGCATTCGGTACTAGAAACAGAAATAACTTAGTTGTGGAGAAATGCAGTCGAGAGGTCACAAAGCAACGCTACTGCTGTGCAGGTCCTAACGCCATAATAATTTAATAATTTATTAAAAATGATAATAAAGTTAAAACATTTTCCGTTTGTTTGACACCAAAAACATTCTTATATCTTGAAAACTATAGAAAGTCCTTGCACAATAGAGTTTTGAATAAATAGTTAATAAGTTTTATGATCTATTAAATTATTGCATGATTGACTCTATACAGAGTTGTTGTTGTTGCCTTCTTAAAAACTTACTTGATCTAAAGCTCGCAATTTAATTCATGTTTTGAATAAATTTTTAATCTTATTTCAAAAACAGCCCAACAAATTTCTGTTTCTTCCTAAAACGGTGCAAAAGTTGTTTTTGTCGTAAGAATAATAATAACTGAAAATTGCATTTCGTATACTCTTTTGTATGACGAATCATTTTTAAGAAAAAACTGTTTCTGTTTGACACAAGATTTGATGCTCTATTAAAAAAAATTTAATGGTACCCCCCCCCCCCTTTGATTTTTGCAACGATTTGAATTTTTTAACATGTTTTTAAAAGTATTAACAAATGCTTAGCCTTCAAGAATAATTTCTGGTTTTTTTCGTATGCAGAACCCCATCTGCGGGGAACAAATGACAAGTGTTATAAATTTTAACTACTCAAATCATAAAAATATTTTTTTCTTAAAAGACATATTTTCCTCATTTTGTAATACACTCTTGAAAATCCTCCCTATTTTTAAAGAACATTCAAATAATAACCGCAAAAATACAAAAAAAAAATTTGCATATCAGCTAGTCTTAAATATTATTAAATTAAATTTTGTTTTTTTTTTAAATTTTTGGTCACGTTACAATATGTTAAACCACTCCCCGCCCTACCGTTACTTATCGTAGTGCATTTCAAAGCCCCCTCCCTTCCCGTAAATTGGTAACGGAGTTTATGAACGACCCCTTTTTTAAAAAAAAAAAAGATCAACGAACCAAGGCATGCGCCTTATACAAACAAGGTTTGGTCTTTGACCTGAAAGGAAAGAATAGATTTTTTAGAGGAACAGATTGGAACCAGTGAATTATTGATTAGGCGAAACAACCGCGAAAGACAATTTGAATTGCTTTTAACCGAAAGCTAGTGTTATGCCTTAACCTCGGGTAAGCATTTCCAGCACTTAGTTGTTCCTGTCCATTAATTCCACATTTTCCACAATTTAGCTGTGGATTTTTTTGTTTCCCATAATTCTTAAATGAGCAGGAAAGAATGAAGAAAGTGAAAAGAACCATGCCCGAGCCCGGATTCGAACCAGGGACCTCTGGGTTGAGAGTCTAGCGCACTCTCCACTAGACTACAAAGGCCGACGACCCTAACCTACTGTTATAGCTTTAAGCAAATTGTTTTTTTACGGAACAAATACAATCTTGGTTTTCGATTTCCAGAATTATATGTTTTCGTGTTAAGGAAGGTTGTTTTAGGCAAACAATTTTTTAAAATTTAATTTTTTAATATGATAAATTCAAACTCAAAATCAATTGAATTTTTTATAATTGATTACGTTGTACTATTCAAGAATATATAAAAAAATTTAAATAGTACAGATTCTATAGCGCTTAAAACCCGGTGCGCCAGAGTAACTTTAAACGCTTTTTTTCGAAACACACTTTTTCAAAATGGTTCACTCCTGCAAACCAACTAATCGACCGATTCAAATATTTTTTTATCTGTTTGCATTGTAATTCTACACATCTTTTACCAAAATTAGCGTCTTTGGAAAATTAGTCTAGTTTTTACACGCAACAATATGGTAAAAAATAACGTAAATTTTTTTCACGCTTTCTCAATTTTAAATATTTCCATTCCACTTTGGTAAATGATGTGCATTTTTTTTCAAACGATCTGGATCCGAGCTGATGTGGCCCGATTTGTCACTTTTTTTAAGCACACTAACTTCAGAGCCATTTTTATATATAAAAATTATGTTACAAAAAAAATGTATTTTATCTAAACTGTTAATGTAAAATTAACATGCAAATTAATTTTTTTGTATACATACATTGTTGCACAAAACAATAGCAACAAAATCAGTGCGCTGCTACAAAATCATGTATCTTTTTAAATATTAGGTACACACAAAAATGATGATAGGAGCCAAAGCATATATTCACCCATCATATTAAAACAAATCATATTCAAATTTGGTTTTGTTTTCTTTATTAAATTTAAAATTAATGTGATTTTATTCAGTTTGTCTGAGAGCAAAACAAAAGCAACATAATTTATATTTGGTGTAAGATTCATTATTCTTAATAACCCCTGCACATCTGAGCGACATCGACTCTATTAAATTAGATATGTTGATATTAGGTATTTGTTCCCAATTAAGTTTCAGGGCTTCATACAGTGCAGTCTTATTGGAAAACCTTTGACCATAAACTTTTACCTTCAAAATCCCAAAAAGATTTTCAATGGGATTCAAGTCATTGTGACTGTGCCGGCCAATCAAGGACTTGAATACCATTGCCTCTAATGTAATCTTTGATGAGCTTTGAAGTGTGCTTCGGGTCGTTGTCGGGCTGAAACGTTCACTGAAGCTACATATTCCACTCTGAATGTGGTTGCATCTTGCTTTCTAAAATGTCATTATATACAAATCGATCCATAATTCCATCGATTTTTTGAAATGGTTTAACTTCATTATAGGAAAAACAAGTGCAGACCATAATGCCACCGCCTCCGTGCTTAAAATTTATTTTGCAGTTTCGGGCTTCAAGTCGTGTAACTGGGTGGCGCCGTACCGTGCACATCCCATCTGAATTAATCAAGTTGAACTTTGATTCATCGCTAAAAAACGGTTTTCGATTTTTGAACGGTCCAATTTAGGTGCTCTTTTGGAAGACTGAGTCTAAAAAACAATAAATTGCAACTAATTGTCACAATTTCAGACAGAATTGTTTAAATTGTAACACCTCACCTTTGTTTTTTATGCTTAGCTGTAAGCAAAGGTTTCTCTGCCGGTCTGTAACTTCTTTAATCGTTCTCAACGGCTCGTCTTCAAATATTGCTGTGGTGGATATCTAAATCAAGAGTCCGAACAACCTCTTTGGATGTGGCAAATGCATTTCGTTTGAACACAACACAAATGTTCCTGTCATCACGCAGCGATGTCTTCCGCGGCCGCGCTCTTTAATGTAGCATTGTTACGTCTTTTGTAAAGGTATATTTCTTTATTAATCTGCAAACTATTGACCGATAAATATCAAACTGTTTCATGTTAGATATTTGTGAATTTCCGTATTTATATTCGGAAATAATTTGCAATTTAAGAGCTTCACAGTTTTTAAAACGTGCCATTATAAATGGAACAGTCAATGTCACAACTAGAGCAAAAACAAAACTAAACTTTAATGTTTATGACTTACAAACAACACGTGCTTTACAATAACGGAACTTTTGCCGGTAATTCTTGGAACTTTTGTTCTCTTTTTAAATTTTTCAAGTTTTGTTGCTTTTGTTTTGCTCTCAGACAAATTGAATGTAGCCACATTAATTTGAAATTTGATTAAAAAAACAAAACCAAATTTGGATTTGATTTGTTTTATATATGATGTATGAATATATGCTTTGATTCCTATAATCATTTTTGTGTGTCCAAGATATTAAAAAAGATACACGATTTTGTTGCAGCGCACTTATTTTGTTGCTATTGTTTTGCGCAACACTGTATATGTATGTGTAATATAAATTTTTTAGAAAACATCTTTTAAAATATGCCTTCATTTTAATAGCTTTTGCCTAAGGGAGGTTTTGCCTTAAGGTACTATTACAGTGTGTAAAAAATTAAAAATCAATTTTCTTCTTTCGTTAGAATATGGATCTTTAAGGTCTTAAGAATGTGTATACAAAATTTTAGAAAAAATATCAAATAGAAAAAGTTATAACATATTTTATATTCGCATGTCGCGTGATATTCAAGAACCTTTAAATCTTTAATCGCGTTTTTCTCGAAACAAGGTTTTTCGAATCGGTTTCTAAGAGATCTTGAGTTCTACTTGATCGATTTCGATGAATCTTGATTCTTATAGACTCTGTTAAGCATTAGACCTTTAAAAAGCCAAAAATTTTCATATTTTTTTTTTGTATGGCTGAAAGTTTCGGCAAAAAAAAGGGGTTTTTGTACATTTTTTTTTTTTCAACGCATGCCATTTTTTATTATTTTTTTTTATTTGCGTAGGTTGAGTGCTCAACTACAACCCTTAACTCAAGAATGCACTTTGATTTTTTACTTTCAGGCACTTTGTAAATGCTGGAGACAAGAAGCCAATTGCAACAATTTTTTAAACACGCTAACTTCAACGCCCTGTAGAAAATTAACAACTATAAAGACAAAAAAATAATTTTATTTCCTCATGAATAATTCTTCATTATGTAAAAAATTTGAATCATTAAAATTAATAAAACTTGGTAAAAAAATTAATAAAAAAGGTGTTTTTATATAGCTACACACTGTAATAGTACCTTAAGCAATTTTGAACTATTTTTCAGATAATTATGTACCAAAACAGTTTTTTCATAAGAACCAATTTTTCACAAAAAATCTTTTAAAAAAGTATTAATTATAAGTAAAAGTAGAAAACATATATAAAATTTAAAAAAATGCATGAATATTTATTTGCCGTAAATATCTCTATCTTTTATTTAGAAATGAAGAAATGATTCCTAAAAAATTTCAAAAATTATAGAAAGGGTTAAATATTATGTTAACCCCACAAACCAAACCTTGTTTTAGTTACGTTGAACTATTTGAGGTTCCTCTATACCCTACTAACTTTAAAGTATTATTTCGATAAATTAAGAAAAAATTATGCAAATATTTTTTTTATCCATAATAATGAATATTTATAATATTTCTGTGTTTGTTGTAATTTTTGTTTTCAAGACAAAATTTGAAACTCAAAAACAAAATATTTATTCAAATTGTCACATTCTGAAGACCTGCTGACAATTTTTATCAAAATTTATAACTTTTTTAGTAAAAATTTTTGTTTTGAAATCAAAAAAATCACAGCTATAGTGACAAAAATGCATGGTATAAAATGTTTTAAAAAAATACAACCACTTTTAATTTTAAATGGAGTTCCTAAGCACCCAGTATGGATTCTAGGGTTAAATTGAATGTTTACACGAAAAGTGTTGAAGAAAGCATTTCAAATGATTTTCTTGAAATGGGGGAAAAAACACTTTAGTGAAATATAGATAACAAGCTTGCCACCTTAACCTTATTTGGATGTTGTTCTGCATTATGAGAACTAATCAACACCCTGTTTATTATGCTCACTGAACCATAGGCAGCAAAAAAAGCGCCGCATACCGGCAGGTGGCCGGCAATTGACCGACGTCAACCGTTCCAAGCGTAGTGCAAATATACATATGCATAAGTATTTCAGTGAACTTCTACAGCGCTGTGCGAATTTCACTACGCTCTAGGCTATGTCTGTCTTGACAGTCTCTGCCAATGTTAATCTACCCTTCCCTTTAATGTTTTTTTTTTTTATTTCTTTACATCTACCCTAGCTTTAAACTTAAGCCAGCCACCTCGCACTCTCTTTGTTGGCACATATTGTATATTAATTAATAACGAGTTTGAAGTAATTGATATGTTTTGTTAGAAAAATTAGTGCAAGTGTACTTTATATTTAATTCACTTTTTTAAATATTTAAAATATCCACACTGTCAGTCGATGTATTTTATTTTTATTCACTTCGTAACGGTTTTTTGAAAAGTTGCATTCTTTAAAGCACTCAAAAACTTAAATATTAAATTAAAGCTCACCATATATCAAGTAATAAAACATTTAAAAAAGGTTAAATCATATTAACGGCTAAATTAAATGGGCAAAACAAAGAAAGCACAATTAAAATAAACCGTCCGCTTTGAACGACTATCACTTTGGAATTGCAATTCGTTGGTTTCGTAGAATTCCAAGAGCTCGTGCCACCTGCAGCATTTGCGGTTGGAGAGTGCTGCCACGTGAGTTAAAATTTATACTCGATGCCGACACTTCACATGTTCATGTAATTCAACTCAACTTGCGTTTCCATTGCCAGTTAAATTCCGAGTAAGCTCCGGCTTAACTCGTAATGAAAACGCGAGTTGAGTGGTATTTCGTTCATTCCATGAAACTCTACGAAACTTTTTAGGCCTAACCAAAATAGACGAGTCGCTACGTCATAGCCGATACACATAGACTGCGACTAGCGACGAACGCCAATTGTCAAAAAACAGAACGCATGCTTTCTTATGAAGATCTATTTTTTGAAGACGGCACGACAAAGAGAGAACACGACCACAATTGTTGCTGCCGCAGACTTCAATCTATTTCTAATTTGATAGACGGCAAGAGTAAACATAGCAGAGTTTGTTTATGTTTTGTATGGAATACTGATTGTCGCTGTTGCGTTCATTATAATCAAGTCGTCGAGAATATTGCGACATTTCTCTCTGACTTCAAGTTTTCGTTTTGTCAGTGGACGACTGTTGCAGTCAATGTATATCGGCTATAACACAGTGTTTACAGTTACAATATTTGATTGCATGCTAACTGTCAATTTAATTTCATGATATCCAGATTTCATGCTATAATATTTCTCATGAAATTTCATTTTGGAATTGCTTGTAAAAGTTTATTAACGTCATAATTTCTTCCATTCGTCATTCCATTTCATGTTTTTTCACTTTTGTATGCTCTTGCAATATGTTTTGCTTGAAAGGTTCTTAAAAATGTACACACTTAAGGCGAATCTACACAATTCACTCAAAACGATGATAGTGAAAGTTGAACGATGAGTGAACTATTCAAAGTGTAAATTTGTGTTGAATATCAAAATATATATGTTGGCTGATTTATTTTATTGACGTTTAAAAAAATGAAATAAGTAAAAGCCATACAAGCAAATCCAGCAATCCAAATTTGGAAAATATGGAGCAGTCTGATTGATTTTCAGCAACTAAATAAGAAAATATAAACTTTCTACTTGAAGTTATGTTAACACCTTTCAATTGTGTTTCAGTACGAATGACATCAGTTTGATTTGCTTTCACTTTAATCAAAAGTAGGAAGACCTTCTACTTCTTTCAATGTTCAAAGTGGATGACAATCATCTTAATTTTAAAGATGAAACTCAATTTATATTTTAATCAGGTGATTCATCCAAAGTGGAAAATAATAGTGAATCGTGTGAATTCGCCTTAACATATTTTACTGAAAAGTGACAGCTCATCTCATGAAATATATCTCAAAAAATATTTCAATAAGGGCTATTCTGCGGAATCTTTTATGAAAAAATTCTGTTATTCTGTTATGATTTCCCATACAAATTTTTGACCTGTCAAAAAATCTGTTATGAGAGCAAAATTCGTATTCTGCATGATAAAAATCTTTTATGAAATGTTATAAATCACAATAAATTTTTCGAACTGTCAAAAAAAATTTTACAAACTCTTGAATTGGTATTCTACATAACAAAACCTGTTATGAAGTCTATTGTGAAACACAACAGAGTAACAGATACATTTTTCTGCCTTTTATCAGAATTTAAATCTTATTCTGTGTGTTCAAGGAAGAATACGTCATCTGTTTGAATATGCATTAGCTTTTGTCACAAAAATTCAAAATATAATTGAGTTTTGTCAATGAAAGCCGAGCCCAACTTCCATACAAAGTGACTATAAAATCGGTGAAATTTCTTTAAATGCCACTAAAACTAATGTAATGACTTGAAATTTTGCACATAAGCTTTGATCTAAAATATTCACAATTTCCTAATTTATTTCTGACCGTTAATTCCTAAATTGAGATAAGAAACAACTAGATAAGCACAATAAGGCGGCTGCAATAATTTACAAAATAAAATATTTAGATAGATGTAGGTGCATAGCACGGAAATTACATAAATTATTTAGAAAGCCTAATAATTTCCTAAATTTATTAAGTTTATGCTATGTTTCCATCTGCTCGAAATCTTGCAATTTTGGAAAAGTGTTTCTATCTGGCATGTCATGATAACTAGATTTCATTTGATATATTTAAAAATTATCAAATCGTGAAGGAGCAATTATGTTGTTGCATTTCTTTTGCCATTTCCGGAGGTCTTAAATTTTTCCCCCCAAATTGCTACTAGGAATTGGTCCTCACTGAAGCTCCAAGCCTCACTGAAGCCTTTTTATATTAACATTTTCTTTTTTTACCTTTTTAATTTTAACTATCATTATTATTGTTATTGTTTTTTTAAAAATGATTAATGAGTTATCATTGCCATGATCAATATGAACATTTTGATAAAAGCTGAATAGTGCTGGATAGTGATGTATAACTTTTAAGGGATGCCTCATTGCATTTTATGAGATTTTGGGTGATGTGAATAAAAACCGAGTAAACACTCTGTTGCGTGCGATGTAAGTCAGAGATCTGAAAAAAATAACATTTAAAAATGAAGTAGAAATAAACATTCATTACTTACCAGCCAAAGAAATATATGTAGCAGGAACAACCACCTGGTCACCCTAACGCTAGTCTGCTTGTCTGTAATGTAAAAATATATGAATGTTGATTTTAATGCAACCTCAAATAAATATAAGCACTTACTTGTCATTAAAATAGAACAGGAACCTGGCGAATGTCTGATATCATTGTAATAGCCTGAAAAGATATTATTAATTGATAATTTAATGAATAAACTTACCTTGCCGAATTCTGTTGTTTTTCTTTTGCCGACTATTGTGACAGCTAATGGAGGCAGCCATCATGTTTCAATCAACATCGTACCTATGATAGTAAAAGAAGAACGTAGTGGAAAAGTGAGACATAGTAGTAGGGAAATAGTGTTGCCAGAACAAAAAGTTCATTGATCAGTAGGAAAAGAGCTGAAAGCCGAAAGTTAAGTCGATTCATTCATGAAGGTGCGAATCGTATACCTACTAAATAAGTATGAACGCCTGGTACATAAGATTCCGATTTTTCTTTATAATGTACGGAAAAAGACCACAAAAGGGGGAAAGAAGGGGGGAAAAAAATAAGGAATAAGAGGAGGAAAGTCGGGAAGGGCTAGGTGACATATATTTTGGACTTTTGGAGGCAAAATTCGGAAATATATATAATTCGAAAGAATATATATATTAGGTATAGAACAATCTAGAAGGCCGGGAAAATATAGAAACCGCAAAGGCACCAAAAACATCAGAGATAGGGGAAATGAGTTATGGGAAAAGTTCGGTTAGTTGAGGTTGACAAGAGGGTTCGTCTGATGAGGTAAAAATTTTAAAGTTTCATTCTGGTGCAAAGTCTAAGAAAGATAAGTCAGTGAAGTGAAAAAAAAGAAAAAACATATATATAGTAAAAAGTTAAAAAAAGTTTAAAAAAAAAAAAAAAGAAGAAAGTATATTATAAAGTGATAAGGACTCAGAAAAGGAGGAAAAAAGGACATTTGCAACATTTACACAAATTTCGACATCAGTGGACAAAGGAATTTAGAGGCAAGGAATTTAGAGGACGAAAGTTTCTAACAGCGGAAGGCGGAAGGCAGAAGGAAGCAGCCCAAACAGGATTAGTGAAGGCAGGAATTAGAAAGAAAGGAGGATAGAGTCAGGATCACCAGATTGTGTCTTTTGTGTTGGAAGAGCAGAAAGAATATTTTTTAATCGTCTACGCAAGGGACCTGGTGAGTAGTTTTTTTTGTGTGTTGTGTGGCATTAGGCTAAAAGTGATTTTTGCAATTAGAATAAAAGCAGAGAGAGAGGCCATAGAAAGGACGATTGCCCAAGAAATTGAAATTGGTGCACGGCAGCAGAAAATTTTTAGCAACAGCAGATATCCGGTGCTCGGCGGATTTAACGAGAAAAAAAAAAAGATAAGTGCTTTTAAATTTAATTTATGTCCTAGCTGATATTCAGAGTCCCTTGCGTTTCCATTCAACGAATTAAAATCAGAATTAAAATTCTTCCATAAAGAGAAACAAGCAATATAAAGAAAGCTGCGTTTCAATGAATTAAAATTAGAATTCTGCCATAAAGAAAAAAAAACAATATAAAGCAAAATATGTTTCCAACGGATGAATTAAAATTAGAATTCTGCCACAAAGAAAAAAAAACAATATAAAGCAAAATATGTTTCCAACGAACGAATTAAAATTAGAATTCATACAAAAAGAAAAAAAAATATAAAGAAAAATATGTTTCCAACGAATTAGAATTGAAATTCTGCCATAAAGAGAAAAAAAAATATAAAGATAAATATGCTTTCGAAAATTTATATATTACGTGTCCGAAAACTGGAACACCTGCAAAGGAAAAAATTTAAAAATATTGCAGGCCGAATATTTTAAAATACTCAAGTTTCCACAAAATAAAAAAAAATAATTGTAGTTCGAAAATTCAGATAATTGCATTCCAATTAAAATAATTGTATTCCAAAAAAAATAAATAAATTAAAAATTACATATCGAATAGTTAAAATAATTGTATTCTGAAAAATAAAAAAAAAATTTCATATTGAATAATTAAAGAAAAAGAAATATTGCACTCAAAATAAAAAAAAAATATTAAAATTTAAATACCAAATAAACAAAAAAAAAATGATCTCTAAGAACAAGAAAAAAAATTAAAGATTTTTTTTGTCAATTAAGCATATACATATATTTATAGAAAAGAAGCCTGTAAAGAAAATTATATGTTTCAGTAGTAATGTACAAGGTACAACAATACAATTATTTAAAAAATCAGTTTCTTTGTAAAGTGTGAGGCATTGAATGAGTGGTAATAAATTTTTTTTTGTGTTAAGAAAATGTCCTTCGGGATGTGTTATTACTGTTCTACAGTCGATTTCATCCTAAGCGAGCTCCCTTAGGTAGGCATAAAACAATAAAAAAAAAAAACAAAAGAAAAAAAAATATAGAGAAAAATTTGTCCAATAAAAAAAAAAGGCCCAAAATTTTACCAAAATTCCGAAAACTCATTGACTGCCCCATTATATAAAAACGTTGTTAATTGCTTTGAATTAGATTTATTAACCATAAATTGTGTTTTTTTTTTACATGTTTGTTTTTCTTACGTTAATTAATTTTTGGTTTGCATAAAATTTACATATTTATTATGGTATTTGATTTACAATTTATTTTGATTAACATTTGGCCCTAAAGTGATTTCTTAGCAAAATTGTGAAATAAGAAAATTCGTAATTTTACATTGGTATAAAAAAAGTAAATTTTTTTTTTGAGTATAACGATTAAGATTTTTCATCGGGTGTATTAAATAATTACAATTAGGTTTTTTTTAAAAATATAAACTAAGTTTAACTTAAAGATATTGTAGAATGATCTGGATAGAGATGAATCTGAAAAGAGATAGAAGATAAGAGAAGAAAGAAATTATTAAAATTGTGAATTAAAGAAAATAATTAGTTTAGTAGTTTTTTTTTGAACAAACATAATGAAATAAGCTGTAAGAGAATGTATAAAATATTATAATGTAGGATCCGATCTGGTGTAGTCTAACTAATTATCTGAAAAGAAAAGGAAATAAACATGAGAATTGTAAAAATATTAGATTTTTTTTTAGCACTGATTTTGTGATTAGTATGTTAATTAAATTAAGTAAGCTGCTAGCTAAATAGAAAGAAAGATAAGAAAAAAATTTGTTCTCGAAATATTGTAAAGTATTAGATACTGCAAATCTGAAAAGAAATAAAAAAATATAATATTAGAAAATTTTTATAAATAAAGATGTGAATTGTTATTAGTCAAATTAATATGGTCTGCTAAATTTTTATAAGCGGGGGCCTGAAGACAGGGGTGCTTCTGTGATGGTGATGTGGTGGTAATATCTGATTAGTTGCGAATTTGGCTGTCGCATAAATGGGGTTATCAACAAAAAAAGAGAGAATAATACAACTGATAACCAAGGATGGGTGGGTACCGGGAGATAACATCTTCTCCTATTTTGTGTGTGATGTATGGTTGAGGCGTATGAATTGATCTGGTGGTGATGAGCTAGGAGTTTCTATTCGCATTGCGAGTATCAATTTCAGTGGTGCGAATAAAACAAAATGAGATTTTTTTTTTGTCTTTAGTAGAGTTTATCTTTTAGTATTTTCACTTCCGGTGCAGACCGGAAGTTATTGTTTGCTCCCTCGACCTGGCATGACGGGTTGAGAACAGCGCCCGTAAATTCTGAGCTAGTCGGCGCGCGGTCATGCCAGGTACGATGGCTAGGGACACGTAACAATATGGCGCCCAAGTAATAAACAAAGCGACAGTGTTCTATCAGACTTTTTCGGCGTATTCATGCGTAAGGCTGGCTTAGCAAAAGTATTTCAATTTAAGGCTAATTGCGCCTGCATAGGAATACGCTGAAAGACCACTGATGAAAACCTGTTAGACAAGGAGACGATCTTCCATTTTTATTTAAAAGCATTTTTAATTAAATTTTTTTTACGAAGAGGTGCCGTAACAATATGGCGCCCAATCAATAAACTAAGCGGCAGCTCTCTATCGTGCTTTTTCGGACTATTCATGCGTAGAGCTGGCTTAGCCAAAGTATTTAAACTTGAGACTAATTGCGCCTATGTATGAATTCTTTGAAAGACCACGGATGGAAGCCGGTTAGCCAGGGAAATATTAATTTTCCGTTTCATATACAATCACTTGTAGTTATTTATATTTTTTTTTATGGTTTTGTGGTGATGTAACAATATGGCACCCAATAGGAAATAATAGGTTGTAGCGCTGTAACAATATAGCGCCCAAACAAAAGTTAGATTAAAAATTTTTTGTTGAGTCAGTAGTTTTTGTTTGAAGTGGGGCGTAGCAATACGACGCACAAACAAAAATAAGAAAAAAAGAAAAGTAGCGAAAAGGACCAATTGTGCTTCATCAGTGCATTCAAGTAGAGTAGCTTAGCGAGGCGAAATTAATCCTTAGGCTAATTGTACCTATGATTTATGCCCTGTAGAACCAACAATTGAGGAAGAATAATGTCAGTAAAGTTTTAGTTAATAGAGTTTTCTCATCACACCCTTGTGGCAGTTGACTTAGTCGGAGGACTACCTAAAAGTCGAAACTAATTGCAATTGACCAAGGAGGTGATTAGACATTAAGAAAAAATAACAAATCTTGTGGTGTGGTAGAACCAAGAGCGGTTTTTTTTATCATGTTTTTTTGGGACATTCCTGTGTAGTGCTGGCTTAGCCTGAGTATTTGAACGCTAGGTTAATTGCGCCTACGTAGGAATGCCTTGAAAGACCACAGATAGAACGCAGTAAGCAAGGATGGATAGAATTCAATTCCATTTAATTTTAAAGTAATAGAGAATTTTTATGTGTAAACGGTAAATGAAAATTAGTTACCCAGTAAGAAAATTAGGGCAATAAGCAATTGTGCTTCGTCAGAGGATTAGAATAGCGTAGCTTAGCGAGGAAAAATTTGTACCTGGGCTAATTGTACCTATCCGTGATGCTCTGTAGAACCAGAATTGAAGTGATAATTATTATAAAAAAAAAAAAAAAAAAAAATCTAAACTATTGTAATTGAGCTTGATGGAGAAGGTAATGGAAACTCATAACAGAGATCTTTTGTTTGTGTAGTAGAGCAAATTGCGACAGCTTATGAGTGGACAAGCTGGTTCCACAACATAAAAGTGTAGCATTAGTTCTATTGCGTCAAATAAAAGTCGTCTAAAAAAATTTTTGAAGTTTTTATTTTTAGTAGTTTTAAATTGAAAAAAAGATGTACGAAATTGTGGTAGAAGAAGACAGTTTTGTAGCATGAATGTCAACCACTATCAAAGTCAGTAGTCGGAATTTGAAGCAAAGCATCCGAAAATTTCACATAGGACATATTTCGGATTTGTTTGCTTAAGAAAATATTCGTGCCAACCAACCAACAACACACCAAAATTTTTTTTGTAACAGCCAAGTAAGGTAAACAATCACCGAAATACACATGAACAGTGCAGCACCCTGTTAGAAGGCCCCACTTGTTCAATAAATTAAATTGTTTAAAAAGTTCGAGGTGAAGAAATATTATATTTGTTTTTTTTTTAATAAATACGTTTTTCATAGAACATAGCTAGATAAATAGGAAATTCTTTCTTTTCAAGAGAACTTATTCTTTCTTAGTAATTAGAAATAAAAAAATTTTTATTTTTTTTCTTATACGTGTGGTAATGAGATCACCGGTTATTCAAAATAAAAGATTCGTCCCAAAAAGGCAACACGTCCGATTCGATCTTAATAAATCATCGCCGCAGATACAGAAACAAAAAGCAAACACTCAACGAAAAGTCATGGATATGTCGGTGAATGAGGGAACAGGAGCCGGCGAAGACTCTGCGCGGCAGACGTGTTTTCACGATTTGTCGAAAACCATTAAATTATCTGCCCAGCAAAAAGCAAACGACGCAACCGAAACAAATTTTAATCAAACGCAGGCAAATACTGGTGCTACACCGAAAAATCCTTTAGGCAGAAATTTTCCACCCGATTTTGCTGATCCTCCGCGTAGCAATAGGTATAGTGGAAATTACAGAATGGACGCTAATAGGTACCAGAAGGAAAGGTCATATCAAGAGGAGGCTAGGCCGTCTATGCAAGAATTAGAGGCTGAGGTCATCACCGAACAGGTTACTGAAGCGTGTCGTGAAGTAAAAGCGTCGCTAGAACAATCGATAGCAAAACAAATACAAGATGGAATTCAAGTGGGTTTAGCAGAGATGATGAAGCAAATGCACATCATGCTTCAGCCAACATTAAATGCTAGAAACCAAATGCCACCAAACGTGTCGCAACGAGAGCGAAAAGATGAAGGAGAAAATAATCGTCAGCGTCAAGCAGCGAATTTGGCATGGTCAAATTCGGCACATGTCGAGCAGCCACCACGACGTATTACTGGAGGCTATAGACAAGGTCTACCTCTACACCCAACAACTTTTGATGAGAATTTTGGAAATGGCGGCATGCCGCAAAATCGATATGAGTCACAACAGGAGGGACCTAGGACAATCGTCGGGTCAATTAAGGTCGATAAATGGGGCCTTATATTCGATGGTCGCAGTGGAGGTACATCTGTCGAAGACTTTGTGTTCCGATTAGAGTACTTGCAACAACAATATGGATGTAGTTGGAATGAAGTTATGCGAGATTTTCACCTACTTCTGAGCGGTGAAGCGAAAGAGTGGTACTGGCTCTACATAAAAACTAATAATGTTTACCATTGGCATACCTTGCGTAACGCGCTCCTGAGGCAGTATCGCACTAGCCGATCAAACTTTGAAGTGATGAGGGACCTCGTCGAACGGAAGCAGCAGCCAGGTGAATCGATCGATGCATATTTCCATGCCATCTATAAAATAAGAGCCAAGTTAATAGAGCCATTGCCAGAATTTGAGATGATAAAAATAATAAAGAGAAACCTGAGAGAAAATGTAGCCCGTATGGTGTATCCAATAGCAGTGTATTCTGTTGAACATTTGCGTGAGGAGTGCCATGAAGTCGAGAGGAGTTTTCCACGTCGTGACGTCCGTATGGCGCCACCACCGATCCCTAGATTCACTCGCCAGGTCAGTGAATTAGCCGTAGAGTATAATCAAGATGTCGAGGATGAAGCGATCGACGTCGAAGAAGTGACAGCAGACCCGCAGGGGACCAGTTTGCGACAGCAACAAACAATCAAAAGGGTGTTGATCTGTTGGAACTGCCGTCTGTTGGGTCACACGTTCAGAGAATGTATGTCGTTGACACAGAACATATTCTGTTTTAAATGTGGTCGGCCTAACGTGATAACGCCGAAATGTCCTGAATGCAGTCCGGGAAACCAGCAACGGAACGTGATGACAGCGGGAGTGTCACGCTCCAAACAGAATCCCGCAGAGCAGCGACAGTGAACGATTCCGAATGCGCAGATGGTGTAAATAATGCCAGCAGTCGAATAGAATTAGAACAACCTGAAACTATAAAAAGAATTAGTATTTTAAATCGAATAAGGAATAGCAATGAAAATAGAAATAAGCTTAAAACTATCAAACCAATTGAAGACCGAATCCATGAATATTACGGAGCAAGGGAAAGAATCTTCAGCGATGGTGAGCTCATGGGTAGACGAGAAGTGTCGAGAAGGATCCAGCGGGCACGGGAAGGATTTGCCAAGAGAAAATCATACGCAAGCAAATCGTGGAAGCCGTAAGCAAAGCCGATGAAAACGATCCGAGAGCCTACGCAGACATCATGGTACAAGGAAAAACAATTCGAGGTCTACTAGACACAGGCGCATCAGTCAGTATATTAGGGCGTGGTTGTAGAGAGCTGATAGAAGACATGGGCACCGACGTGATGCCTTTCTTTTCCGTCGTCAAAACAGCAGGTGGGCGCCAACACAACGTCATTGGCAAAGTGAATTTGGCAGTGCGCTATAAAGAACAGGAAAAAGTAATGAGTTTCTATTTATGTCCATATTTAGAACAAAATGTTTACCTTGGCATTGATTTTTGGAGATTGTTCCAGTTAGCTACCGATGTAATAGGCGTGGCTGAAATCAATGTGGAAAAAGTGACAGAGCACTTTAATACAACAAAACCCAGCACAGCCCATGAGCTAACTTCACAGCAGCAAGATCAGCTTAATCAGGTGGTGAAGCAGTTCCGCACATTTGAAGAACATGGCCTTGGTCGCACGCATTTAGAAACACATGAAATCGAGCTGATCAAAGGAACGGTACCGGTTAAAGATCGACACTATCCCATCTCGCCTGCAGTACAAGCCGTTGTATACGAAGAGATCGACAAGATGTTAGAGCTTGGAGTCATCGAAGAAAGCCAAAGTCCGTGGAGTAACCGTACAACGATAGTGCGAAAACCTGGGAAAAATCGTTTTTGCTTGGATGCGAGGAAGTTGAACGAGAGAACCGTCAAAGATGCATATCCGTTACAAAATATTGACGGCATTCTGAGCCGCATCGACGAAACGCACTTTATTAGCAGAGTAGACTTGAAGTTTGCATTCTGGCAAATTGAGCTGGATGAAAAGAGCAAGGCCTACACAGCGTTCACCGTGCCAGGGCGTCCTTTATATCAATTCACGATGATGCCATTCGGCCTATGCAATGCAGCACAACGTCTCTGTCGGCTCATGGACAAAGTAATTCCATCACATCTGAAATCCAATGTGTTTATATATTTAGATGACCTGCTTATCATCGCAGCCGACTTCGAAACACATATGCGAGTCTTAGGAGAAGTAGCCGATTGCCTGAAAAGAGCAAATTTAACTATAGGTTTAAAAAAATCAGCGTTTTGTTTCAAGGAATTAAAATATTTAGGCTTCATTGTAGGAGGAGGCACACTAAAAACAGATCCAGATAAAGTTGCAGCAATTAAGCAGATTCCAGTTCCGCGGTCAACAAGGGAAGTCCGAAGTTTTCTGGGCACCGCAGGGTGGTATCGACGCTTCATACAGAACTTCGCAGCGATTTCAGCACCACTCAGCGACACTCTTAAAAAAGGCACGAAGTTTACCATGACCACAGCAGCGCTCGAAGCATTCAACCGCTTGAAGCAAGCGCTCACATCAGCTCCCGTTTTAAAGCATGCTGACTTCACCAAACGGTTCTGGATACAGTGCGACGCGTCAGATATTGGCGTAGGTGCGGTGCTGTATCAGCTTGACGATAATAAAAATGAAAATCCAGTGGCATTCTATTCGCAAAAACTCAACGGCTATCAAAAAAATTACAGCGTGACAGAGAAAGAATGTTTGGCAGCAGTCTTGGCAGTGAAAAGATTTCGACCATATGTGGAAATGATGCCGTTTACGATAGTTACCGACCACGCCAGCCTTAAGTGGCTGATGTCCCTAAAAGATTTGAGTGGTAAATTGGCACGGTGGTCGCTGCAGCTGCAAGCATTCGACTTCCAAATCGAACACCGAAAAGGCGCAGACAATGTCGTTGCCGATATGTTGTCACGAGCGATTGAAGAAGCAGAGTTAAGTGGAGACGAATTGCTAGATTTGGAAACCACAGAATTCGCATCGCAAGAATACTTAGAGTTGATTAGGACCATTAAGGAAAACGAAGAGAGATTGCCAGATTTAAAAGTGGAGAACGGGATGATCTTTAAGAAAACGAGATTTAACCAAAGCGATAATGAGGAATTGTCATGGAAGCTATGGGTACCAGAAGCGCTGACATCGACCGTGATTACAAAAGCACACAACCCACAAAATATAGCACATGGAGGCGTTCGAAAAACACTTCACCGATTGCAGCAATTTTATTATTGGCCACGCATGACGCTACAGGTGCGAAATTATGTCAACAATTGCCAAACTTGCAAAGAGTGTAAAGCGACTAATATAGAGCTTAGGCCAGGAATAGGTCAGGAGGTAGTTACAGAGAGACCCTTTCAGAAGATTTATATAGACTTTCTAGGAAAATACCCCAGGTCGCGAAAAGGAAATGCCTACATTTTTATAGTAATTGATCATTTTTCGAAATTCTCACTGCTCAAAGCGATGCGAGAGGCAACAGCAAATAATGTCGTCAATTTCCTAAAGAATGAAGTATTCTATAAATTTGGTGTACCGGAGGTGATCCATAGTGATAACGGCAATCAATTTACAGCGAAAGAATTTAAGAAAATGATAGAGAGCTTTAAAATAACCCACATGAAAACCGCTTTGTATTCGCCGCAGTCAAACGCATCGGAACGAGTTAATCAGTCGGTGCTGACAGCTATAAGGTCGTATCTGGAAGAGGATCATCGCGACTGGGACCTCTATTTACCAGAAATCGAGTGCGCTTTGCGCAGCTCTATTCATGCAGCAACTGGAGTCACACCATTCTTTGCGCTATTCGGCCAAAATATGTTTACCAGCGGCGCAGATTATAAACTGGCGCGCAAGCTAATGTCTCTTAATGAGCCGAATCTTTGGGTCGAAAATCGTGAGGATAGATTGGCGCTCATACGCGAAAGGGTTAAAAAGAATTTGCACTCAGCGTACGAAAGGAGTTCTCGGCGTTACAACCAAAGAAAAAGGGAAATAATATTTTATCCCGGACAAGAGGTGTATAAGCGAAATTTTGTACAAAGCGACTTCAATAAAAATATCAATGCAAAGTTTTGCAGAAAATTTATCAAGTGCCGTGTAAGTGGAGCTGTGGGCAACAACATGTATAAGCTCGAAACCCTTCAAGGAAAACCCATCGGAACTTTTCATGCGAAAGACATGAAACAATAAGAGCAAGTCAAGACTGCAATGCCTACATACGAACTACTCGAATGATACCAAAAGAAATATTTGTTTGCAGAAAAAAAAAAAAAAGTGTTTAATACTCACTCGCAAGAGATGCAATCAAGAACACGAAGTCCATCAAAGCTGTTGAAAAGAGCGATGTCCATTGAGATATGGAAAAGCGAACGGCATGTGGTCCGATTTGGGCGAGCTTTAAAATAATAAAAAAAAAAAAAAACAAGAAAATAAACACAAAGTAAAATAACTTAAATACAAATTAATTTTGAAATACTTCCCGGCAGGTATAGAGAGAGTCAGGAATCTATAGTAAAGTCGTCGTTGCACAAACTTCAGCGTACCTAAAAAGAAAAATTTTATATAGGATAAAATAATGATTTTGTAGTTGTTTTGTTAAAAAAATAAATTAAGAAAAGAAGATGAATAAAATAAGGATAGCCCGGCTAACGAAGTAGAGCTTTAGACTCTTAATCTCAGGGTGTGGGCGGAAGCCTACGCTGGGCGCTTTCATTAATAAACTTCATGGTTGATAAATAAAAAAAAAATAAAAAAAATCTCACCTCCAAAGCGCACGAACGTATCACAGTGCAAATTGTCATCAACACGCACACTGTCTTTGAAGATCAAATTGAACAAAGCCAGAGTTTTGTTGCGTGCGATGTAAGTCAGAGATCTGAAAAAAATAACATTTAAAAATGAAGTAGAAATAAACATTCATTACTTACCAGCCAAAGAAATATATGTAGCAGGAACAACCACCTGGTCACCCTAACGCTAGTCTGCTTGTCTGTAATGTAAAAATATATGAATGTTGATTTTAATGCAACCTCAAATAAATATAAGCACTTACTTGTCATTAAAATAGAACAGGAACCTGGCGAATGTCTGATATCATTGTAATAGCCTGAAAAGATATTATTAATTGATAATTTAATGAATAAACTTACCTTGCCGAATTCTGTTGTTTTTCTTTTGCCGACTATTGTGACAGCTAATGGAGGCAGCCATCATGTTTCAATCAACATCGTACCTATGATAGTAAAAGAAGAACGTAGTGGAAAAGTGAGACATAGTAGTAGGGAAATAGTGTTGCCAGAACAAAAAGTTCATTGATCAGTAGGAAAAGAGCTGAAAGCCGAAAGTTAAGTCGATTCATTCATGAAGGTGCGAATCGTATACCTACTAAATAAGTATGAACGCCTGGTACATAAGATTCCGATTTTTCTTTATAATGTACGGAAAAAGACCACAAAAGGGGGAAAGAAGGGGGGAAAAAAATAAGGAATAAGAGGAGGAAAGTCGGGAAGGGCTAGGTGACATATATTTTGGACTTTTGGAGGCAAAATTCGGAAATATATATAATTCGAAAGAATATATATATTAGGTATAGAACAATCTAGAAGGCCGGGAAAATATAGAAACCGCAAAGGCACCAAAAACATCAGAGATAGGGGAAATGAGTTATGGGAAAAGTTCGGTTAGTTGAGGTTGACAAGAGGGTTCGTCTGATGAGGTAAAAATTTTAAAGTTTCATTCTGGTGCAAAGTCTAAGAAAGATAAGTCAGTGAAGTGAAAAAAAAGAAAAAACATATATATAGTAAAAAGTTAAAAAAGTTTAAAAAAAAAAAAAAAGAAGAAAGTATATTATAAAGTGATAAGGACTCAGAAAAGGAGGAAAAAAGGACATTTGCAACATTTACACAAATTTCGACATCAGTGGACAAAGGAATTTAGAGGCAAGGAATTTAGAGGACGAAAGTTTCTAACAGCGGAAGGCGGAAGGCAGAAGGAAGCAGCCCAAACAGGATTAGTGAAGGCAGGAATTAGAAAGAAAGGAGGATAGAGTCAGGATCACCAGATTGTGTCTTTTGTGTTGGAAGAGCAGAAAGAATATTTTTTAATCGTCTACGCAAGGGACCTGGTGAGTAGTTTTTTTTGTGTGTTGTGTGGCATTAGGCTAAAAGTGATTTTTGCAATTAGAATAAAAGCAGAGAGAGAGGCCATAGAAAGGACGATTGCCCAAGAAATTGAAATTGGTGCACGGCAGCAGAAAATTTTTAGCAACAGCAGATATCCGGTGCTCGGCGGATTTAACGAGAAAAAAAAAAAGATAAGTGCTTTTAAATTTAATTTATGTCCTAGCTGATATTCAGAGTCCCTTGCGTTTCCATTCAACGAATTAAAATCAGAATTAAAATTCTTCCATAAAGAGAAACAAGCAATATAAAGAAAGCTGCGTTTCAATGAATTAAAATTAGAATTCTGCCATAAAGAAAAAAAAACAATATAAAGCAAAATATGTTTCCAACGGATGAATTAAAATTAGAATTCTGCCACAAAGAAAAAAAAACAATATAAAGCAAAATATGTTTCCAACGAACGAATTAAAATTAGAATTCATACAAAAAGAAAAAAAAAATATAAAGAAAAATATGTTTCCAACGAATTAGAATTGAAATTCTGCCATAAAGAGAAAAAAAAATATAAAGATAAATATGCTTTCGAAAATTTATATATTACGTGTCCGAAAACTGGAACACCTGCAAAGGAAAAAATTTAAAAATATTGCAGGCCGAATATTTTAAAATACTCAAGTTTCCACAAAATAAAAAAAAATAATTGTAGTTCGAAAATTCAGATAATTGCATTCCAATTAAAATAATTGTATTCCAAAAAAAATAAATAAATTAAAAATTACATATCGAATAGTTAAAATAATTGTATTCTGAAAAATAAAAAAAAAATTTCATATTGAATAATTAAAGAAAAAGAAATATTGCACTCAAAATAAAAAAAAAATATTAAAATTTAAATACCAAATAAACAAAAAAAAAATGATCTCTAAGAACAAGAAAAAAAATTAAAGATTTTTTTGTCAATTAAGCATATACATATATTTATAGAAAAGAAGCCTGTAAAGAAAATTATATGTTTCAGTAGTAATGTACAAGGTACAACAATACAATTATTTAAAAAATCAGTTTCTTTGTAAAGTGTGAGGCATTGAATGAGTGGTAATAAATTTTTTTTTTGTGTTAAGAAAATGTCCTTCGGGATGTGTTATTACTGTTCTACAGTCGATTTCATCCTAAGCGAGCTCCCTTAGGTAGGCATAAAACAATAAAAAAAAAAAACAAAAGAAAAAAAAATATAGAGAAAAATTTGTCCAATAAAAAAAAAAAGGCCCAAAATTTTACCAAAATTCCGAAAACTCATTGACTGCCCCATTATATAAAAACGTTGTTAATTGCTTTGAATTAGATTTATTAACCATAAATTGTGTTTTTTTTTTACATGTTTGTTTTTCTTACGTTAATTAATTTTTGGTTTGCATAAAATTTACATATTTATTATGGTATTTGATTTACAATTTATTTTGATTAACATTTGGCCCTAAAGTGATTTCTTAGCAAAATTGTGAAATAAGAAAATTCGTAATTTTACATTGGTATAAAAAAAGTAAATTTTTTTTTTGAGTATAACGATTAAGATTTTTCATCGGGTGTATTAAATAATTACAATTAGGTTTTTTTTAAAAATATAAACTAAGTTTAACTTAAAGATATTGTAGAATGATCTGGATAGAGATGAATCTGAAAAGAGATAGAAGATAAGAGAAGAAAGAAATTATTAAAATTGTGAATTAAAGAAAATAATTAGTTTAGTAGTTTTTTTTTGAACAAACATAATGAAATAAGCTGTAAGAGAATGTATAAAATATTATAATGTAGGATCCGATCTGGTGTAGTCTAACTAATTATCTGAAAAGAAAAGGAAATAAACATGAGAATTGTAAAAATATTAGATTTTTTTTTAGCACTGATTTTGTGATTAGTATGTTAATTAAATTAAGTAAGCTGCTAGCTAAATAGAAAGAAAGATAAGAAAAAAATTTGTTCTCGAAATATTGTAAAGTATTAGATACTGCAAATCTGAAAAGAAATAAAAAAATATAATATTAGAAAATTTTTATAAATAAAGATGTGAATTGTTATTAGTCAAATTAATATGGTCTGCTAAATTTTTATAAGCGGGGGCCTGAAGACAGGGGTGCTTCTGTGATGGTGATGTGGTGGTAATATCTGATTAGTTGCGAATTTGGCTGTCGCATAAATGGGGTTATCAACAAAAAAAGAGAGAATAATACAACTGATAACCAAGGATGGGTGGGTACCGGGAGATAACATCTTCTCCTATTTTGTGTGTGATGTATGGTTGAGGCGTATGAATTGATCTGGTGGTGATGAGCTAGGAGTTTCTATTCGCATTGCGAGTATCAATTTCAGTGGTGCGAATAAAACAAAATGAGATTTTTTTTTTGTCTTTAGTAGAGTTTATCTTTTAGTATTTTCACTTCCGGTGCAGACCGGAAGTTATTGTTTGCTCCCTCGACCTGGCATGACGGGTTGAGAACAGCGCCCGTAAATTCTGAGCTAGTCGGCGCGCGGTCATGCCAGGTACGATGGCTAGGGACACGTAACAACTCTGAGAGGATTCTGTTGAGGAGAATGTTTCGTCCAGAGTGAACACTCAATTCGGTGTGAAAAAAGTTCCCTCAAATTGCTGCCACTCACTCAATCTTAATGAGATGAGAAATGTCTGTTTAAGTTATCAAATTGGTGCGTGAAAAAACAAACAGGACAGTAAATTATAATATTTGATAAAAACTTAAATAGGGTCGTAAATACAGAAACTTTTCAAAGAAAAAAATTTAATATTCGACACTTCGGAATGGCAGGCGATAACTTACATTTATTTACAGAAGAATTAAATTTACAGAAGGGAATGGATTAAATTTAAGACAACTTTAAGAGAGAAGCAAAAGAGAAGTGTCAAGCTGAATATAGTTTTCCAGAGCCAATAGGTGCTATATTATGTTAATTATTATATAAGGTATATAATTTATTATATATTATATACATTTACATTTTCTTTTTTATCTGTTATATACTTAATATAACTTCACTATTTTTTCTTCTATTTTAAGTTTAAGCTTCTTTCTTTTTCTGCTTACAATACAACATTTTATTTTTTTTTCTACATTGAAATGTTACTTTAAATATTTTCTCTCTAAAATGCGAATATTATACAATTAAAAAACGCTTCCTAATGCCCTTTAAACACGGGGTAGTGTGAGTTGAAGTTATCAAATTTTTTGTAATTATTTTCTTCACAATTTCACTTTGCAGAGTTTTAAAAAAATGTACTTAGCAAAATGCAATTCTTTTTACAGTAAAAGATGACAAATTTTATTTATTAACTTTTAAAAAAGTGTGAAATTATAAAAATCGTTTTATTAGTTTCTTTGTTATGCAAAATACGAAGAAATTTCTTGATGTTTTCGAAATGATGCATTTTGACCAAATGCAATGACCAAAAACGCTTTAAACCTGTTACGCAACTATTTAACATTTGTTAATAAGGGTTTTCATGCAAAGTGGCAGGCTTCTAATTTGGGCAATTAGTTATTTTTATCAGACAGGTTGTATGAACAGCCCTTAAAGTCGATTGTGCATTTGCAGCATATAAGTCAGCTGTGCGATCTGCCAGCGATGCGTTCCATTTAAACGGGGACGCTTTGCGGATTGTTTGCTTGTTTTCTGAAATTTTTAGAATTAAATCTTTATTAGTTTTGCTCAAATTATAACTTTTCCTTCAAAAAAGAAAACAGCTGATTGATCATATAAGTTTGCCACCTCGTTTGCTCACCTAAATCGAAGAGCAAATTTATCTGGTTTGTGCAAAAGCTTTTTCATACGAATTTTGACAGTTCATTTATAAGGCTGATAAACTTATGAGGTTTATACCATTTATAAGGGTATTGCCCATTTGCATGAAAACCCTTAATATAAATATACCAAATTCATGTTTTTAAAAGTAGAAACAGAAATCAACGTGTCCGGGGAACATTTCGAAAAACTTAGAAAAGGTGTGACGATCTAATATAGAGTTTGTAGAACTAATCGAATTTTTTTAAATTCAGCGCTCAAACTCACTTGCCAAAGGCCAAGTGAGATTGACAGATGGAAGTTCTTTATTCACCACTTGCAGAAACACAGCAAACAAGAATAGTTTAATCGTGCATGACGATTGATTGGGACTTGAAATTTTAAATCACAATCAATGATTTTAAAAATTTAATGCATTCATTTTTTCAAATCATTGATTATGACTTGAAATTTCAAATCACATTTAATGATTTAAAAAAATTATGCAATCAGAATAATGATTGCTTTCACTTTGAATATAAATCACATATGATTGCATTCTTTTACAGCTCTGGTATTTGTAAACAAACTTAAAAAAAAGCCATTGCAAACTATGATGAATACTGTGTTTAGAATAGAAGTACCAAGATACTTAGTTCCCTCTGATTTATATGAAAATTCCATTCAAGCTGACAGGAATACAGTACCTTTGGTACTTTGGTATTCTTGCACTTTTGGTTTCTTTGCAATTCAAACATAAACAAACATCCAAATGCTAGAAGTACTTCCAAATAACTGTAATGCAAGTTAAAGTTTGGCCATCCAAAGAGAAAAAAATGCAAAAAAACCGAAGAAAATAAAACTGTACTAGGACGAAAAGTGGGTTACTTCGTACGTAAAGAATAAAAACGTATCCAAAAAGGTACGAAATTATGTACTTGTGCAACATTGACTCGCAGGCTTTACCAAACAAACAAAATCCCAAAATTTTGATTGCTGGGCTACGAAACGAAAATATAAATATAAAATTATAACAGCTGTTAATAAAAGTGTGCACTGCAGTGAAAAATTGCAAATAACTAAACTGCCTAAAAATTCATAGCTTCTGGACTGCAATGCTTTGATAATGATGGCTCTGGACTTTTGTTTCGATCGTAACACGTTTCTGGAGCAAATATGTCGAGCATGCAGTCGCTACTACAGCTACGATGGCAGCAACGAGGAAGAAAAGATGCAATTTTTTCGAATATTTAATGATGCCAATGCAGAACAAAAGCCACAACTCGACGCTGAACTAATTAAAAGTAAAGATGACTCAGCGAAGCCAGACGACAGCGAGATGGCTAGCGAGGCGATCAAAGAAGTTTATCAGGAGATGATTATATGGAATCTTAATGTAAGTGCCATTTAAAACACAGCACACGCACACAGGTTTTTTGTCCACTAAATACAAAATTTTCAGATCAAGCCTTGCGATGGTTTGCCACAGCAAATATGTAAGGACTGTATGGAACGATTTCGCAGCGTGAAAATCTTTCGAGAAGAATGTCTGGATACACAAAAAGTATTAGAATCTTATTTTAATGACTTCAGTTTGTTGGCTAACAAGTCGCCCAAATCGGAGGACTCGATAAAAACTGAGCCAGGTGCCTCACCAACACCGTCATTTAATACGGACGATCTAGTTGAGGAAGTGCCGGAATCACCAGAACCCGGACAATCGCCAATGACAAGTCCAAAATTGAGGCACAGTCCCAAGTTTGGCGGACCTCCTTTTTATGCTGAAAGCTCAATTGGCACGCCACCACCTCTATTTGAAGAAATTAAAACTGAGCCTATCGATGTGCAGACAATGGAAATACTCAAGGCCGAAGCAGAGTTACCGCTGGAATTGAAGACTAAAGAGGAAATAAAAGATGAATGCTTGGATGTAAAGGCATTTAAAGCCTACAATAGTAGTTTAAATAAGCAAACCATGGATTATAGCAGCGGTGAAGAATCTTCAACTTCAACCATTACCGAAGAAGAATCGAATATATTTCAGCCCAAGACATATGGCAGCAATATAAATCTACGAAATCCTTTGCGGTGCAAAATATGCTCCGAAATTTTCTCCAATCGCTCTTTGCTCAAAGATCATCAGCAACGCAAGCACTCAGAAAGCAAACCTTATGCGTGCAATCTATGCCCGAGCACGTTCAAGTCTAGCTTTACGCTCTCGCAACACAAGCTAAAACACAATCGTCTCGATAGCATACGTTGTGAGCAGTGTGGAAAGTTTTTTCGCAGTCAACTGCATTTGCAGCGCCACACAAAGAATTTTCATCTCACTTCGACCTACACGTGTCACATCTGTCACGAACAGTTCGAGAAATGTACGCAGATACGTTTTCAGTATCATGTGCGTCAGCATGGCGAGAAACGATTTCACTGCCAGTACTGCGACAAGTCATTTCATCAGAAGATTCATATGGCCAATCACGAGCGTACACATACTAAAGAGCAGCCGTTCCACTGCGATATCTGCGGCAAATGTAAGTACATTAGATGCCTAAATTTTATTTATCTTTTGCATTTGCGAAATCTTGTTTTTGCATTTGCAGCTTATCGCCAGCAGACTGCTTGTCAGGAGCACATGTTGACACACGCGGATCCAAAGCCTTTCAAGTGTACGATTTGCGAAAAAGGTACATTGTCACACTTCTATTCACTTAGTTTCAAAGTGTCAATAATCATTTCATTAATTAATGTATTATTTGAAGGATTTACGCAAAGATCTAGCTTGCGTCTACACTATCGCCTGCACACCGGCAATAAACCATTCCGTTGCGAGCTCTGTCGGCAGAATTTCGTACAGAAAGTTCATCTGGAAATGCATCAGCTGACTCATAGCAACTCTTGTACCCATCAATGCGATATCTGCTCACAAAAATTTTGCACGCTTCAACAGCTGACCGCACACATTGAAATTTTGCATCCGCACTCATCACAACGTAAGCTAACTGAAGATTTTTAAAAGCAAAACTTTGTTGATGAATCTTTTTCTTCTGCTGTTAGTTTACAAGACTCTGGAGTGCCAATATTGTGATAAAGTTTTTAAAAATAAACAAGCCCTGAAATTACACGAAGAGCAGCATGATGATCGTGAAGAATTTAAGTGTAGTTTTTGTACGCAAACATTTTTCTATCGCAATGCTTTAAGACGTAAGTATTTTGTCATCATAACAAACTTTCTTTAATGCTTTCTTTTATTTAACAGAACACATGCTCTCCCATTTGGACACCCAGGCTTCACAAGATGACACCGACAAAGCCATGACCTACAACTTCAAAACATAAATATATGCTGTGTATGCATTATTGAAAACATTTTTTAATTTACTAAACATAAACAGTTGATTTGCATTTTCTTTTTCGTTTATAATTATATGGCATTATAATAATCCACTGAACTAATATTTTATTGTTGATTCCAAATAGTATTTATTGTATTTCTTCCAACCGAAACGTTTTGTAGGATCTTTTTTGCTTGATTCGGGTGCCAAATTAGGCATAAGTCCAGCTTTTTGCGCCATTGTCACCAGAGTGCCAATGCGTTTTTGCTGTCGGTAACAAAGACCTGTTATGCGCTTGGGCAGCATGCAACCATCGGAGCGCACATATTGCGAAAGAATGAGTACATCAGTATGTTTAATGTTGAGACCTAGCGTACACTCGGGGCAAAATTTTTCTTGGCATGCTTCCTTGAGCATTTTACTTGAACGGGGTGATTCTAATTGAATCCCTTGCAGCACCAAAGACTCACCCTCTTGTTTTTGCTGAACTATTTGATGACGGAAAGTAAAATTAGAGGTTATAAAAGATCCTATCTATACATTGTCTTACTTTCTTTTATTAGCTGCGGTGACGTTGTGCCGAAACTTCGTCCATGCACTACAGTTTTGAAGATTATATTTTTTGTATATCGCAAAATTGAAGTCATATTTTGTGTTAATTTAATTTAATATTTTGTCTCCAATCAAAGAAGACGAATTTTATTGGACAGCTGATTAAGTTGAAAAGTTAATTGTAATAGATTTTATTGTGTTCACAATGAAAGTCTGAGCAGTGCTAATAGCCGTGAGATGAAACTCTACTGTCCTTCTCTACTATTATATAAAAGTTAAGTGAAAATTTAAAGTTACGACTTTACTCCGAAATAACTAAGCCATTTTCATGAAAACGTTTTTAAAATATCATAT
Organism: Dichetophora obliterata; assembly: GCA_963920525.1. Taxonomy (NCBI): domain Eukaryota; kingdom Metazoa; phylum Arthropoda; class Insecta; order Diptera; family Sciomyzidae; genus Dichetophora; species Dichetophora obliterata. The sequence continues at coordinate 14,848,963 of OY986435.1, read as the reverse complement.
ATGTGCTACAAATTTATTTAGGAGTATTTTTCTTTCGAAATTTGAATAATAAGTATATTTAATTAAGGTATTAAGTTTTTTAAGAAATAATCCCAGCTGCAACCATGGTAGAAGAATACAGGTAGATGCACTAGATGATAGCATACTGCCAGAAATGTCATAATGAAGCAAAACTTTTTATTTGTTTTCTTTGTTTCCATTCGCACACAGCTGAATTTGACACACATGGCAGTATGGAAAGAGAGCACAGTCAGCTGTGCAGCTACCTCTATCCTTATACCTTATTGGATGATGCCATACTTCGTTCGCTCCAACATTTTCTACTGCACGAACACAAGTGGCGAACATTGGTAAGTCGCCATCTTGTTCATTCGTGCAGTGGTAGCACTTAAATTCAATGTTTTCGATATTGAAAACTTAAATAGTAAGAAAACTTGACACAAATCAAGCTGTGTTCTTTTGTCTTAAGTTTTTTATTTATTTTGTTCCTTATATAGGTTTTTTTCCTACGTTATTAGCTACTATTTCAACAAATCTACTTTATTCACAAAGAAACATCGGATTCGCCCAAAATGTCAAAAATAGGATTCGCCCGATCAGAGCGAACGACGAAATCTTTATTCATTCGTGCTTAAAAAGTGTTACCACTGCACGAATAGCGTTCGTGAGTATTTTGAAAAAACGAATGTTCCGAACTTTGGTTCGGACCAAACTGTTTGCACTGCCTGAACGAACGATGAATTCTTCGATCGTTCGGGCAGAGGAAACTCTCTGTTAGCTGCATTTTCTCATGGGAGATCAGAATCATAACATCGCATTTGAAAGTGGGATGGATCATTTAAATTTATCCAATTCTATGTTTTTAAATGTTGAGGGCGCAACTGTAAAAGAAGGCCACGCTTAGCCGTTATTGACGGCTAGATGACGCTGCGACTCTTAAAATTGGCAGTACATAATTATTTCGCATTTAAAATGTAATAGTTTTATATATAATTAAGCAGATATTAGCACCATCTGTCTGTAAGTAGAAAAAATCGCAAAAATTTATCTGAAGCGTTCTTTCACAAATTATCTGATCTCCCATGAAAAACGACGATGAAGCTATTATATCAACTGGCTTCTTTATTCCTATTCACACTTAGTGATGATATTGCAAACGTGAATTTAATGCAACTCTGCGCCAGCACATTTTTACAAACATATATTTCAACAATACTACAAATAAATGTTCAAATCCACTTGAATTTTCTTTAAAGCATTTTTCCATGGGAGACTTGCATCTGCAAGCAAAGCAAAAAAAGCAAATGATCCAGCAAGTGGATTAGATCATTTGAATTTATCCAATTATATGATTTTAAGTGTTGAGGGCGCAACAGTTCAGCACTTAGCCGTTATTGACGGCTAGTTGGCGCTGCGACTGGAAAAAAATACAGCACTGCAATATTTTACATTTAAAAAGTTCTATAGAATTGGTATTACCAACAAGAAAACATTTTTTTTAATTCTTCATCGAACTTTAATACTCGAACTCCATAAGCAATTAAATAAATTGTAAGGCAGCTTCCATAATACAATTTTTGCTTTTCGCAAAACTTTTCTGCCAGCTAAAAAAGTACATCAGCTGTTTATCTGTATTCAGAAAATATCGCCTTCTGTCTGTGAGTAGAAAACATCGCAAAAATTTATCTCAAGCGTTTTTTTCATAGATGATCTGTAGTGGAATTTCCAAACGCGTTAACCACGATTTTCGATTTCGTTATTTAACGAAAACTGCCATTTTCTATGAACGTGGCATGCACAATGCCTGATAACGACAACGATTACTATCGTTAAATTTTTGGGAATTCCACTACTAATCTCATGAAAAAAACGCAACTAATATTCGCATTGTAATTCAGTCAACCGGTTTACACAAGACCGTGTGGCAAACGGCAGTCATGTTCACACAAGTAGGATAGTCTGTTATAGGTTTGACACATTGGCATAGGTAATCTTGATTATCTTTTGTAGTTTAAAATATAACCATTGGGGATGACACACTCAATATTTTTCTTCACTAGTTTAAAAAAATAACGAAAAATATAAAAGCAATGGGTGAGCGAACAACAATATAATCGTAAAATTTCAACGTGAGTGCTCGTGTGAGAGCACAGCAGTTATCAACGAAAGTGTAGAAAGAAGAATGTCAAAACAGCTGTTAAAACTCGTTGAGCTGCGATAAAAGACTTTCAGAAACTAGTTTTGATTAAACGAATTCTAAACATAGTTAAGCAAAAAATTAAACTAGAAAAGCGATTTTAACAAGTTTTAGGGCCACTTTCTCAATATCCGGTTGGACTAGCTCTTAACTAGGAGTTAGCTAACCATACTATAGCTAAGAAAATAATTTGGATTTCACCAAGTGCTGGTTAAGAAACTGTCGGTTAGATGACTAATTGTAAATTTTTCAATTGTGAATACATAAAAAAAATCATATCAGCTGTCTCGTGTTAAAGTTTTTTTTGATTTTGTGCTGCAAATATATAAAAAATGGCAAAACGCAACAGACTGCCTAATTTCACATCATACGAGGGAAACTTTTTCATTGGTGGAAGAACACGCCCACATCATTGAAAATAAAAAAGATGCTGCTGCCTGGGAGAAAAAAAGAAAGTGTGGGGGAAGATTGCCCTGGAGTCCGAGGTTCGGTATGGCGTCGGTTTGGTAATTGCGTATGTCCTTTCTCTATTTTGGTGTAAGCTTTAATTATAAAGAAAATAAATTATTGAAGTTCTGTCTATTTTTGTGTAAAATAAACAAAAAATAGTTTACTCTATTCAGCTGTTCTTCCGATTAGTAGCACTAACCGAAACCACAACTTGCCGTTAACTTAATCAGCACTTAACTGACAGTTAAGCCTTAACCGAACATTAAGAAAGGGCTTTTTGCTAACTGCTGGTTAAAGTTCTGATTAGTGCCTAGCCGAACATTGAGAAAGCGGCTCTAAGTCTGCCAATGTGTCACAGGTATAAGCGTTTTTGTGAGTGTGACACCCATTTCGGCCAGTTAGCTAAATTTTTTTATTTTCACCGTCACACCAACGGCACCATTGCAAAAAAACAACAAAAACTAAGCCTCCGTGTGACACCCAGATATGAACCGCTTGATCGTTCGCTATTTTCCACCAATTTGTGCCGCCATGCTGTGTGCCACACGTGTGGGCACACTGTATAAAAGACTGTTGTAAGCTGTTGTATAAAAGACTCTAGAGTAAGTTGTTTCTAAAGGCCCAGTTATAATAGACGTAATGTAATGAAATGCCACTGCAGCAGAGTGTTCTGTCACCTAGGGCCAATTTTTCAGTGCAAGTTTACCTCTGTTTCTCGGTTAAACTAAGTTTAAACCAAGCAATAAGTTTTGCAGTGCATATTAACCAAAGTTTAAACTAAGGTTAACCGCTCAATATTCATTGGTTAAACTTTTATTAACTTACCGTTCGATTTTGACAAATGATTTGTTTACTTCATTTATATAAAAAAATAAAAATTCACACTGAGCAAAGCTGTAATTGCTGAGGACGGTTTCGGTCTTCTTCCTGTTTTATACATTTGTTGCTTTTCTAAAGCAATACCATTTTTGTAGGCGCAGCGACGATTTGTTGATTATTGCTAGCAAAAATTCAATTTTCTTAATGGAAAAATTGCAGATTCTTCTTTTACTCATGTTGTTTTTTTTTATTGAGACTTCAGATTTTTCAGATATTTATTTGAATTTTTATGACGTTTAATGGTGCTGCCATATCAATAAACACAAAAGTGCTGGTTACTTAACCAAGCACTGAAAAAGTGATTGTGTGGTTAAACTCTGGTTAACTTTAATCTACGATTAACTAAACTTTTGTTAACTTGGGATTAAACCAGCACTGAAAAATTGGCCCTTAATGTTTCAATCAATATTTTTCTCATACAAGCGATTATAATAGAAGTAGCGTAATGTGAACGGGACGTGAAGATTTTCGATTTATACTTAAATGACCTTGTACAATCAAGCACGCGAAATAACAACAGCAAATCAACATCTGGCAACATAGAACAAAAGTAATAGTTTTGAAGACACCTAAAAATATAGGGGGTTTCAGACGAACGTACTTGTACGCTGACATGTACGACGACAAACTAACGGGACTATTTTGTTGAGCTTTCAAACAATCGTACATGTGCGACGACTTCATTTCATTGCTGGCTCTCAAATAGAGCACATCGGCGTAATGGCTGAACAATGTTTTGATGACCTTATGATTTAGCAGTCATTTTCCATATTTAAAGAATTGTTTATCAATTTTAATTAATTATAAACAATTATAAAATGTTTCAAACGTTTTTCATATTAATTTTCTGTAATATTTTTTCCGCTTCGTTGCTGTTCACCCGCTGCCGCTTTTAATGAAATGAAAAAATGCAGCGAGTCGGACCGACTTGCGTTCATAACATCGTACATGTCGGTCCGACCGGCAGAAAAATCAAAAATTTTTGATTTTCGTCCGACATGTCGGTCCGACGGTCTCATTTGCTTTCGAATGATCGTACATGTCGTCGAGCATGCCCAAGTCATCGCACATGTACGATGGTCTGAAAGCCCCTTATGGCAGCACATTTGCTTTATACAGTTGTCCTCGTCGAACACACACTATTTTCTCTACGCAGTCAAAAATTGAAAAATTTCAGCAGCCAAAGCATTTAAAATTTTTTCGTGAATTTTCACTTCCCGTTCTACTTTAGCCAAGTGGTGTGTGTTTTGTACCCAGGTGGTAAAGTTAAATTTAAATTTCTCGGCCAAGCTAAATTTTTTTTTGTTTTACTCGTAAGTATGATTAAATAATTTAATATCTTGAGCAATCCTCTTCAAATGATTAGTGAGCAACTTTTTGGTGTATTTTGAAATTTCCAATGATGTAAAGGGGAAAAAGTTAAATTGGATTAGTCACTGTAAAAGATGGCCGCCGCCTTGGTTATTTTAGTGTACATGTGTGCACATTAACACATTTCGTCTGTCGTGTGGCCTTTTAATTCTATCAAGTTTCCTTTTAATGGATAATGCTATCAAGTTTAAACGGAGGTCTTATATGTATCACTGCTTATTTGGGTTTAACTAGAGTTTTTGATAAATTTTATAATTATATATAAATTAACGTTTTTTCAGATTAATTTAAATACGGGCAAACATTGTTGAGCTCTGTTTTAAAGTATATTTGCTCAATACTTGATCCCAAAAAAAACTTTGTGGTATCAAGTTTCTGAAACGATGTTTTTAAGAAAATTTGTGGAAAGTTAGCGCGAAAGTAGAATAATTTTTTCTTAATACATTGTCATTTTGACGAGGCCGCCATTTCCTACTTTTGCAATCAGTTTTTTCTTTGTTGTCTTCGTTTTATCTTTGTTTCTGCCTGCTTGTACATTCGTGTCACGTCATTCCAATTTGTACTAGATTAAAGAAGTTAACCGATCGAGCACATTTTTTGGAATAATTATATATTTTTTACCATTTTAAATTTATTAAGAAAAAAAAACTACTCGTCATTTGTGTGCTGGATATAATATAATTATTTCATCTATTATTGCAAAGTATCTAGAAAAAAAACAAGGAAATTACCTCGGTGCATGTACAATTTTGTAGTTCATCAATCTATTTAATTTATTCATAAAAACAGCGAGGTCAAACTTACAGGTTATTTAAAAAAATTTCACTTCCTCAAAGTAAAAGTGTAAGTAGGAAGTAGTGAAGCTACTCTGTGGCTTTGGTGCTCCACTTTCTATTATTTTTTTTTAGAAGATATGTCTTTTCACCTTATTGCTAGTTGACTGACCTCAATGTACCCTTTCCATAAATTGTTTTGAAGGCGGTTGAATTGGCAAGCAATAGAAAGTCTGATGGAAAATAAGCACATGGTTGGCTTTTCTAGAAGTTACAGAAATGTTATATATGTTTTGATGAGGTTATGTTGGAACTGAATGAATACACTCGACGAAACGAAAATAAGGCCGCAATTGGTGACGACATTAAGTTAAAAATTAAAAACTGCTGTGACAATGCCTGCATTCAGCAGAAGGAACTGTTCCACAACTTTCGGGCTGAATGGTATGCGCTCACAGAACATGTTCCTTGAGCTGTCACAATTTATATAGCGAAAATATTTTATGCTACTTCACTACCTGAGCACTTTTTCGGATAGAATGTGGCTAATGTCTAAAGTATTGACCAAGCTTTTCTCTGCGATGGTGAAATCTGTTATTTATTCAGGTAAACTCGAAATACAAAAAGATTTGTCTTTATTTAAAGGTGGTAGCAAAACCAAAGCCCAAAATTACAGGTAAATTATTTGCAATTGCTATACCACCAATTATAAATAATGTTGTGGAGAAATTAATAAAAACGCAGATTTGCGAACACCTAGAAACAACAAAATATATTTAGAACTTTCAGTATGAATTTCAAACTGGTTCTGGCACTCAATTAGCTTTGATCCAAGCAATGGACCTATCAAAAGCATTCTACCTTGTTGATTATGAAAAATTATTTGATACACTGAGTGATATTGGTATACACGGAGTACCTAACAAGTTAATACCAAGTTATTTAAGCAACAGACCTCAACGGATGGCGAATATAGCGAAGAGCTCACAAGTATTATTGGAGTTCGTCAAGGATCGATCCTGAGCCAAAGACATAATTTATTATACATAAATAACATCAAACATTACACCTTTAAATCAGCTTAAAACATTTATGCGGATAATACAAATAGAAAAGGAGTTAGAAGACAGCATAAACCATGATATGAAGATATATTTCGAATGGGCATGCGCAAATGGACTAAGTATAAATATTAAAAAACCAATTACATTATATTTAAATGAAATCACGACACTGAAATTAATATAAAAGTAAAAATCAACAATAGTGAAATACATAAAGTTCACCATACAAAATATCTAGGCATAGCTATAGATGAAAAACTTAACTATGATTATCATATTAAAGAAATAAAAAATTCTATTTTACCGATAATACGAGCGATAGAAAGGTTTTGCAAAGTTGAAGAAAAAGCAGCCAAACTTCGGTACAACCTATGTAGTTGGGAGTCAATGCAACTAATTTCAAATAGAACAAATTGGAAGGCTGATGAATTAATCAGAGTCCTATATTATCAAAATAAAACAATTTTAACAAAAGATTTATACAAAAACACTAAACAAATGGACATCAACCAACTGATATATGCAGAAAAATGTAAATATATTAACGAAGTCAAAAACTGCATGTTTAAATCAAAACTGACACAACAAGAAATACAATCCACCAACAATACGCGACAAAAACACAACTTACTGTGCGTTTAGACCGCCTGAACGAACGAAAGAAACCTCGTTCGTTCGCTCGGTTTAAACACTGCCCGAACGAACAGTGTTCGCTATAAATTTATCGCGAACAATGTTTGCCCGGTGTAAACAGTAAATTAGGGCGAACGAACGAAGATTCCTTCGTTCGCTCTGATCGAACAAGCTTCGATCTTTTTGGGCGAATCCGGTGTTGCGCTGTGTTTAAAAACAGAAAAGTAGCAAAGAGGAGTAGCTTAAGAGAATAATTTATGAAAAGTACTAAAATATGTAGTAATTTAATTTTATGTTTTTAAAAGTGTTCTGTTAACTTTCGCTGCAATATGATTGTGTTGTGTAAAGGGCCAAATGAAGTTTTTAAGCGGAAAACCCTATATTTTATTTATTTGAGGCGACTGTTTATTAGAGGTCATTTTTTTTAAATAACTATATAACTTTTATAAAAATTTTGAGTTTATGGATAGAAAATATTATTAAATATATAGCAGGAGTCCGCAATAGAGCTCGTTCAAATAAAAAAAATATATTTTAAGTTCTCCTGAAGCTTTTTAAGTTTTTAATCGAAGATTTTAGAAAAATGTGGATATTAACCAAAATGGTAGTTGAAAATTCGATTTGTGACTAAAAGCAATTCTTTAAAGTTAAAACATAATAAGGATTTCTCTAAAATAAAAATCGAACGACTGAAAGTATCAATTGTATTTGCTTAATAAGTGTATACAATTTGGGAACAATTTTTATTTAATTGACTTAAAATTTACGAAATTTATTGACACACGAAAAATGTGAAAACATTCAATTTTTGTTTGTCGAAAAACTTAAATGGGCCCTTAAGTTAAACACACGTCTTTTCTATAATAACTAATACGAGTAATATATTGTTATGGAGTGGCAAACCATTTGTTGTTGAGAAACGGAGTATAAGTTTTAGTAATAATATAAAAATAAGGAGTTATCAACCCTGCATTTATTGATGTTCGGCCTAATGCACAAATTGCTGTTTACACCGCCTGAACGAACAAGATGGCGGCCAATGTTTGTTCGCGAATGATGTTCGTGCGGTCTAAACAGTACTCCGAACGAAGAATTTATTGCAATAAATTGTTCGCGATAAATTTTTCGTTCGTTCAGGCGGTCTAAACCCACAGTTAGACGTTCCAAAAGCTAGAACATCAAAACAATATAAAAGTTTAAAACACAGCACAATAAAACAATTCAAACCACTACCTGACAACGAAATTCTCCTGAAAAAAATGGAATATGTTGGATTTCATGGCAAGTCTTTGGAATTGTTTAGCAGTTAACTAGAAGACAGATACCATATCGTGTTCAATGAAAAAGTGGAAGTGGAATTGGTTATGGTTGTGCCTCTTCATTATTTTCAAAAATTACATGCATATCATCTCGCTTAATGATAAACTCTTTTATGACATCGGTCATCCCCCTCTTCTATCCAGCCGTAAATCGAACTGTGCTGCGAACTAAAATAGAATACGATGTATCTATGCTTCAGAGTTCTTCCAAGTGAACAAAATCTATAAACAAATCAAGAATCAAATTTGTTTGTTTTTTCCTAGCCCAAAGCAGAGTGGATGAAAACTTTATTTTTACCATTGATGATTTGGGTAGCCGAGGATAAACTGGTAAAATTCTTTACCTCTGGATGAGCAATAATCTGAAGTGGAACCATTTTATTTTAAATCTTCTAAGCAAATTATCCTAAGGACTTTGATTGCTAAGAGAGTTTAAAAATAAAATGTCCCTTTACAAAATATCTAATTTACACTCACTAAATTTAACGTCAATGTGTTGGGCCTGAAAAATACAATTGAGTTAAAAAAACTTTAAAAAATCCAGAACATGGCGGGCAAATTAGTTTTCGATCTTCCAAGGAGATTTAGAAGTTGCCAACAGTACACTTAATATTTGAAATCAGTCCTGCCTGTTCCAGGACCCGACTCGTGGGGTTAACATAAAAGGAATCAACTACCTTGTTGGGGCGAGATGTAAGCTAGAAACCATGAAGTAGCTGTTTCAACTCTTCAAAGCAAGAATCAAGCAATTCTTGTTAGCGAACATTGTAAATTTTATATCATTGTAGACGCTTGTTGGTCTATCGTATAAAAATTCATAACAGAAAGGGGGGGGGGGGGGTTAATAGAAACAATATGACAAATTAAGAAACCTTATTATGATAGCCTGGGACGCATTTAATTCCTTGTATTAAACATTTTGAAACATTTTAATGATATTTTTCAAATTTTCCCCTAGTACACGTCTACAGATGTCGATTCTCTTTGATCATATTTTGGCATATTTTGTGCTCTGATATCGTGACATGTTATCGTTTTTTAGCCTTTTGTTGATGGTATGGATATTGACAATATGTGATACTGCCAAAAAAAATTAATTTATTTCAAGCCAAATTATCAGGAATACTCACGCGAAAATTACACCAAAAAAAATCCACATCTTCAGGGGGGACTTTTGGAAGACATCATTTATCATTACTAAATGGTAGACCCTCTACATCATATAGCTATAAACAGATGATGAATTTCCATTCAAATGTGTGTTTCATTTAAATTTTAAAGGACCATGTAGAGCCAGTTTTAAAGGTTACATGATCATTTAAAGATTTCTTGTACTAATAGAGATCAAATTTTATTTGTAATTTACTTTGCTTGAAATGATTTAACCCACGCATGGGTAATGATCCGATAGTCAGTAAATGGACTATGTCGTCTGGCCAGACTAATAGGCCTATTATGGTTCACAGCAATACACTGCTGTGTCTTATTTTAAGTATTAGCAATATACACAATAAAAACAGAAATTACTGTTGTGTTGTGAACCGTAATAGGCCGATAAATCAGAGGTGTGCCCAATTACGAAGGTATAGCATAATGACAGGTAGGCTAACGGTAGTTTTATGTTTCAGAGTACTTATACATATGTATGCTATGTATGTTTGAGCAGTATTTATCTTGTTATCTGACGAAAATTTATCTTATCTGAAATATAACGCTATTATCTATCAGCATGAATAATTTGACTTTGAGACAGGTTATCACTACCAACATTTACAGAAATTTTCAATTTTATACTTTGCATATCGAAGGAAAACATACTAGAAAGCCAAAAAAAGCGTTTGCTAATCGAACAACTAGGAACAAAGTTATTCAAAAAGAAAACCATTTCGTCTGGCCAGACGACTTAGTTCATATATGAAGATTTTGACTTTGTGACAAAAGTTATCCCTACAAACATGTACAGAACTTTTCGATTTTATACTTGTCATAAAGAGTGAAAAATCAGCGTTTGCCAATCAAGCAACTAGAAACAAAGTATTTAAAAAAGAAAACCCATTTCGTCTGGCCAGACGACGTAGTCCATACGAGGGTTAATAAAAAATATTATTCCGACACCTACCTACAAACTGAAATGTGTTTGATTCTCCATAGTTATTTTATCTAACACATTTCTTCGGATTGAAATAATAAAATGCCAGCATATATATTTTTTATTAATTCTATGTAAACAAAACAACGTAGTTTAATCTTTATCTTATCTCTGAATAGACTGAAGAAATACTAGATTTTAACAATTATATATGTTTTTTATATATTTCATAACAGCAATTTATTGTATGAGTCAAAAAACTGAAAGACCAGTACTATCAGGTCAGCGCATCAAGACCAGAAAAAGAGGTAAAATAAATCATCCATCAATTCAAAAGTTTTTCGCCTAAAATTTAAAATAATTACAGATGAAAGAGAGAAATATGACCCAACGGGATTCCGTGATGCGGTCATTGCTGGTCTCGAAAAAACAGAAGGTGACTTGGAACAAATCTCTAAATATCTAGATATCGCTGGTAACAAACTTGATTATCGTCGCTACGGCGAGGTTCTTTTTGACATATTAATCGCTGGTGGCCTCTTAGGTAATGTTATTATTATGGTGTATTGGAAAAGCCTGTCAATTGTTTAAATAAATTTTTATTTTTATTGTCTTTTAGTTCCTGGAGGATCAATTTCTCAGGATGGCGAGAAACCACGTACAAATTACTGTATATTCGAAGCACCCGAAGATATGGAATCAATGCGCAATCATGAGCAGGTAAAAATGTTGTTTCTTTTTTCCTTTCCCCACCTTCCCCATATCAGAGCATACAATTAGAACCGTTTATTTGTTCAAATTAACTTTGATATTTATGCAATAATCGGTGTCGAATGTTTGCTAGAACAATCATACTATTTTACTTGGCTTTGTTCGCTTAGATTTTAGTAGCAAATTAAAGATTGTCAATAGTTTAACAGTTATTACATCTATAAATCCATTGGAATTAACTATTATTTTTTTGCATATAATTAGAACTGGTTAAATGTGTTCAATATCATTTGTTCAATACATTAACTGGCGTGGAATATATGCTATAACAAACGTACTATTTTACTTGGCTTTATTTGCTTAAATATCAGTAGCAAATTAAAGATTGTCCATAGTTCAATAAAAACATATATTAAAATGAAAAAACCTCGTCATTATTTGCATATAATTAGAACTGGTTATTTGCCTGCAATTCTAATTGTTTAATGCAATAACCGGTGTCGAATATATGCTAAAACAAACGTACTATCTTACTTGTCTTTGTGTGCTTGAATATTCATCGCATAGCGAAGATTTCTTTTAGTCTAACAAATTAAATAAGTATCAATTTATAGAATTTGCTTTATTTTCAGCAATGTAAAACTATTTTTTTTTTCAACAGGTATTCGTCAAGCTCATGCGTCGATATAAGTACTTGGAGAAGATGTTCGAAGAGGAAATGAAAAAGGTGTTAGTTTTCATCAAAGGTTTTACTCCAAGCGAACGCATTAAACTAGCGCGTATGACAGCACTTTGGATAGGTAAGCAAGCATTATGACGTAAAAACCACAAATTGACAAAATCCAACTTTCCAAATTTGGTTTTTGAATGTACTCTTTTTTTCAAAAACTTTTAACTGATTGGAATAATAAAGCTTTTGGTGTACTGACTTTTGAGTTGAAACCCTAATTCGAAAGACACAAATCCTTTTACATTGAATGCCAACATACAGTGTTGCGCAAAACAATAGCAACAAAATCAGTACGCTGCTACAAAATCGTGTATCTTTTTAAATATTAGGTACACACAAAAATGATTATAGGAACCAAAGCATATATTCACACATCATATTAAAAACAAATCATATTCAAATTTGGTTTTGTTTTCTTTATTAAATTTAAAATTAATGTGATTTCATTCAGTTTGTCTGAGAGCAAAACAAAAGCAACATAATTTATATTTGGTGTAAGATTCATTATTCTTGATAACCGCTGCACATCTGAGCGACATCGACTCTATTATATAAGATATGTTGGTATTAGGTATATGTTCCCAATTAAGTTTCAGAGCTTCATACAGTGCAGTCTTATTGGAAAACCTTTGACCAGAAACTTTTACCTTCAAAATCCCAAAAAGATTTTCAATGAGACTCAAGTCATTGTGACTGTGCCGGCCAATCAAGGACTTGAATCCCATTGCCTCTAATGTTATCTTTGATGAGCTTTGAAGTGTGCTTCGGGTCCTTGTCGGGCTGAAGCGTTCACTGAAGCGACATATTCCACTCTGAATGTGGTTGCATCTTGCTTTCTAAAATCTCATTATATGCAAATCGATCCATAAATCCATCGATTTTTTGAAATGGTTCAACTTCATTATAGGAAAAACAAGTGCAGACCATACTGCCACAGTCTCCGTGCTTAAAATATATTTTGCAGTTTCGGGCTTCAAGTCGTGTACCTGGGTGGCGCCGTACCGTGCACATGCCATCTGAATTAATCAAGTTAAACTTTGATTCATTGCTAAAAAACGGTTTTCGATTTTTGAACGGTCCAATTTAGGTGCTCTTTTGCAAGACTGAGTCTAAAAATCAATAAATTGCAACTTGTTGTCACAATTTCAGACAGAATTGTTTAAATTGTAACACCTCACCTTGTTTTTTATGCTTAGCTGAAAGCAGAGGTTTCTCTGCCGGTCTTTTACTTCTTTAATCGTTCTCAACGGCTCGTCATCAAACAGTGCTGTGATGGATATCTAAATCAAGTATCCGAACAACCTCTTTGGATGTGGCAAATGCATTTCGTTTGAACACGCCACAAATGTTCTTGTCATCACGCAGCGATGTCTTTTGCTGCCGCCCTCTTTAATGTACCGTTGTTACGTCTTTTGTGATGGTATATTTCTTTATTAATCTGCAAACTATTGACTGATTAATATCAAACTGTTTCACGTTAGATATTTGTGAATTTCCGTTTTTATATTCGGAAATAATTTTAAATTTAAGAGCTTCACAGTACTTAAAACGTGCCATTATAAATGAAACAGTCAATGTCACAACTAGCGCAAAAACAAAACTTAACTTAAATGTTTATGACTTACAAACAACACGTGCTTTACAATAACGGAACTTTTACCGTTAATTCTTGGAACTTTTGTTCTCTTTTTACATTTTTCAAGTTTTGTTGATTTTGTGTTGCTCTCAGACAAAGTGAATGTAGCCACATTAATTTGAAATTTAATTAAAAAAACAAAACCAAATTTGAATTTGATTTGTTTTATATATGATGTATGAATATATGCTTTGATCCATATAATCATTTTTGTGTGTCCCCAATATTAAAAAAGATACACGATTTTGTTGCAGCGCACTTATTTTGTTGCTATTGTTTTGCGCAACACTGTATTGCTTTAAATAGACCTTCAAGAAACAAAAAGTTAATTTCAATCTTTCTCGTTTTAGTAAATGGTTCCATACCTCCAAGTGTTCTATTGGTTTTGAACAATGAGCATCTCATAAAGGACGGCATTGCTCTTGAGTTTCTCGTTGAGCTGTTTGTCACCTTTAAACAAGAGAAGGGCATTGCATATCTGGTTCAAGCCCTAAAGAAAGGTGGACTTGAAAGCAAGTAGGTGTTTTTTTTTTTTCTTTAATTTTCATTACAATACTATGAACAAATAAGGGAATAAAAGATTTTGGCTGATCTAAAAATAAATTATTTAACGTTCAGCTCAAAAACTTATGCTTTAAAATATTAATTTTAATATTTTTCCGTAGGAGTTTGTTTTTTAATTCTAATACTAATTTTTATGCATTTGCTTGTTTAACTAAAAAAAGGACTAATTTCAAATCTATTGTCATTGCTTGCATCCACTTATTTATATTTATCTTTTCAATAATACTATTTACATATGTTTAATTTTAATTGATATTTTTATTAATATCTTTAGGTTAATGGACTTTTTCCCACCGAACAAACGTACTGAAGAATATTTAAAACAAGTTTTTCTCGATAAAGAGCTTACTGAAATTATTAAACTACATAAAGCTCAAGCTAGCCAAGAGGCTAAGCGTGAGCTACAACAAACCCTACTGGACGATATAAATGACGAGAAGCTGCACTCTGAAATCACAACTGATATTAAAGAATTTGCACTTAAGTCTAACATTCCCGATCATGAAGTTATTTCTATTGTAAGTCAAAATATATGCAATTAAATTGCGCATGTGTTAATTATGTAATATGTCTGGTTTTATATAGATATGGTCAACCGTAATGTCACTCGGCGAATGGAATAAAAAAGAGGAACTCGTTACTGATCAAGCTGTGCGCCATTTAAAGGCCTATTGCCCATTACTGCAAGCATTCGCATCCACCGACCGTTCAGAGTATGCTTTGATCCTTAAGGTGCAAGAATTCTGCTATGAAAACATGAACTTCATGAAAGCTTTCCAAAAAATCATTCTACTATTTTACAAAAGTAAGTTAAATAAATTACAACCGGCTTGAAAGAAATAACGCATCAATTTCTATTTTACAGCTGAAGTTCTTTCCGAAGAAACCATACTTAGATGGTATAAGGATACTCATTCCAGCAAAGGCAAAATGCATTTCCTTGAACAAATGAAAAAGTTTGTGGAATGGCTACAATCTGCCGAAGAAGGTAATTTTCTTTGTACATAATTTTTAATAAAAACAAAAATATAGCTAAAATAAAAGGGCAATTAAGCGAATAATTTTGGTGAATTTTATCAATATTATTGTACAAAGTTGCCAGATAAACGTGGGTTTTGCTTGCCTTGCTGTCTCAAGCAAACTTAGACTTTGAGGCCAATGAAATCCACTACAAAAATTTTATATAAAATTTGCATTCTTTATGAGAACAGAATTGATTAGATGTGTCGTCAAATTCTGGGTAAAAGAATGCTATAAAAAATGAATTCATTGGGTGTCCAATTATCTCCCATAGATCAATTTGGCCAATAATCAGTTCAACAAATTTAAAAACAAGATTTCTGCACAGACTAAATCTTTTCCATAGCCTTCTCTTTTTTCATAGTTGGATTTATGAAATATTGACAATTATGGGAATAATTTTGGAGACTTATATCAATATTTCAACAAGTGCCTTGTCTTTTTTTTTTGTGAAGCCCTTGGCCAGTTCCGGGTAGTTTTCCGTTTAAAAATGCTCGTTTTAAAATCGACAACCAAATCGAGAAATCGGTTTCTGTGATACCTAATACCGACACAAAACCAATTTCGAAAATTAAATCAGTTTCTAAATCGATAATTGGTTTTTATCAAATGAAATCATGTGTCGATTTCAAAAGCGATTCTGGCTATTTTCGGTATCACAACACCCCTGATTATTTTACCAAGTTTGTAAAATCCATAACAAAACGTTATAAAGTTCGCATCTTGCTTTTTTTGATAAAGAATTGATTAAATCTATTATAAAATTCTGCGTAAAAGAATGCAATAATAAATAAATTGATTGGGTGTCCATTTATCTGCTATAGATCAATTTGGCCAATAATCAGTTTAACAAATTACAAAACATCATTTCTGCAAAGAATGAAACTCTCCCCTAGCCTTCACTCTTTAAAACAGTCTGATTTATTAAATGGTGGCAATTTTGAGAATAATTTTGGTTTTTTCATATCATTATTATTGTACCAAATCTGCTAGATAAACATGTATTTTGCTTGCCTTGCTGTATTAAGCAACCCTAGACTTTGAGGCCAATGAAATCCATTACAAAATGTTGATGTAAAATTTGCATTTTTTATGAGAACAGAATTGATTAGATGTGTCATCAAATTCTGGGTAAAAGAATGCTATAATAAATGAATTTATTGGGTGTCCAATTATCTCACATAGATCAATTTGGCCAATAATCAGTTCAACAAATTTAAAAACAAGATTTCTGCACAGACAGAATCTCTTCCATAGCCTTCCCTTTTTTCATAGTTTTATTTATGAATTAATGACAATTATGCGAATAATTCCGGTGACTACCAATATTTCAACAAGTTCCTTTTTTTTTTTTTTTTTGTGAAGCCCTTGCTTGGCCAGTTCCGGGTGGTTTTTCGTTTAAAACTGCTCGTTCTAAAACCGACAACCAAATCGAGGAATCTGTTTCTGTGACACCTAATACGGACACAAAACCAATTTCGAAAATTAAACTAGTTTCTAAATCGATAATTGGTTTTTATCAAATGAAATCGTGTGTCGATTTCGAAACCGATGCAGACAATTGTCGGTTTCCACAACATCGCTGTTTATTTTACAAAGTTTGTAAAATAGATAACAAAACGTTATAAAGTTTGCATATTGCTTTTTTGAAAAAGAATTGATTAAATCTATTATAAAATTCTGCGTAAAAGAATGCAATAATAAATAAATTGATTGGGTGTCCATTTATCTGCCATAGATCAATTTGGCCAATAATCAGTTTAACAAATTACAAAACAAGATTTCTGCAAGAAACCGACAATTGTCAGAATCGGTTTTGAAATTGACACAACTTCCATTTTGGTGTCGTAAAAACCGATTATCGATTTAGAAACTGGTTTCATTTTTGAAATTGGTTTTGTGTTTCTTAATCGATAATCGGTTTTTTACGACACCAAAATGAAAGTTGTGTCAATTTCAAAATCGATTCTGACAATTGTCAGTTTCCATAACACCCCTTATCAAACCAGATAATTTTGGTTTTTTCATTGTACCAAATCTGCTAGATAAACGTGTATTTTGCTTGCCTTGCTGTTTAAGCAACCCTAGACTTTGAAGCCAATGAAATTCATTACATGTCGATATAAAATTTGCATTTATTTTATGAGAACAGAATTGATTAGATGTGTCATCAAATTCTGGCTAAAATAATGCTATACAAAATGAATTTATTGGGTGTCCAATTATCTGCCATAGATCAATTTGGCCAATTATCAGTTCAACAAATTTAGAAATATGATTTCTGCAAAGACAAAAACTCTCCCATTGTCTTCCCTCTTTTAAAACAGTCTATTAAATAGTGGCAATTTTGAGAATAATTTTGATTTTTTCATATCATTATTATTGTACCAAATCTGCTAGATAAACATGTATTTTGCTTGCCTTGCTGTATTAAGCAACCCTCTAGACTTTGAGGCCAATGAAATCCATTACAAAATGTTGATGTAAAATTTGCATTTTTTATGAGAACAGAATTGATTAGATGTGCCACCAAATTCTGGGTAAAAGAATGCTATAAAAAATGAATTCATTGGGTGTCCAATTATCTGCCATAGATCAATTTGGCCAATAATCAGTTCAACAAATTTAGAAACATGATTTCTGCAAAGACAAGCTCTCCGATAGCCTTTACTCTTTTAAAACAGTCTGATTTATTAAATAGTGGCAATTTTGAGAATAATTTTGGTTTTTTCATATCATTATTATTGTACCAAATCTGCTAGATCAACATGTATTTTGCTTGCCTTGCTGTCTTAAGCAAACTTCGATTTTAAGGCCAATGAAATCCATAACAAAATTATAATATAAACTTTGCATTATTCATAGCATTTTTTTTTTAAATAATATTTGAAATTAAAACTATCCCAATTTTTTTTTTAATTTCAGAGTCTGAATCCGAAGATGAACAAAAACCACAAATTATTGATGAATAACTAATATGGATCAAATCCAGCGAACTCACTCCCATCTTAGGTCAAAAATAAGCCTCTCTAACAAACATTGATAGTAATCAAAATAAAATATATTAAATATATATAAATGTTTGAACATACAAGAAGAAACATACATCATACAATTATATAAGCATACATAAATATAAATAAAAGAATATCCATCAAATGATAAAAAAACAATTAAAGAAATACCATCAACATATTAAATAAGAATTTATGAATAACAATTATTTACACCAACGGACAAAATTATTTGTTTGCCAAACAACTTTACAAAAACTACAACTGATTATGCAAAAAACCTAGAACAAACATTGTAAATCTCAACAAAAAATACATGACTTGATAAACACACACATCTAATAAAATGATTATTCGATTGAAAAATGGTTTGAAGATTATAATAAAAAAAACTATGTTATTACTGAATAATTTCAAGTCATCAGAATCATTAAAATTAAACAATATTGTAAAGGTAAATCATATTATTTCTACCGTTGAAGGTTTTTAAATGAAACAAATTTAACGAACATGAAAATAAAAACAAAATTATAACGTTAACATCATAATTACTGTTTGTCTTTTATGAATGAGGCCTGTGTCAGCTAAGCAATTTTAGTTCAATGTAAAATGTTTTTGGACTCGTTTAATTTATAAAATTTTGTGGTGAATGTTCCGCGTTGTTTCATTAAATAAGCAAGGTGGATGTTTCCTGTATATATATTTTTGGGCATATGGTAAAACTAACAATAAAACTGTCTAGTGGTGTTAAACAAATGGTCTTATCATAATAGGTCTGTTTGCGTACTCGCTTCAAGTAACTGGAAAGCGTTTCTTTACACATTTTTCAAGCTCGAGAGAGAAGAAGAACAAGCTAAATGCCACTCTATTCTATTGCAATTACTCGAAACCAGGGTTGACAAGTAATGATTACTTTTGTGTAATGATTATATAAAAATTACTGATTACAATTAATCATACACAATTTTATTACTTGATTGCTTAAAAAAATCATTAATAACTTTAGAGTATTCAGTGATTTTTTTGAGAAATCAGTAATCATGCAAAAGTAATCAGTGATTAATTTAAGTAATTAATCATTTTCCAGCTATGAATGAATTATTCTGTAAAGAAATTTATCAGTTATCAGACTTAAGCAATCGTTGATTGTAGATTTCTTTAACTAATATATTTTATATCTGTTTTTGTATATGTGGCTTAACTGTAAAACTGAGAAGTAGAATACAGAAAAGGTTTCTGAGCACTATTGTTACACTTCTTTAATAGCTGCTGAAGAAAATATTGTATTTATGGTAAACCATTATGGTTAATAGCAACTACTGAATTAATAAAATTACATACAAATTTTGAATATTTTGTCCGACGAGAAGTAATCTGTAATCACTGAAAGCTGGGTCTGATTACTGATTACTTGATTTATTGAAAAATCATGTAATTCCCTGTTACGATTACTTGATTTTTTAAAAAATCATATAATCACGTCGCATGAGTACTTTATTTTTTATAATCTCATATAATTACTTACCATGATTACTTAATTGAAAGTATTATTGGGTTTTTAATGTGATTTTTCTGAATATTTAGAAAAATGAAGTAATCTGTGCAATCTGAATACATGTAATAATCAGTAATCGTGATTTGTAATCATTGCCATCCCTGCTCGAAACTAGTTTGAACTTGAAAATTTCTTCGAGCACGAATTTATAGCTACGAACTAGACATGTGCATAAATGCATGAAGAAGCTACCCAAGAGACACTGAAATTTGCGTATAGCGTCATTAAATTCTTTCGCGATGAAACGCTGCGTTCATGAAAAAGAGGCATGAAATGAAGTTCATTGAGAATGACAATAGCGAATTCTTTGTTCTCGCATCGCCCATGGCCAAATTAGTTAATTTACAAATTGTACGAGACATAATGTTTTATTGTTACTCAGAAACAGAAATCATCTATACATTTTAAAAGAATATACTATGTTTGGAAAATTTATTTAGGATTTCTTGATTAAACTTTTAATAGCACGGGTCTTTTACATATCTTGTATATATATTTAGATGTTTATGCTTTTTTTTGAAATGATGCGAAAGATCAGTAGTGCCACTTGTAAAATTAGATTAATATGATTACCTGCAGTAATATCACATTATTGTTAAGGTATGAATAGCTTAGTTTTCCTAAGTAACATTGCACGTTTGAAAAAAGAAATGTTACTCAATTTAAAACATTTTTTGTGTATAGACTATAATACATAGAGACTTAATTTTTTTTACGTAAATAATACAAAAACCAATATTGAAAAATATTTTTGTTTTTAAAAGCTCCTTCATATTATTTCTAATCGTAATCGTAAGGTAGCGCTTAAAAAAGAAGTCGTTTTCAGCCGGGTACTTATCGCTACAATCTATGCTAGAATTATTAAGTATATTACACATTGGTTCCATAATCTTTGAAAAAAAAAAAAAAAAAAATTGGAATATTTTTCTTGTATTATTTACGTAAAAAATTAGGTCTGTATTATAGTCTCCAAAATAAATGTTTTGAATTAAGTAAAAGGACATAAAATCTATTTGTCTTATAGTTTTATCACAATAAATGTTTTCATTTGAGCCTTTTTGTTTTTTTCCAACGTACAATGTAGGGCCTGCAATTTCGAATCGCTTTGGCGATCCCGGGATTTTCGGGATTGCAAATTTGCCGGACTAATTTCCCAAGGATTAATCCCGGAATTGCAACTGTACAGGGCCCTACTCCGAATTGTGATGCGTAAATAAATGCGCTGCGAAAATGAAACGCGAACACATTCAAATATCAAATCGCAGACTACGCTATTTTGCGATTTTTTTCGCATCCCAATACAGAGTAAGGCCCCTGAAAAAATTTTAAATAATTTTTAAAATTGAAAGATCTTGTTTTTTACAATAAAACACACGTACAAAACCAAATTCGATTTTAAACTATAAGTTATGGAAGCAAACGGAAATAATAATTTTTTTGAAAATCGAAATAGTTTTCTACAAATTTTAATAGCAATGAAACGCAATAAAATTATTTTTTAAAATTTCAAAATAATATAAAAAGGAACAGTGAAAGGAATAGAGAAATTCTAATTGTTTAAGGCAGACCGACCGGTGGTCTAGAATTTTTATGAAATCTATTTTTTGTAAGGAGACTGACGTTATTTCCGCTTCTACAGCCGTTTGAGTAGGTATCGAGCCAAAGGGTCTCGTCTACATTCATTCTCTTTGTAATCATTTACCTCGAAACTACTTTCTTCGGCATGGTGTTGTAGAAAAAACAAAAGTTAGAGTCTGTTCGAAAATGCATCACGGTTTGCAGTATGCGCACAACTAACATTTCTCAAGCGTCCAAATTGCAGCGTGAATTTTTTTGATGCGAATGATGAGTGAAGCTTGATAGAAAAATTACATTTTTCAACAACAATTACAACATCTGTGGCTATCGATGGAACTAGAATCAAAGCTTTATTTAAAAAATATCGTATATTTTACACTTAATAGCATGTAAAAAACTAGTAAGGAATTATCTTCGACTGGGCCGAACTTAAAATACCCCCACGGCCGAATTAGAGTATATATAAAGTCTTAAGCAAACTGTTAAATATATTTAAAGATATTTTCCCGTTTTGGTTAAGTCACTTTGTATGGGAGGTAAGCGTGGTTTTCATCCGATTTTTACTGATTTAATACTCAAAATAAATATTCAATATTTAAGGAACTGTGCAAAATTTGAAGTCATTAAATTGATTTTTGTGGAATTTAAAGAGATTTTACTGTTTTGATTAAGTCACTTTGTATGGGAGGTAGGCGTGGTTTTCATCCGATTTTGCTCAGATTCGAACTTGACCTCCATTTTAGTATAAAAAGCTCTTATTTTGAATTTCGTTATGATAGCTCAAAAATTACAGTTGCTATCGTGGACACAGACGGACATGGCTAAATCGACTCAGGAGGTGATGCTGATCCGGAATATATATACTTTTCTATACCGGCCACGCCTCCTTATCGGTGTTACAAACGGAGTGACAAAATTAATATACCCCCATTACGTTTTTTTTACGTGTGGGTATAACAAGTTACTTTTAGAACTTAAATTTCAAAAGCGTGTTATTCTGTCAATGTTCAATATTTTTTTCTTTCTAGTTCCAGCCATAGCTGCACTAGAGGTGTCCAAAAAAACTTAAATGTATTCTTGATGTTTTGATTGGGCTAGTTTTTTCCTTTCTATCTAAAACTCATCTCTAAAAAATTTTAACAGAATTAGATAACTCGAGGCGGAAATCGATTGAAATTTGTAAAAATAGCAAAAATTCGCTTTCTACTCAGATTAGATTTTCGCAAATAAAGTTAATTGACATAAATATCTTTTTTGAGATTAAATACCTCCTAAATGAGATATAAAAAACTAAAAATGGTTAAAACCATTTTTTTATTTATCAAACTGTTTACTATTTAATATGTGTTAAGAACTATTTGATTAAATTTTTATTTTTTAAGTCTATATTCAGACCTATCATGAACAATTTTTCACGCGGAGTCGTAAAAGGGAGTTTTCATTTTTAAATAAAACTCAAGAACATTTTAGAAATTTTGAGTGTAAATGTGTTTATCAACGGTTTATCAGCAAATTTGCATTAAAAATTTTCAAAAAATCGATGCCCAATAGAACATCGCATTACCGTGATAATTCGTTCTTTAGTCGCACGGTTAAGTTGTGGAATAGTCTCCCTGCGAGCGTGTTTCCTAGCAGTTTTGAGCTGTGCAAGTTTAAAACAAATATTCACCGACACTACTCCATCTATCCATCCTCCAACTAACTATCACCCATCTTCCGAATCAACACAATGCTTACGCATTTATAGGGGGCATCCCCTGAGCGTTGGTTCAGTCTAAAAAAAAAAAAAAAATGTTCTTGAACTTTATCTTAAAAATGAAAACTCCCTTTTCCGATTCCGCGTGAAAAATGACTCATGATAGGGCTGATTATGTTTATAATTTAATAAATGGTTCCATATCGACAGCAAAGAGTACCATTTTCCATATCAAAATGCGCCATTCGGTGCAGACTGTACATTATGTTATGAACC
Organism: Dichetophora obliterata; assembly: GCA_963920525.1. NCBI lineage: Eukaryota > Metazoa > Arthropoda > Insecta > Diptera > Sciomyzidae > Dichetophora > Dichetophora obliterata. The sequence goes on along the minus strand of OY986435.1, from coordinate 14,825,408 downwards.
TGTACATCAATGTTATGAATATCTCCACCCAAGTTGACTGAAGTTTTGTAATATTGAAGAATTTCATCATAATATTTATAATTGACTCATAAGATCATACGTAAATTTGCATAATTTTGAAGAACAAAAAAAAAAAGAACCAATTCGTAAGCCTTTTGACAACCGTTACTGATGGTCAATATTATGGGGTCTAAGAAATTCAATTCATCACAATGATGGAATTTTGTTTTTTGTGTGTATGTAAAATATGATTTTTACTTAAGTCACTACTCAATTATTTCTTCATATTTAGTTGAGTAATACACAAGCTATGGAAGTCCATTGGGATGGCACATTGTTGCCAGAACTTATAGACAACACTAAAGTCTAACGTTTTGCTGCTCTCGTAAGATACAATGGAACTTCGAAGTTTCTAGGAGTTCCAAAACTTATATCATCCAGAAGAGCAAATATAGATGAAGCAGTGCACGATTTACAGATCAAATGGGACAATCAGGATCGAGTAAATGTCATAGATTTTGACACAACCTCAAGGAATACGGGCGTTAACAGTGGTGCGTGTGTTCACTTGCAACGAGTTCTTAGTACATTGTAGATTAATCTACCATATTGCCATGTCATCTTTGCGATATACGTGCGGAGTGTATTTGATTTCCATTTTACTTATCTTCTGTTACATTAGGGGCTTTCAGACCATCGTACATGTGCGATGACTTGGGCATGCTCAACGACATGTACGATCATTCGAAAGCAAATGAGACCGTCGGACCGACATGTCGGACGAAAATCAAAAAGTTTTGATTTTTCTGCCGGTCGGACCGACATGTACGATGTTATGAACGCAAGTCGGTCCGACTCGCTGCATTTTTTCATTTCATTAAAAGCGTCAGCGGGTGAACAGCAACGAAGCGGATAAAATATTAGAGAAAATTAATATGAAAAACGTTTGAAACATTTTATAATTGTTTATAATTAATTAAAATTGATAAACAATTCTCTAAATATGAAAAATGACTGCTAAATCATATGGTCATAAAAAAATTGTTCTGCCATTACGCCGATGTGCTCTATTTGAGAGACAGCAATGAAATGAAGTCGTCGCACATGTACGATTGTTTGAAAGCTCAACAAAATAGTCCCGTTAGTTTCATAGTCCCTATTAGGGGGTTTCAGACGAACGTACTTGTACGCTGACATGTACGACGACAAACTAACGGGACTATTTTGTTGAGCTTTCAAACAATCGTACATGTGCGACGACTTCATTTCATTGCTGGCTCTCAAATAGAGCACATCGGCGTAATGTCTGAACAATTTTTTGATGACCTTATGGTTTAGCAGTCATTTTTCATATTTAGAGAATTGTTTATCAATTTTAATTAATTATAAACAATTATAAAATGTTTCAAACGTTGTTCATATAAATTTTCTCTAATATTTTTTCCGCTTCGTTGCTGTTCACCCGCTGACGCTTTTAATGAAATGAAAATATGCAGCGAGTCGGACCGACTTGCGTTCATAACATCGTACATGTCGGTCCGACCGGCAGAAAAATCAAAAATTTTTGATTTTCATCCGACATGTCGGTCCGACGGTCTCATTTGCTTTCGAATGATCGTACATGTCGTCGAGCATGCCCAAGTCATCGCACATGTACGATGGTCTGAAAGCCCCTAATGATTTTCAACTTACATTTTACTCAAGAATGATAGAATACAAAGATTGCGCCGAAGACAAGAAAATGAGTACAACAAAATTGTCGTTCTGCGCATGTACGTCATAATATCAATGCTGTTTTGTAGAGCGTTCACTTTGCATACGATTTCTATACAGAAATGAAAATTGCATACATTTTAGTTTGTATAATTTAAATAAAAGAAGTAAGAAGCAATTTATTGGAACGAGAAGAAGGTAAATTTATTAAGTACTCCTTTGCAAACATCATTTTTACTATTATTTTATTACAGCCAGTAAGCAGCATAGTCAAAAAAAAAATTTGTCTGAGAAACCTACTTCAGTGAGCATTATTTTTCGACTTGGATTTTATAAAAATGTTTATTAAGAGTTTAATTGATGTAGTTTAAACATTCCCAGATATTTTATTTCCAAACAAATGATAGTTCCAAGTTTTTAAATAATGAAACAAATTTTGTTAAGTTAATATATTTTTGTATTTTTGTTTTCGTTTGTGTGCGTTTTCTACAATTTCTTGGTTTAATTTTTGTATTTATTGCAAACATCAGGTTTCTGAAAAATATTTGTTTGCTACTGTTACTACAATTAGCAGCTGCACACTTCATTTTTTAAATTTTAAGTTAAAAACTCGCAAATATACTTCGATATATACACAATTAAATAAAACACAACCGATCGCAGTACGTTTCTCAAAGAAATATAATATTGTGACGTAGTCAACTGAACAGGTTGTCAAACTCGATTAGCAGAAGTAACGGACCTGCGCAAAGCGTAATCTCTTATTCTATCATTCTTGCATTTTACTTACCTTCTCGTTGATTCTTAACTTACATTGTACTTACCTATTGTTGATTATTAATTTACATCTTACTTACTTCAACTTAACATTTATATTATTCTTATGTTAATTTATTTACACTTTGTTATAAATACTTGTTATTATAAAAACATTTGTATAAATATTCATATTTGTATCAATCAGAAATTTTCATTTGAAAATTTCAGTTGAATAAAATATTTTCAAATAAACAGTTATAAAAAATATATATAAAAATAAAAGTTATAAATTAAAATTTAAAAGTTTGTTGTGCACCAAATATATATGTTTAGCAGAGATGCAGTGATTGAACTTACTCATCGTGGTGTGAGTTCGCTAGCAGCAAAGAAAGTTACTATCAATCTTTTATTTATAATATTATGTATTATCAAAAAATCAATCTTTTATTTATAATATTATGTATTGAATGAGTGATTTATTTAAATAAAGGCTTACATTAGTATAAACATTTTAATATTAATATTATTACAATAGTATTTTTTTAAAATAAATCAAATTTGACATAACATAATATGTTGTGTGTCAGATTGGCATGAATCATATTAAATTTAAAAATTTTTGATAGAATATGTTACAAAAAGGTTTTTTTTTTAATTAAATTCAGAAATTATAAGTTGTCTATATTTTAAACAATTGATTAAATATTTATATAAAAGGTAATAATTTTTGCCATTCAAAACTTCGTAAACTTCGCCTAACGTGAGTGAACTTTTACCAAGGTAATATGAACGAATGTATGCAAATATCGGGCATATACCTAGAAGGTGATGTGTATTTTCATATTCTTGCAAGTTGCATAATGTGCACACATTAAAAGTACTTTCACCAAATCTGCTTAAATTAAAGTTGAGTAAACCACCTCTACATCTGAATATCAAACTTATGAGATGAGCCGAATTTGAATCGACAAAGTAGGAGGGCACATCGAATCGAACGTGACGATACAAATCATGAAACCTCGAGTCTCTTGCTCTGCAAATGTGTTTCTCATACACTTTTAATCTCAATGCTTGTAGTATACGATCATGGTGTAACGACAAATCAGGCCTCCAACTCTCAAAATCAAGGCTAAAACCAAGATCACTACATAGAGCGAACCATTGTGGTAACCAGAAAGTGTTTTGTACGATTGTTTCTTCAGCAAGTACTCGCGGAAGCCTGTTTAAAGGATAATTAAGAATTTTTCTCAGATAACTAAAATGTAATTTAATATAAAATGGAAATAATATTATGTATTTATACTATATTATTTATGATATATTAAGTTATGCATTAATTTTAATACGATATATAATTAAATTATATTAATATCCTATTAAATTCATATCATAAATTACACATATTAAAATTTCTCAACGAAAATGTAACCCAGCATTGAGGTCGAACCCAGTGATGAGGTCAAAGCCATGGTGTAAGAAAACCAGGTGTTAGTAAGTTTTTGACAACAGCATGAATTTCTTTGCTTCTGTCAAAAAATTGTGAGCGAAAGATCGGAACTGTTGATAGTTGTCAAATCGTGTTATTTGTTTGAGTTGCTAGATGATGTGTTATAGTTTTTATTATGCGAATTAAGTATAAAAAAATATTAATCGTGCCGTGTTGTATTGACAAAAAGTTATTGCAGTTGTCTTCGCCGATTTGCCAAGTTTGTCATTGAATATTTTTGCCTTTTTAATAGAAACGTGCGCTGGAAGGTGTCGCCGACATGAAGCTTTGGCCAGCATGCAAATTGTTTTGCATTCACATCGTTGTTTTTTTGCATAACGCACAGCGTCTCATATATTTTTTATCGTTTTCCATATCACTTAAATCTCAAAAAAATCTTATAAAATTGCAGAAAGACACGAATTTAACAAAATTTGTTTTCATTGCAATTCACCATCAGATGTTTTTGACAAGAGCGGGGAGACATATTTTTTTCATTTTGAGAGAGAAGTGTCACTCACTAACACCTCTATTTCTTACACCATGGTCAAAGCAAATTCTGAGGTCGAATTCAGTGTTACTTCATATGTCCATATTACACGATGTGCGTTTGCTGGGCGTACAAATAATTTTGTTGCTTCCAATGCGAAACTGTCAAAAATTTTGGAGCATACAACAACCATATTGTACGGCCAAGTGTACGCCGAGCAAACGGACATCGTGTAATATGGGCATAACACAGTGTCTTCACTTACAATATTTGATTGCATGCGAACTGTCAAATTGAATTTCATGATATACATAATTGAAGTGTAGACCACTCATATCATGAAATTGTTCATATTATGAAATTTATCTCTTGAAATATTTCTTGAGATATATTTCATGAGATGAGCTGTCACTTTTCAGTAAAATATGTAAGTGTGTGCATTTTTAAGAACTTTTCAAGTAAAATATATTGAAAAAGCATTAAAAGAGTGAAAAAACATAAAATGGAATGGCGAACGGAAGAAATTATTAATTTAATAAACTTTTACAAACAATTCCAAAATTAAATTTCATAAGATGAAGTGCCCGCCTAAATATTATAGCAAGAAATCTGGATATCATGAAATTCAATTTGACAGTTCGAATGCAATCAAATATTGTAAGTGGAGACGCGCTATTGAGTTTTGGGCATTATTGTTGAAGAATTTCTATGCAGCCCTGATTTTGGACCCAGCAATCAACACTGAAAAACTTGCAATTTTTTTTATTTTCTATTTGGTAAACATCAGGTAAACACATCTGCATCTAACCTGGAACCGACGACGACAAATGGCACCAATTGACAACAGCAGCATGTCTTCGAACGATATAAAGCTCGAAGTCTGCGTGGATTCTATCACCTCTGCAATAGCTGCGGCTGACGGTGGTGCTTCACGCATTGAACTATGCTCGGCGCTAAGTGAAGGCGGACTTACCCCCTCGCTTGGAATGTTGAAAGTTCTCAAGAGCCTGCCCATAAATATACCCATATACTGCATGCTTCGTCCGCGTTGTGGAAATGATTTTATGTTCACTGAACTTGAGATGGTAGCAATACTTGCGGATGTTGATCTGCTGCGCAGCCATGGCGCGGACGGGTTCGTATTTGGCGCTTTAACCAAACAGCGAACAGTAGATGTCGATTCTTGTCAGCGTGTAATACACCAGGCAGCAGGCTTACCAGTAACATTCCATAGAGCCTTTGACTTGACGAACCCGTTGCTTATGCATGAAACTGTGGAATGCATCAAGAGCATTGGTTTCAGGCGTATTTTAAGTAGTGGATTCAAACAGACTGCAGCGGAGGGTAGTGAAAATTTGGCTCTGCTAGTGGCAAAACATCACAAGGATATTACCATTATGCCGGGTGCTGGTATAAACGTAGCCAATCTAGATGAGATTCTGACAGTGACAAAAAGCATAGAGTTTCATTCGTCGGCGAAATTGATTGCCGGTGATGTAGTGAATAAAATGGAATGCGATGTTACGATTGGAAAGCAAGACTTGAGCACAAACTCAACTGACGTTAAGGTGGTGCAACAAATGGTGTCAATGGCTCGGGCTTTAAAAACATAGTAAAAATTATTTTTAAATTAACAGCAAAATAAATTTTACGTAAAACGATGCTTTATAAATATACCTAATTTGTTCAGCTAATAAAGGAGTTTTAGTGAATTGTAAACGTTTGATAATTAAAAAACAACTAAATTTAGCAATAAAAACGGAATGAAAAGTTTTTTAAATAAAAATTTTTAATTAGAGGTTTAGCAAATCGTCAACTTACTAAATCCATGTCTGAGTAAAGAAAAAAGAAGTTGGGTTTTTGATTATGGCGTATTTGCCTAACCATGTCCGTATTAAATTTTAAATGTGTTCAAATAAAATAGTATAAATGTTAAAACTAAATATTTGATAGTTTAAATCGTACTTGATTTTAAATACAAATTCTAGTTTGATAGTTTAAAATCGTTTATTGAGCTTTAGGTCAGGCTAGAACAATTAATTGCTCTAACGAATTTTTCCAAAGAAACAAAGAATTTGTATTTAAATCATAGAAAATCAACATAATAAATAACAAGGTCATAAAAAAGCTTTCAATTTTAAAACAAAAATTAAAAGGGCACTCGAAACTTTTTTATCCAAAACGGTTTGCATTAAAAAACAAAATGCTTTTGTTACTTGCTAGTTTATTTAAACATTTTGTATCATATATTATTTATTCATATAGTTTTTCATTATTATTTTTGTAAAATATATGTTATGATTTATACAGCAATAAATATATATGTAGATATATATATATGAATATATAGATAATGTCATTAAAAAAACGTAAATTGTCTGTTTACCAGTATAATTTGAGTACTATTACAAATTTATGAAGTTTAGTTATTTTTCTGAATGTGTTTGGCTTGAATATCCAATCGCTTTAATACGATTAAGTAAAACGTTATATTGTACTTATTTATTGAAGCATTTATTCAGAATTATCAAAACATAATTTGACTTGATTTTGTATAGTATTTTTTTTTTTTTTTTTTTGTGACGAATGATTAAATTTTGCAAACATTATACTTAGAGTAACTTGAAGAAACACGTTAATATAACACCAATAGCATAAAAAACAAAAAGAAAACACCTTGCGATAAAGTAAGAGACACACATTTGGACTCTTTAATGAGTCCAATTTTTAAGTGCATTCAATAGTGTTTGGGTTCTATCAGCTTTACAGTGGAGACTAAAATAAAAGGCGTTTGAATAGATGTCATTTAAATTCTCTTTTCTTTGCTTTAGAAACAGTTGACTTTTTTATTACTTTGTTATTACTACAATCAACAATGCTTCATTGTTTTTATTTTGGCTAACACACTGAATACTGTTTAAAAATTTACCTATCAGGAAGTTAATTAAGATGATAAATTATACTGAAAGGAAAAACAAAAAGGTTTATTGCCAAGAAAACTTTGAATTTTTTAAAAAATATTAAATGTGTATTTTACAAAACTTTAGGGCTATATGTATGTAATTAAAAAGGATTACAAGCAATGCAAAAATAGGAAAAAATTGACAAACATGCTTAGAAATAACTTTTAAAGACAAACATTTCAAAAGTTCTTAATTTCCAACATTTTTTTTTAACGTTTATACATAAAAGTGAGTATTCACCAACACCACTTGACGAGAATTAAATTAACCAATTTCACACACACTCTGTAGATGTTCAAACGAGAAGTTGTGTAGTAGCTGAGCTAAGAAGTAAATAATTCAACAAACAAACTTAAACATGCCCAAAAATTATGTGGTTCAAACACTTACTTAATCGTTACATTTTGCCCAGTGAAGCTATGCTTTAGTTTCAGTGCTCAGAACATAACAATGCTGAGTGATCAAGTACAAGTGTTTGTAGCTCATATATTAACAGCAAAATCGACAAACTTTATATAATTAAAATGTTGTTTAGATGTTAAGTTGAAAACCTATTTCTATGCATAATAAACCTTTTACATAAAAATTGCTTTGTTGTAATCCAATTGAACACTATTGCTTAAAACAATTTCTACTAGTTCTTAACAATTAGGCAACAATACTAGTACAGTACAGAGAAGAATTACAAATAGTTGTTGAAAATGTTTACATAAGAACGAAAATTATATATTTAGGCATATAGAAATCGATTAAATTTATCCCAAATAATTATGACAATAAACGCAAAATCAAAACTTAATCAAAACGCAAAAGTTTACTATTCAAATCGTTAGTTTCTCTTAGATTCTTGGTGATATTTGTGTACGAGCACAAAAGCAAGAACAATAAAATTGTACGGGAATGTATATAATAATGATTGATATCTAATTTAAGTGTAGTAATTAATATATTCTGCTTTTGCTTTAAAATTCTTTTCTAACAAAAACTAAAGTAAATTTGTTTGAAACATACTTGATTGGTTTTTGTTAATAATTTGCTCTTACATTGGTTATTGTTTTTAAAACATTATCTCTATAGATACGATTATGTGAAATCTTTACAATAACGGTTTAATATATTTATCTGAAATTTAATTAATTTTGTATTATGCTTTCTTTCATTTTTTTTTAAGTGGTTTAAGAAATATGTACTATATGTGTTAATTAATAATATATTTAATCGGTGAATTTTCGGTTAACATTGCGCCCGAACAATGCATTACGTATTTCTGGCACAAGTTGTTGTGAAATCAATTCCAACCTGGACTCGAGCGTATTGGGAACCTTAAAAAAAATAATATGCAATTGATATCTAAAGATTCGCTCTTTTTAAATTAATGCTTACCTTAACGCGTCCATTCAATGCAATCAATTCGATGCCTCCGCAGGTATCCGCTGACAAATAGTTGTCGGTATCAATTGATATGTCAACATCCTGTCCAATGCTGCTCTTGTATTGATCAATGGAAGCTGGAAGTACCTCATTAATGAGATTTAGATCAGCTTTGCGACAGCGTAGAATAACAATTTTTTCCATTGTTTGAAACAATGCCTGAACAATTAATTTCTGCAAAACTTGCTTGTACTCTGCTGGATTTTTAGTGACTTCACCAAGACGACGACGAGCTTCATCCAGCACATTGCGTACATTATCTTCCCGGACTTTAAGAACCTTAAAGCGTTGTTTAGATAGATGAGTGTTAGATAATAGTGTGTATTTTTAAGGTTTCAATTAGAATTTAATGTGGTATTGACATTACCTGCAGACGTGCTTGATTAAGCATATTCGATGATTGAATTTTTTTCTGGAGCTCCACTTGCTTCTCTTTCTTCTCGTAGTATTCCATAATCTTAAGACGCTGTTGTTGAACTAGACGTCCCTTCTCGATATTGAACTCTTCTTCGGCTTTAGCATCGATTTCTTCGGCTTTTTCATTGGCTTCTTGCTCAATGAAAGCCATCATATGCTTAATCTATGGAAAAATGAGATGTCGTTGAAATAATAAAGTTGTATGTTTAAAATGCTAAGGGAATCGAAGCTTAAAAAGAGGATTTGATAAATGAACATAATTTAAGTGTTGAAATGATACACAGACAATTAGCAGATATCTTTTGCCACTTAATGCTTTTATTTTTAATAGTTTTAAAATGATATTCGATAATAACCCTAAGAGAACGTGCACATAACGTTATTTGCTCGATTTCGTTGATCATGCTTTTTTTATCATTCATGTTAAATTGCAAATTTTGGTATTTATGAAGTTTGGTATTTATGAAATTTTAAAAATTGTTAAACGTGATATAATCGTATGCAGAATGCAGTTTAGTAAAGTAAAATCGAGAAAGTTATTTGTCAGAACCGGACCGGAAAAAAACCGGACCGGAACGGGTCGTATAGATTTTACGAAAGTACATATAAAGTTTTTACTCGTTATTGCCGTACTTTAATATTTAATAGCATTTGTAGTACATCATTATAATATCACTTCTGTATTATTAATGACTTTGTGTTCAATTACATACTTTATATATATTTAAAAATATTTTGAAGACTTTGATTCATGGCAGAACTAGAGAAGGTAGATGCATATCAGACTGCGTTCTTTTTCTCATATCCAAAATTTTCAAAGTCAGCTTTTTGCGAATCAGAACAAAAGGAAATTAATGACCGCATTCAGCGGAGTCAACAGTTAGTAACTGACTGTTGTGTTGAAATACCTTGAGAAACCTTTGCAATTGAATTATTTGCATAATTAAACAATAATACAAATTAAATTAAATAATTTTCAACTTTTTAACGTTTAGAGAACTACACATTCAGAGAAAAGTATCGGATACTAAGTTATCGCTACCACAACAATTCACAACATTGACTCCGCTGAATGCTGCCAATTTTCGCTTTCTCATCATTTTCAGATTTTCTATAAGCTGTCTACTTCGTTTTGACAGTTTCGGCAGTCTGTCTCTCCAAAATATACCTTCTTATTCTACCATGCTTATTAGATTCTATAATTTTTTTGGTATTTGAAAAATTAAATATGAAAAATAAAAATATCATTCGTGCTACAAAGCTGAATCAGAAAGAAATCATTTTCATAAATTGATAAAATAAGATTTATGCCACCGTCGTAGAAATCTTACAAATTTTATTTAAAAATAATTCATTAATATTAAAATAAAATCTAAGAAAACCAACATTTTTATATCAATAATTTGAATACGAAAAAAATGTATGCAAAAAAAATTTAGAAGTGAAAATATTTTATGTTCCAGAATGTCTTGCAGAACGAAATAACATACTTTTCTTACTATTAATTACTATTAAACTATTAATCTATTTTAATGCTATTTTATGTTATTCACAAAGAATTTCAGAATTTTTAATTATTCTTTTTTTATTTATTACTCATTTTTTATTCATTATTAATTTTTTATTCATTATAAATTTGTTATTCATTATTAATTTTTTATTCATTATTCACTATGTATGGGCATTTCCGCCAAAAGGTCTACCGCGACTGAAAAATTAAATGTTACTTAAAATTCTTTTAAGCCTCCGTAATAGATAAAAAAAATGTTTACATTTATATTGTGAGAGTACTGAGAGCTGATTTCAATTTGGATTTTTAAAAATGCCAGCAAAATAGATGAATAGCAACAAAAGTTGAAAAATGGTGACAAAAGTTGACAAATTTTAACGAAAGATGGAATTTTATAAGTATGATAAATAATCGTGTATATTTTTTCTAGTTCAATTCAATAAATAAAACCATAAAACATTTGTACTTATTTGAAAGGAAAAATCTGTCACGTAACGTATCATATTATGGTTTGTATGAAAATAATTAAAAAAGATTTTACAATGAAACAACTATGAATACGTAGCAACATTATTCCATATTATATTAAAAAACTTTCATAAAAATACTCGTGCAGACTTCGCATATTTTTTCATTTATATTGATGCAGACAAAAACCACTTCTATTTTTTGTCAAGTAACGTATAATTTTTTGTGGCTTCTATCTAAGAGTCGAACTTTTGACAACTCTTAGCTTTCACACCTTGTATAGCGACCTTAATAAACTATTGAAAAATCCAAATTAGAAAAATGTAAGTTTAATTTTTCTTTGTTTTTCCACTCATTTAAGTCGTACGACTGTCACGTGCGTAGCCACGGAAATGCCCATATTCATTATTAATTTTTTAGTCATTATTCATTTGTTATTCATTATTAATTTTTTATTCCTTATTCATTTTTTATTCATTATTCATTTTTATTTATGGCTAAGGACTAAAATGAATAATGAATAACAAATGAATAATGCATAACAAATGACTAAAAAATGAATAATGAAAAACAAGTGAATAAAGAATAAAAAATTAATAATAAAAGAATAAATAAACATTCTGAAATTCTTTGTGAATTGCATTCCTTGTGAATAGCATAAAAATTGATAACAAAATTGATTCATTCTGAATAACGAATTATGAATTATTTTGAATAACGAATATGAATAATTGAAATTAATAATTAATCATTTTTTTAAAATGAATGTGAATTAAAAATTTTCTTTATAAACCAATTTTGCATTCATTGAATGCATTCTTGTCATTATTCAGTTGTGCTTAAGATCCTGAATATGAATGCCAATTTTACAGCTCTGGTATCTACCAAATGGGCATTCCATGTAAAAGAGGAAAATGAGATAAATTTTGGTTCTCCATTAACTATTTTAAAATTTGTAAAAAGCTATCACTAAATGTCTATACTTTATTATATTATATATTATATTATATCTGTGAAAAAAGATTTGAAAAAATTTCAAAAATCAGTTTGCAACACTGTTTTCGGCTTTTCTGTCAAATGTAGAAAACTGGCACGTGTCTTATATAGAAAGCATGGAAAAAACAATTTTTTACATAGAAATAAAGCGAAAAAGTATGTTGGTTTTTATGTATTTCTTCTTTAAACAGATGAAAGTCTTATGTCCCAGTAGTCACGTAAAAATATATAAAAGTTGTTTTCCTAACCTTAAACACGATTTTATAAATTCAATACTTCCTAGAAGTAATAATAAACATGTGGTATACTATTTAAACTTATTTTAATAGTTAAGGCGATCATATTATGATTTCGAGACTGTTATAAATGTGTCCCAGTAGTCACGGCGAACAGCTTGATTTTTTTTAATGCCGTTATGCATAGTGATTTTATTTTAATGCCGTTATGCATAGCTGAATGTACTTTTCTGACCAAAAATTAAATAGTTAAAGCTTCTTTATGTTTAACTTCAGTGTTAAATGGCTGTCTGTAAGTGTAATCCACACTTACTTACCACTATTTTAAATGCCAAGGGGATAAATGTATTTATTATGCCCTTTGACGGCCTATAGTCTAGTGGTAGCGCGCTTGACTGTTACCCAGGTGTCCCGGGTTTGAATTCTGACTGTCATGGTCCTACGCTTTGACCGTTATTTTCTTACTTCTAATCAACAGGCCTTTAAAACACATTAATTACGAAAAGAAAATGGTGTAGTTGGTGGCGATAGAAAAGTTTGTGGAGAGGATTGATTAGTAACTTGATTAGACTGAAGCAAAATTAAACACTTGCCTCAGATTCAATGTCAAATCGTAATACTGCTTTCTTCTACACTAAAAACATTCTACACAAAAAGTTTCACTTGATTACTTTCTATCCATCCTCCATTTTCCGACTGTTGGAAGCTACACTTTTACCAATGTGGATAAAATGGTTAACATTTTCTTCAAATAATAGATTTAGAGGTATTTTTTTCGTAGATTCTGATTTAATTCTTATGTTTTACAGAAAAATATATAAATAACTACATTAATTGGGCTTAAAACAATATTAAAACTGATTAAAATAACTTATTATTAACACATATTTTTACTTGCCCCACAAGTCACAAATACTTGTCCCAGTAGTCACAATTTGCAATAATTTATCTACTTTTTCTACAAATATAAGCATACTTATTCTTTATTAAAATGGAAGCGTCTAGGAAGTGTTGTAAAATACAGAAGAAGCTGACTTGAATATTTAAATGGTTTGGCTAAAATTCTTATTTGAGTGTTCAAAGTTAGATGAGAGGGATTTTTCAGTGTCCCAGTATTCACGTTCATTTAAAAAATAGTAACACAAAATGTAGTAGCTGTTTGGCTTTTATTTTAAAGGAATATCACATAGTAATAGTTATCTTTGTTTTAAAATATATTTCATTGTAATATAAGTTATGATGACATCGTTATAAGTCATAGTTGGCCAAATTCTGGAGTTAAATGTCCCAGTAGTCACAATGGAATGCCCCAAAACGAAAACTTTGACATACAATAAAAAAATATATACAGGGTGATTCATTCGTTATGGATCAACCGAATCAGGTTGATGGAGGACGTTAAGTTAAGCAAAAAATGATATTGAAAGGAGGGGGTGTCGCAAAGGGAAAAACTGAAATCCTATGTGTCTATACGTTTAACTAGGTAACTAACACATCTGTGAACCGTTTTTTAATTTTAATATCATTTTCGAAAGGGAATTGAAAGACCTTTAAGCTGCTGGGTTCAAGTTTTATCTAAACCGCAAAATTACGTTTTTTTTTTGCTTAAATTTAATTTTGATCGAAAGTTTTGCGGAAAAATACCAAATTTTTATGCAATCACAGACGACTACTGAAGAGTGATTTCGGTTTATGTTTGCGAAACTAGAAAAAACAAAAAAAAATTATGACCAATTTCTAGTGCATGTTTTGACGAAAACGAACACCACGCGCGTATCTTAGCGTATCGCATAACGCACCCATGTAGCGAGAGAAAAATTCGGAGTTTCCGTAGAACCATGACGTGTTGCAAGAAAAGGCTTACAAAAGCTTAAATTATTACATTTTTTTAATTTTCATTACTGTTTTGTATTTTAAAATTCAACAAAAATTATATTTGAGATTTATGCCAAATAAGTTCCTAAAGCAACAGTTTTCAACAACAAATTTTTTACAGAACAAACCATCAAGCTGGATAGACATCTGTTTCGTTGATTGCTTCATAAATTTTTCAGTAGTCTTCTGAGAATTATGGAGTCCACTCACGTTGAGGAGCTAAATTTAAATTTTGCTAAATGCAAAAGTTAAAAAATAGTGGCTACATTGATTCTGCAAAAATTTCTTGTTATGCTAATTGCTAGCTTCTTTATCAACAAACAATCTGTGCTCCAACAATTTGAAAGTTTTTGAAATAATGTATTAAAAATATTATTTTATGTGTAAGCATAAAAGAACAAACTTACTTTTTCAGATGCTACATGAAAAATTAATAATGACATTTTTTATTACTATTTTAAATTTCCATCCATTTGAGCTTCATGCCAAATAAGTTAATGAAGCAACAGGTTGCATTCAGAGGTTGTAACAGAGAATTACATATTCTCACAAAATTTCGGTTTTGTGGCTGGTAAGCCATACGCCAAAACGATTATCTGTTTTATTTCCCCAAAATAAAATCGATACGAAAACTATTCCAGAATCCTAAAATAGAAATAGTTGGTGCAAAGACTTGTGAGCAATTATCTTTACCTGAATCTTATTCTTGCTGAATTTCATGATACTACGGAAACGCCTTCTATTTTTTCATTCGCTATAAGTACGATACTATTGCTAATGAATTGCAGTAGTCCGGGTTCAAATCCCATCTGCGACATATACAGTCCACTTCTGAATGATTTTTCCCGGGGATTCGGAAAAGGGAGTTTTCATTTTTAAGATAGCAGATAAAGATATCATATTTTTTTACAACTTTAAAAATTACTTTAAAAGAACTTGATCTTAAAAATTAAAACTACCTTTTTCGATTATTAAAAGCACCAATTTGAATATAGATTAAACAGTAAAAAATATCAGTTCGATGAATGTAAAAGGGAAGTACTGGCCCTTTTCAAAACAAGTTCAAAATTATTTTAAATTCGGCCCATTTTTCTGCAGGAAATTAAAAATTATACAGGCATTTCTAACAATATAATAAGAAAGGGTCACTTATAGCGTTTATCTCAAAATTTGAGGCTGAGAATTTATGTATGTTTTGTTGTTATAAATGCAAATGCAATTATTTTGCCAAGTTTATTTCAGTATCCTTCTCAACTTAGCGTAAATAAATCTGTTAGGTTAATAACCAGGTAGATGGTAAATAAATAAATAAAATAAAACTTTAGACTCTAAGGTATTGAATGGAGGACTTTGCTCAATTCATTATGAGAATAGGTATAAAAAACTTTTTAAGCAGAGCATTAAACGCTAGACTAAGATTTAGATTAAGAAATTTTATGAATATGTTTCCCCAGAATGGCTTAAAAGCCGAAAAAATTATTCTTCTCAAAGGTAGAGACTTACAATTTCCAGCTCTTAATCATTGGTAGCTTTGCCACACACTCTACGATTGGAAAAAATACTTCAACTTAATTTAGGTATAAGCAAAATTATATAAATCCTCAATTAATTCCAAAGATTGGTTTCATTTCCTAATTTATAAAGATAATTTTATAGCAAGTTTTACTGGCTTGGTTTGGTCGGTTGTTTACCCCCCACCCCACCCTTCAACATATTAAAACTCAACTTCAACATCAATAAAGACACAAAAAAACTAAGCTAGATTAGAGAGAGAGAGACAGAGACTAACTTTGACAAGCGACATGCTTTGCTGCTCGCACTCACTGCGCAACCTTGTGTGGGTCACATGACTGATTTTTCCTTTTTCATCGAAATTTTCCTTGATATACAGAGAACAAAATAATCACAACAAATATTTTACGAGGAATTTGCGAAAAATCTTTACATTCTGTTAGAATGCATTGATGATGTGTAAAGAAAAAGAATTCATCGATCTTGGCATTCAATGTCTTTCTTTAAAACTTTTGCATCCAATTCACATGACGGCAAATCGCATGACTAGATTTCAGCCATCTCTGTCTGCTATCAGCAGCAAAGAAAAACCAAAGAATTTGCTATGCAATTACATCCAATTGGAACTTCTACCGAATTTCAATAGTTTATTTTATAATAACGACTTACCTGTTTTTGTACATCTGCGTCGCTTAAAGCCATTTTTACAAATTTATCTTCTTTTTCCTACGCACAGCGAAAAGTTCTGCTTCACCGAATAAAATCAAGTTCTCACCGTACCTGCAAGCAAATTAAAACAATTTTATTTACTGGTTTGTTGCTGAATCGGGTTGTTTTACAATATATAAAAGCTTTATATTTTCTAAGTTAAATAGAATAAAGTTAAACTGAAAAATTCAAGTAAAAATCACTTGCAAGAATATGTCGATGTGTGCACCTACTCCAAGTTACGTTCCCGTCGTGTAAAATTTTTTACCCTGTTCAACTATTTTTCGATCATATGATTAGGGATATTTTAGTGAATTCGAAAAAAGTAGTACATTGTCATGTGGAAGTGTGGGAATTTTAGGTCTTACCTGTATTCTTGGAAAACTAGCATCGACCTTGCGAAAAGTTGTGATTTTTAATGGACGTGTTCACATGAACGCATCTTCGAAAGTGTTTTCAGAAACTCAAAATAACAGGCTAGTGTTTAATCGGTCCAATCGTAGTACAGGGTGTATTTTTACATCAGTTTCAAGGTGCGGATTATAGTAGAGAATTAAATAAGTTGCAAAGCAATTTATTGATTTAACCTCAAACAGAAGTTAGTGCATTTTATCATGAGATAATTGCAGTTTACTGCCCATGAAATAATTTTATCTCCTAAGCCATTTGAGAACAAAATTTTATACCATGTTCATGCTCATAAAAAACTGCTTTTTCGAACTGCGTTCATGCTGGCTATAATGCAGCTTTAGCTTTTATTTTGACATTTCTGTGCTACAGCAGTCCAGGCTAATCGCTTTCCTTTGATATTTTCTTGAATAAAAGAGATGTAAATGACTATAATATAATTATAACTAAATATATAGAAATACTTACAATCCTTTACTTATTAGGCCTGTTTCCGTACTCTACACTGTGTAAGATTTGTGTAACTTCTGGTAAGCTCGAACTAAGAGAGTAAAAATGAAATTTGAGAATATTGGCAAAAATACGGAAACAGCTTCTAGCAAGTTTCAAGCACAAAGCAGCTGATTTTGACAGCAGACGACTCAAACGTAAATAGCGCCAATTGAAATTGTCGTAGTTTTGTTTGTGAAGTAAATTGGTTTTAAGCTATAAAATCGTGCCAAACGTTAAAAACGCCAATTAAAATGATCAATTTGGTTGCGAAGTAAATTTGTTTTAAGCCATTGTATAATTATTCACGTATACCATGGTTTTAAGTTATAAAATTACTTTAAATAATTAATTTATAGTTAAAAATGGAAGGCAAAAAGAAACTGCAATTTGTAAACTTATTTTTAGCAGCACAATTTGTGAATATTTGTGAAAAACATAAACAAACATTTGACATTTGCTTGTTCTTCTTTATGCTTCTTAATTTACTCAAAGTCTTGAGTTCTAGCACGCTCTGTGCACATTCTGTGCTCGAGAGAGTGATTTTATGCTTGTTACACAACAAGTACGGAAACAGAAAATTGCGACTCACAAGTCACACAGTGTGAGTACGGAAACAGACCTATTGACTGTTGATTATATTTGTTACTGACATATGACAAAAAATTTACTTCGAATTTCAGAAGTATCGACTAAACTAAATGTGTCACCCTGTCACATACAAAAAAGCAGAAAAAATTGCATTAAGTAGCTTTTTTCTAGTTTTATTTGTATGGAAAAAAGATGCTTTTATGTTGCGTTTAGTTGTGTTTTATAAAAAAGCTGCTTTTTTCCCCAGCACGAAAGGGCTATAATTTTTGCAGTTTTGAACTACTAAGGGCCAGTTTTTCAGTACGAGTTTTAAGTCTAGTCAAATTAAACCGAGCTTAACTCACAAAAATTGGACGTTTAAACTCGGTTTAGGCAAAACAGGGACACATTATATGATCATTTAAGTAAATTTAATTTCAACGAATGCTAAAATATCTAGTTAAACCGAGTTTAAACGTCTAATTTTGGTGAGTTAAGCTAGGTTTAATTTAACTAAAGTTTAAACTCGTACTGAAAAACTGGCCCTAAGGCCAAAATAAGTTTCATAAAAATAAGAAAAAAATTACTTACGCGTTAGACGTGAACTGCGCTTTTTCCGTTATCATCATATAATTTGAATGGCATATTTTACTTTTAGCTAATATTATTTTTTTTAATTTTTTAATATATGTATTTAAGGCGTCTCATTTCAAATCTGAAAAATTAATGGCCGCTCTGATCTAGTTTGGAAGTTATAGGTTTTCAAAGTTGAAAAATAGTATAAAAACCTTGCGGGCTTTAAAGCTTTATAGATATCAAAACAAAGGTAATACGAGTAACTATTCAGCGAGTTTTCAAACTTAAAAAATCAATGCATAACTTTTTAAGATATAACTCTTTTTATATTTACAACATGTCTGAAAAACTAGTTTTTTCCCTTTTAAAAAGATAATTAAATCCAGAAGTGCTGTAGGCAGCGAAGCCGGTGATAAACTTACTGAGGGTTGTAATCCCTAAGCAGTGACCAAAAACCGCCTTTTGAAAAGAGAAAACAAATAACATTTATTTTTTTTCATTAAAATTTGAAAAAACCGCGCAATTTTTAGTATAAAAGGAATTATATCTTTTTTTTTTTGGGATGTACACATTAGGGATGTACACATTGATCAAATCGCTCATCATATGGTTTGACAAACGATTTGACCAACAGAAATATATATGGATTTGATGGCTATTTGACGAGTCTGAACACTCATCAAATCCTTTGTCAATAGCGGGGTTCACATGATCCTACATGTGGTCACGCATTGTAGGACAAGCCTCGTATATGACCTTTTGAAAGCTCTATACAGCCGACTGACATGTTATCTTGAATTTCAAATGTTTCAAATTCAGGGCCATCACACCAGGCGTGACAACATCAAAGAAGTAAAATATAAGGAAATGGTGTTGCTTACTCATACACTGTACGTGAACTGTCGCACCATTCGTAAATTGTGCGAGCGAGAAAGAGTGTGTTTTTTGACATTTTTGAGAACCCTGGCATCTGATTGGAAGACTCCTCAGCAAAATAGTTGAAAATAATTCAATTTTAAGCATTTTTCACTGCTTAAAAAGCAACAAAATTAAAGAAAAAAACCACTAAAACAAATGCAATATGAGTTGTGCGGTTAAGAATTGTAAAAGTTCCAGAAAACTTAAAAACAATGCGCATTCGTTCCACAGGTAAATATGTCCATACGGTTTAAATTCTTTTAACAAAAGTGCTTTATTTAGTTTCTAACGATATTTTTTTAACTTATTTGTGTTGGAAATGTATATATTTCTTATTAAAAATGGTTTAAAAATGCAATTTAGACCCCGTCGATTTTCCGCCAGTTTGATCAAACCACATCTGTCAAAACACAAACACTGCTTCAGGGGCGCAGTCATTTTTCGCAGTTGAATACATGTTTGGGGCGCTCTTGTTTTCAGCATAGCGAATCAGATTTAGTACCTGTTTGTTAAATTTTTCTGATTTTTACACAACAACTAGGCAGAAACACCCAAAAAAATAAGGATTTTAAAAATTAACCTAATTTAATTTGTAATTAAAGTAGAAGTTTAGAATTTATAGGCCTTCAAATATAAAAAAATTACCTAAAAATCTTGCAGTTTTTCTAGTTTTTCAACAAAACTAAGTTTTATGGGTATTAAAACAAAGGTAATGTGCGTATCTATTCAACGATGTGTCAAATTTAGAATTCCATAAGAATTCATTAAGATATAATTTTTTATAATTAGAATTTGTCTGAAAGACTAGTGGTTTCTCTTTTACGAAAGCAATACATTAAAAAGAGAATTATTAAAAAGATAACTACATTAAGAACTGCTGTAGACAGAGAAGCCTGTGTGGTACTTACTGAGGTTTGTAAACCCTAAGCAGCATCCGAAGGCCTCCTTTTGATACATTTATTTTTTTTTATTAAATTTGGAAAAACCTCGCGATTTTAAGTAAAAAAAGGGTTGTATCTTAAATGCATGTATTTTTATGTTAGATATCTTGTTGAATAGATACTTGTATTATTTCTCTTTTGATACCCATAAAGTTTAGTTTTGTTGGATAACTTAAAAAATCAGCTAAATTTTTAGTCCACTTTTTCCAACGTTGGAAGACTATAGCTTCTAAGCCAATTGCGAGCGATCAAAAATTTTTTAAATAATTAGAGTTGTTGCTATTCTTGAAATGTTTCTAAAATTTTAATGCATTAGAACAAACTTTAACAGTTTGGGCCTTCTTTTACGATACTACCGAATACGGCCCTTTGTGATTGTTTCTGTATTTGTGTGAACCAACACCAATATAGAAAATACCACACTTTTCTGCTATTACACCACTTCCTTATATTTTACTTCTTTGGACAACATGTAGGATCATGTGAACCCCGCTAATGATGATGAATTTATTTTATATCTGAATCACCTCTTTCAAATTGCCAATACATTTCCTCATACGGAATTCGAACTCACGACGAAAGTGACATCTCGTTGTCATTTTTTTTTATTGAAAACATTTTTATTACATTTTTTCTAATAATCAACCAAAAACATGAAAACTGTTTTGCCAATTTTGAACAAATGAATGAATTTAAATTCCATCAATAGAGACAGAGCACCATTTAATTCACAAAAAGCATAAACTCACTGACAGTGTTGTGCGTAAACAAGATTCGATATCGAATGCGAGTGCGAACATTTTCGAACATCTAAATACATGCATACACATACACAAGCTCACGACGGACATTTCATTTTATGTGTTTGTATTCGTGTACTTTGCTTATGAGCCACAAAAATTTTGCGGAAGATCTTTTTGTTGAAGTTTAGCAACTTTTAGCGCTTTAATTGCACACATTTCAGCAAATTTGTGTGAAATAAACAAATTAACTCAATAAAACGTTTAAACTGTGCTGTGCATTTATAAGTGCGAGCGGAAAAATTGTGCATAAAAAGTGAATTTTCCTTGGGTGAAATTTCATTGAACTGAGAAAACAAAGTAAAGAAGAATCGTCAACGACAGACGAAACTACGACGACGAAGATTGACGAAACGGCAGCAAAGGAAAGCGCGAGGCAATCAAGCTGAATTGGAAGAAAATTCGGTGTTCTGCGTCCAAAAGCAAAGACCTCTAATATTCAGGAACGGTGGTGGACAAGTTAGCATACTTAAACACACAGCGGAAGGAAGAGATATTTAGCGCCAACAGCAGTTAGTGCTTGTGTCCTTGGGTTGAGCTTTGGAAACTTTGCAAAGGGTTAACTTTTCAATTGAATGAACAAAGCGCACAAATAGCTGTAGAGAGATATCTAAGCTGTGCAAGGATAAGCTCTTCGCTGTGCACAAAGTCCGTGCGGCGAATTAGTACTCCAGCCTCCGACAACGTCGACGAGCGCTCCACTTAGTGACCCTTGTCATTTTGGAATGTTAAATGCGGTGTTCGCAACAACTACAGTGAATGGTCGTTGTCGATTAAACAGTAAAAGCAAATTAGGTAAGTACTTATTTAAGAAGGTACCTGTCAGATGCTTAAAAAAGTTCATGCATGGCCTGTAAACATTTCCATTTTAATTGTGCAAGGTTCTCAAATCTACTCTATTTTTTCATACTAATTAGTTACTAGCGCTCGGCTAATATATCTTTCTATTATCGTATTGGAAGAGATAGAAAATTTGCAAAACCGATTGTGTTGTTCCTTAAAATTGTTTACTTCTAAACAATTCTGGCTAATGACGTTGCCATATTTTAGTAATGAAATCCCACTTTGGGGTTTTTCAATTACAGTAGTTTTCCGATTTAACGAACACAATGATTGTCAGATCAATTCGTTAAATCGATTTTTTCGCTAAACCGAGTACTAAAATAAAATGGACTAATTTTATACTAAAGTAAATGAAAGCAGTATTTTACAAAATTCTTTTATTAAAATAAAAACTTAAAGTAAAATAAATAATAAATAAATTAAAATTAAAACGTAAAAAAAGTGCATAGTAAAATAATATTTTAATGAAATAAAATGTTTATGAAATTAGTTTGTTTTGCCCAGCATTACTTTGTTTGGCACATAGGATGCAAATTTCAAAATTGTTGATAGCTTACAATAGATACACTTCGAGCAAAGACAATAAAGTGATAAAAAACGCCAAAACATAAAACCAATTGTAGACAAAACTGTTCTCATATGGATGTTTTCTGTTTTGACTACGTTTTATTCTGCTTAAAGATCTCTGATTTTGTACTTTGTTCGTTAAACTGAATACAGTTAAATTTATTTTGTTCGTTATATAAGATACTCAATGGTAATAATTTGCATGTTCGTTATTTGCGTTTTTCGTAGAACCGAATGTTCGTTAAATCAGAAAACTACTATATTGTGCAATTAGAATAGCAAAATTTTAATAGTGTTTTTTTTTAGTATATTGTGATACATTGTTTAATTTTTTTTTTATGAGTAGTCTGAAAATTTAAATTTTTTTAAAAATTTCCCTTTTTAATCTTCGGCGTACATTTTAAACTTGAAGTACACTTGGTAATGTGATATTAAGTACACTTTAAAGTCAAACTCTACACTACGTTGTTATATATAAATATGTTTTTATAACCACGTTTATGCGGCAAGCTAAAGCGCATTCTCAATATATACCACTATCGCGTCATGTACGGTAGCGGAGCAAAAATTTTGAGATTATTCAACGAAATATCCACAAATTATTATCTAGATATTTTCTGTAAACTTAGAATACTTGGCTTAGTACCCATAACTTTTTATACAAATTTTTGCAATATAATTTTTTTTTATAATTTATGTAATTTTTGAGGATATCTTAGAGCAGGAAGATGTGATCAGAACAAGACAAAATTTTGTGTAGCTCCATTTCATGTTTGTACTAACCGAACTACTTCTTCAGGTTTTTTATTCAATAAGTTCTTAAAAAATGTCCTGATTTGAAAACAAACCGGAGCAGGAAGGTGCAATCAGATCGAAATTAAATTTTGTAGTTCACATGTTTGTTACAATAACTGTTGAATGTGCCCTGATCCAAACCGACGCTATCCACTTTTGAAATTTGCTCCGGCCTAATGTGAAGTTTATATTGAATTTATTTTCGATGAACTACTTTTTTTTATAAACAGCAATAAAGTCAACATAATAAACAGCAATATTTTTATATTGCAGATGTTTTCATCATCTTAAGTTTTAAAGCATAATGCGTTTTTGTTTTGCTTTCGATCGTGCTTTCTCACTTTGCTTTTGCTCTCCTCTTTTTAGCCTGTTGTCGAACTTGTAAACCTTTTAAACTGGGTTTACCGTATTCTTAGATCATACCATATTTCCACTCAAAAATGAAATTTTTTTTTATATTTTTACAGAACTGAATTTTATGATGTTTTTAATGTTATTTTTAAATGATTGAATAAAAAAATGATGGCGTTAAAATGCCGATTTTATTTTTATTGGGCTTTTTTTAAATCTCGCGCTTTGCTCAAACATATAAAGCAGTGTTGCTTATCTGGAAACTCAACATGCTGTCAACATGTTGCATGTATCACTTTCCGCTACTTTGTGTGTCTTCTGAACGATTTGTTGAATTTTCTGTTAACACTTACTAAAATTAACACATTTGCACGCAAAAAATTAAATAAATATTAAAAATATGAAGTTTCTCAGTGAGAAGCTCTCCTTTTCAATCACAACCAAAACCAACTCAGTCACAACCGAAACCTTAGCTGATTTTGAAAAAATATTCATTTAAGAATTCTGTGTCTGAAGGAAACGCAATTACATATATTTAAAATGTTTGCTGACACATTTTAACCAATATTTAAGCTTAATTTACCACTTTGCAACTGCAACAATAAGGCGTGGCTAAAAATAGGCAACATGTTGTGAGTAGCGGAAACTGATATTTGCAGTTCAGAAGAATTTTACTCGACAGTTGCACAAAATTAAGTTTCCAGAACGCACCTTTTATCTGCTCGCTACTAGTTATTTTGCTAGCGTTTGGGAAAAAAGGCATTTCTGTGAAAAATGTAAGTGGCAACTTTGTGACTGTCATAAGAGGATGCCACTAAAAAGGTTAAAACAAATGCGCGCGAGTGAATTGTTTTATGCGCGCGGGAGGGCATATGCTAGTTGCTCTACTCATACTAAGAGATTCCACTGGATAATCATGGCTTGTTTCAAGACGGCCGATTGACAATGGTCAATCTTACAAATGGTCATACGTGCACCTGGCTGCCCGACTGCCTAAAACCGACAGGTAGTCAGTTTATTAATTGGTCTGAGACTTGTTTATTTAATATGGTTGCCTTTTTCTTACAATTTATGTGTAAAGGATTTATTTTCATTCGCATGCTAAATTAAATATCCTGCTCTCTGGCCTGGGTCTTAATTTTGTTTCGAGTTTGGTTTGAACCAAATTTCATAACCAACACAGTCTCTCGTTTTTTTTAGTATAAGTTATGTTTTGGTATTTTTGCTGTTTCTAACAAAAATACAAAACATTTAGCGGCGTGGTACCTTATCGTTTCTAAGATCTGCGTGCCGATTTTATTACGTTTGCAATGTTTATTTTTAAAAAAAGGTTTTACTTATCTAACTGACGATTAACTGTTTTTTTTTATAAAAAGACTAATGCTCATAACTATAAATAAATAAATAAATAATTATTCATATATTTTCTTTTTTAATGTTCCCCATCAGTTGTATAAAATTAGCTAGCTCTGAGTCTTAACCCTGTAGGAAGGTAGGAATTTTGTAGCAAACAAAAAGTAAAATTAAATAAACATTTATTTCATAAAACAAAAATTAATCTAATGCGAAGTTTACGAATTTTATGTGTAAATCTTCAAGATAAGCTCCTCACTGGCCCACTGCTTGGTGTGTTCTATCATTGTTGGTGTTTTCCAACTAAATAGTTTTATATATATATATATATGTGCATAATTACACGTTTATTGATTATGAGACACATTGTAAACAAAAAAAAAAATCGTCAAAAAGTGTCTTAGTTGCAATGTTTTGCAACAAAAGCGCTGCTTATCACACATTTTGTTGTTGAAGATACTTATGCTTGATTCTGCCGCAACTTATCATAGATTAAAATGTAGTCTATTATTAATTTTGTATGCAAACTAATATTCATTAACATTTTTTTATAACTCTTATTTCTATTTTGTTTTTTTAGGTTATGGCAAACTTAAACTTTCAGCAGCCTCCAAGAAGCATAGCAAATGCGTCTTTAACGGGCAGAACTACAGGAGGATTCGGTGGTAGCTCGTTATCCGGCCATGTAACACCCACGTCAGGAATGTTTCCAACTGGTATGTACTAATTTGGTCAATTTCACCCAAACAACGAACGGTATGCTTTAAATACAATTGATCAAAATTAGACACAAAACTCTTGAGTAGTAGACAGAAGTGGCTTCTTAAATAGTTAATGTTGATCTATTTTCAATAGTGTGTGGATATTTTTCCGTATTTAGTATCAGCTGAAATAAATGGAAAAAATTAAAACTAGGCTTGAATGTCAACTTTATGTTATAACAAGAAAAATGATTCAAAGCAGACGCCAAAGACTTAATAATAAATTGTTTAAAAGTGTCGTTTTTTCGCCTGTGAAGAAACTAGTGACCTACTCATATTTATCCGCATGAAAGGAAATAATTTAAATAAAGCATTATTTTTTTAAAGTAGTTAAAAGCCTTATTAGATTTATTAAACCCAGAAACAGCATACAGTTTTTACGGGAGATTTTAATCTCGGTAACATTATTTGGTACATAGATTGTGAATATAAATACCTTACTGTATGTAATGTAACAAGTGATATTGAGGCATTAGTTATGGATTTTTTTTAGTCAATATGATTTAATTCAAGAAAATTAAGTACTCAATGATAACAATCGTATTCTTGACATTATTTGTCCAACAGACATTTAGCTGTACGGATGGACGTCCCTAATAATCCAATTTTTCATAAATCAATCCATCATACTCCGATTTTGCTTGACTTGTCAAATGTTTTTTTTTTTTTCAAAAAACAATGTCATTTAAAAAAAGGTGTATGATTACAATAATGGTAATTTTCAAGCCATGAGCATTGATCTAGATTCATTTGATTGGGACACATTACTTACTTATTATGTATAATAAGTTTTTAGTAGTTTTTAAAGTGACTTTAATCTTAAAAATAAAAAGAATAAAGCTTACAAGCTTACAAGACACAATTGCCCTTATTCTTGTTGTCACCTCACCTATGTGAGAGTTCTAACACTCGTGTCACGTCACTAGAAATCTGGTATTCTTGTTATCATGTGACGTGAGTTCACAAACTATGTCGGTGTTCACAAACTCACGCCACATGACAACAAGAATACCATATTTCTAGTGACGTGACACGAGTGTGAGAACTCTCACATAGGTGAGATGACAACAAGAATAAGGTCAAATGACGACATACAGCTAAAATCCAAATACTTGCTTTGCCAACTTAATTTATACTCCGATTTTGCTTGACTTGTCAAATGTTTTTTTTTTTCAAAAACAGAATGTGATTTAAAAAAATGTATATGATTACAATAATGGTAATTTTCAAGCCATGAGCATTTATCTAGATTCATTTGATTGGGACACATTACTTACTTATTATGTATAATAAGTTTTTAGTAGTTTTTAA
The DNA here is from genome assembly GCA_963920525.1 of Dichetophora obliterata. NCBI lineage: Eukaryota > Metazoa > Arthropoda > Insecta > Diptera > Sciomyzidae > Dichetophora > Dichetophora obliterata. The sequence goes on along the minus strand of OY986435.1, from coordinate 14,798,161 downwards.
AGAGGCAATTGACAAATTTGTGTCAACTAAACATCTTAAAAATAACAACAATCCCCATGGTTCAATAAGAGAATATGTAATCTTAAAAATAAAAAGAATAAAGCTTACAAGCGATTAAGACATTCTAATGACGACATACAGCTAAAATCCATATACTTGCTTTGCCAACTTTATTTTGATACTCTAAATAAATTTCTTTATAAATCTTACATACTATATACTGAAGAAAATATATAATATTAAATCATTCTGGGCTTTTGTTAAAACAAAAGAGAACATCGAATGGCCTTTCACCTTGATGCACTTCCCAGATGACGCCTCTGAGGATCCTAAAATAATATATAACTATTTTGCAAACTTCTTTAAATCGGTATACTCCAATATTAATATTGACGTTTACTATTTCCTATCTCTAACTCCTGAAGCTATTTGCGATTTGGAGAGTATTAGCATTACTATGGGTCTGTTCAGAAATGCATCACGATTTGCAGTATGCGTACAACTGGCATTTTTCAAGCGTCCAAATTTCAGCGTGAATGCTTTTGATTCGACTTATGAGTGACGCTTGATAGAAAAATTACATTTTAGAATGTTTGACGTTTGCAGTGATGCAAAATTGGCATTTTTCGAACATTTTGCTTGTGCTGCAAAAGCCGTTTGCGCATCATGATGCATTTCCGAACATACCCTATCTTTGATGTTGAGATAGCTCTTATTAATATCGAAGGTAAACATACCGAATGACCAGGTGGGATTGCGCCTATTTTGTTAAGAAATTGTGCAAAGTCTCGAACATATTCATTCCATACTATCTTTAGCAAATCGCTATCATGTGGAATTTTTCTTGGTACTTGGAAAGTATTTCAAATTGTCCCTATTTATAAGTCTGGACCTAACCAAGATAATTATATAGATTCATTTGTTAAATTTCATCAATACCTAAAGTGTTTGAAAAAATTGTTTAAGATTAAATCTATCTCTGTTTCTCTAATGTTTTGTCTGATTGTCAACATGGTTTCCGGACAGGCAGATCTACTGCTACTAACCTTCTCATTTTTTGCAACTATATCGTTAACTGTTTTGTCAACCGTTTACAAACGGACCTGATCTTCACGGACTTTGCAAAAGCTTTCGACAAGCTTCATCATACCCCTTAAGTTTTTCCCTTTCAGACCGGGATGCATCGATTGTACGGGTAACTTTCAGTCTCAATATTTTCACTTCTATTTCAAAAATATTAGCCATAGTTATATGAATCGATTGCGCTAATTATTGTTTATTTTCGCTTTTCACATTTTTTTGCTGTTTATATATTTTTACAGAATTCTCGAGTCACATTTCTTTGACTATAGAATATAGTTTTTAGTCAATTGAAAATTGAGATGGTTATTGATTAATTGCAAATCCGGGTGAAAATTTTTTTACTGTATTAATTAAAATGGTATGCAGCTGTACTACACCAAAGTTGTTAACAGCAATCAAAAGAGTAAAAATAACTGATTAGAACCCAATCAAAAGCCCAAATTACAATTTTTTTACTTAAGTCCTTTGTACCTAACACTAAAAATTTAATTTTTTAAAAATGAGTCGCTGAAGTTAGTTTTTTTTTATTTACTAAAATACTAATTGCTCAATATTAGTGAAGTGAACACATTTTAACTAAAAAAATAATACATTTTAAATTTTTAACTGATTTGAGGTCATTTGGTACAAAAAAATGTGTCTCAGTACAAACATTCGGTCCTTGAAAGTCCTTGAAGGATATGAAAATATCAAAATTATAGGCATGTTTTCATATCACATAAAGACCATATACTCCAAAAATTATAAAAAACTCGCAGTTGCTTAGCGTCAGGTCTGAAAGAGTTATAAGCTATGTTGTTTAAGTTTCCGAGGCAAGTGCATAATCTGGATAGATTCATACTTATCCAAGCGCCTATAATTTGTAAAAGTAAATAAATTGTTGTCCTGTTCTATTATAGTGTCATCAGGTATCCCACAGGGTAGTCATCTTGGTTCATTGCTGTTTCTGTTACTTATCACTGATCTTCCTCTGGTTATTAAACATTCTCAGTGTTTTTTACTTGTAGATGACCTTAAACTATTCCACTATGTCAATTCTGCATTATCTACTGTTTCTTTTAAGGCATTAGGATAAATTCGGAAAAGCTTCAAAAGTTTTTTAAGAGTGGAATAGAAAAAAAGATAATTACAAAATGAACCCTCTTAAAAAAACCGGGTTCAACTCTTTTCGATCTGGTTGAGAATTTTTTTTTTAAATTTTAAAACTATTTAAACTAAATTTTTCTTTAAAATGCCCTAACATATTTTTACTCATCATCGTTTTGGGTTATATTTTTCTTGTACGAAATTAGTTAAATGTTTTAGTTTTTGAACTGAAGAAAAAGGTCGATCGTTTGAGTATTTCTATGTACATAAATCAATTTATAATATGAATTTTCATAAAAAAAGTTAAAAAGTCGTTTCTAAATTAATTAAAACTGAAAAATATGTAATTTTAACTTTAAAAAATTAACCAGTATTGTTTAAATTTACATAAAATGATAGTGTTGAAAACCAAGCCAGGACTGCATTTTTTTCATATCAAAAAGGTTGTTCATTCAATGTCAAAGAAAAATTCTTTTTATATTAAAAGTATTTGTAGAATAGTATTTTAATACTAAAGATTGGAAAAAAACAAATCAGTAAAAATAATTTGTTTGTAAACCTCCCATGAGCGTATGGGTCTGGTCAGACCCAAACGGTTTTTAAACGTTCATCAAATATGCTAAGCCGAACATAATGCAACAGTAAACTTTTTAAATATTTATAGTGGAATATTCCATTTTAACTTCTTTCGTGAATTATGCACACATACGTTTGAGCAGGCCTAAGACAATTTAATATTGGGGGTTGGAATTAGTTTTAAAGGTTTTCTAAGAGATGGCGTAACTATCAATAGATCGCATAGGGCACACCTGTGACTATATTCATTTCAAAGCAAATTGTCTAAGCTTCATTTTTCAGTATGTGTCATTCCACTGAAGTGTAAACAACATATATTTTTTTCTCTGTGAACATGTCGACTTTCGTTCCAACAAAACGCAATTTGCGGGAAGGTTTACTTTTGTGCTTCCATTTGAAGAAAAAAGCGGTTGAAGCACAACGCACGCTTACTGAGGCTTACGGGGACTATGCTCCATCGATTTCTACTTGTGAGTACTGGTTCCGTCGGTTTAAAAGTGGTGATTTTGATACGGAAGACAAAGAGCGTCCGGGCCAGCCGAAAAAGTTTGAAGATGAGGAATTGGAGGCTTTGCTCGATGAAGACCCGTGTCAAACCCTTCAAGAATTGTCAGAATCATTGGGAGTCGACTTATCAACGGTCGGCAAACGCTTGAAGGCCATGGGAATGATTCAAAAGCAAGGAAATTGGGTGCCGTACCAGTTGAAGCCGAGAGACGTTGAACGGCGATTTTGCATGTGCGAACAACTGCTTCAACGGCATAAAAGGAAGAGTTTTTTGCATCGTATTGTCACTGGCGATGAAAAGTGGATCCACTACGATAATCCTAAGCGAAAAAAATCGTGGGGACCACCCGGCCATGCATCAACATCGAGGGCCAAGCCGAATATTCATGGCGCCAAGCTTATGCTGTGTATTTGGTGGGATCAGAAGGGTGTCGTGTACTATGAGCTGCTAAAACCTAACGAAACCATCACTGGGGAACGCTACCAACAACAATTGATGCAATTGAGCCGAGCATTAAAGGTTAAACGGCCGGAATATGCCAAAAGACACGACAAAGTGGTTTTTCAACATGACAACGCACGGCCACATGTTGCAAGAACCGTCAAGGAAACGTTGGAGGCGCTGAATTGGGATGTGCTACCCCACCCGCCTTATAGCCCAGACATAGCCCCTTCCGACTACCACCTATTCAGATCGATGACGCATGGCTTGGCTGAGCAGCGCTTCACTTCTTACGAGGATACCAAAAAATGGGTCGATTCGTGGATTGCCTCAAAAGACGAATCGTTCTTCCGGCGCGGAATCCATATGCTGCCAGAAAGATGGGAAAATGTTGTAGCTAACGATGGACAATACTTTGAATAATATACATTGTACCGTTGTTTCTAAATAAATGCTCAAAAACCGAAAAAAAACCTTTAAAATTAATTCCAACCCCCAATATATTAAGTGGATGCGTAGAATTCAATTTGTGAACATAGAAATTAATTGTGATTTGAAATTTTAGTTTCTTTCAAGTGCTATTTTTTGTTCTATCGACTTTAAATTAATTTTTTAATAATATTTTGTTAATTAATTTGGTGTTCAGTGAATTTTATCTTTCACATGTGATTGTTTTTGGAGATATTTCGATTCTCTTCGTCAATGTTTGTTCGGATGTTATTTAGTTTTGTTTTATTTGGTTTCAGTAAAATGGACCGAGAAGGCATCGACGATGGTGATCGACGCGTTTGGTTTGTAAGCTGAATGAAGAAGGTAAAACTGTTGATGGGGCATCCGATATTGAAGAAGAGAAAGAGATAGAGGTAGTTATGACGATGATAGTAATGATGCGGAGGAATTATATAGACACGCCGTAGCTGCCGCGGTCGTTCCTTTTCAGGAACTGGTTTATCGTGAAAAGACGGCAAGGTTTGGAATATAAGTCCACCACCTTCTAGAAGGCCCCAATCACATAATGTGCCAACGGTTTCACGTAAAGGGCCACTACGTTTAATACTGCCGCATTATCAAGCCATTTTCACATCATTATTGTCCCCCGAAATCGTAAATATTATTGTGCGGGCTACTAACCAAAAAGCCCTCGAATCACTTCGTCTTTGGAACGAAGCGCATGCCAATGAAAAGCGGCAAATTTGGATGATGACCTCCGAAAACGAAAAGTATGCTTTCTTTGGAATTTTGTTGTTTGCTAATGTGTTTCGCACCAATTCCCAGCCAGCGAAAGAATTATGGGCAAGCTACAACATGCCCATCTACAAAGCTACCATGTCTTTCAGCTGGTTCAAGCACTTGACCACCTACATCCACTATATGACTCATGCTGACGGCAAAATTAGAAAATCATGTCTATCGGGAATAATTTTTCGCTCGGAAACGGAAAAGGGAGTTTTAATTTTTAAGATAGAGCTAAAGAACATTTTGGATATTTTTAATGCAAATTTTTTTATCAACCGCTGATGAATAAATTTGCATTAAACATTTTCAAAATGTTCTTAGCTTTATCTTAAAAATCATCCGTCGACTCAATGGATCAGATGTTCGACAAATAGGTAGCCGTTGGCACTGTTTTACAACATGTTTGATATCTCCGACTTGGCCTCATTCATAGCCGTACTCATTCAAATATACATACTAGAAAAACTTTGCAACACAAAATCTCACATTTAGCACACCTGTAGTCATATGCCTATACTTGTCCTAACATATACGTATTAAATAAGTATGTGTCTGGCCAGACCCCTTACGCTCCATTTACCACCTCATCGCTCATGAGAGGGTCAATTATGTTTACGTTTATACATCGAAAAATATTTGACTAGTTTTAGTTAAATTGCATTAAAGGGCAACGCTGGTTGTCTAAATTCTTAATATATAAAAACGTTGGTGCGTATGTATGTCCGAGCATCACGGCCGAACCGCTGAAGCTTTCCACCTCGAATTCACACCGTATGTTCGTGTGGTGCTCCGAATAAATTTTGTTTATGTTATTTAGCCCAAATTCACACAATATATTGTTTAAATAAAAATAAGTCTTTGACAAAATTTGGACCGGTAGGTAGGTTGCACTGGGTTAAAGATATTTGAGAAAATTTACTATTTATATATACATTAAATCATTGGTGGGCCTGTGTCTGATCGCATAACTTTTAAAAGACATTACCTATTGAGGTCATGAGACACAACATGACATATAAAACTTCACCCATATTTATGGAAGACAGGAAGGAGCAGAATAACGTCTGTCAGATCATCTAGTTTGTAAATAAATTTAAAACATTCAAAACTTTGTTTATTGCTTATTTGATACGGGTCATAAAAATTTGGAATGGGGCCTTTGTTCAGGCACAAACAAATTTGTTTATCTAGTTATAGGTAATGATAAATTGTCTGACGTGTAATGAAATATAGATTTATTTTTTGCCAACACTTGAATATCTTATTAATAATTTCTATTTATCTTTTCTAAAACACACATTTAGCTGTGCATTTACCACCTATAGGCGGTGCGAATTATGGCCCAACGCAACAGCCTCAACTATCGCCAAATCGTAATGCCCAACTGTCTGTTGGCGGTCCTGCGTTATCGGGAGGCGGCCGATCGAATATTTTCGGACAACGACCGTTTGTGGAGCGACGTGCGATGCAGGGTTTGGGGAGTGGGCCTATGGTAAATACATGTTTGCTTTGAAGTTTTGTCTTCTTTTTATCATGTTATTGAATTTATTAAGTTTTTTTTTAATTCTATTTGTTTCTTTTTCTCTGCAGTCAAACATGGGCTCATTTATGCAAACCGGGCGCGGTGGCTATGGTTCGGGTGGGGCTGGTGGTGGCCCATTAAATAATTTCCATAATGTTTTTGGTGGTAGTGGTGACACGGCAACGCCAGCATTACTCGATCCTACAGAATTTCCCTCGTTGACGAATGTTCGTGGTCAAAACGATCAATCACTGCCTCAGACGAATCCCCTCCAGCCACCGGGAAGCAAACCTTATGGTAATTTTTTTACCTCTTGTGAGTTTTTTTTCAATGATTCCTTCTTTATTATTCCACAATCAAGAATCAATTGAATTGTTACCGTTCAATGTTTTCTTAAGCGATTGTTATGTTAATTTCTGATACATGTAGAAATGGTGTAATGGTGGATACTACTGACACAGCTTATTTATTTTGTACGATTGTATTTAACAAATAAAAAAAATAAAAAAAAATGTATATGTATGAATGCAATTGACCCATATTCTAACTCATACCACATCTTATTGTTTATTTTAAAATATACCATGTTTTAGAACTTGCAATAAAAGAACAGGGGAGCCGCATAAAAAGAGCATTTGGAAGTGAAATATACAAAAACAAAAATTTAAAACAATTATTTAAGAAATATGAAATAAATTTATGCGGTTTCAAACTGATTTTTATTGCTTCAAACGTGAATTTGTTTCTTAATATAATGTATTTATTTATTAATTCCATGTATTCTAATTCTAAAGCCAACTCTGGTGTCAAATATTATGTGTAATTAGTCGAAACAACAAACTCACATTGCGTATATGTATGCGTAGACAATGTTAATAACATTATTATTGGTATTGCGGACAAATTTTTACTCTCAATTCGCTAGTTAAGCATGTATTTTTAGAAAACATTGTTAAATATTAAGAAAAGATCGCACAATTTGTAATAACAATAGCCTGTGTTTGTATATAATAATGTTTGATTTTACTTTTAGTTGGCATGGTGAAACAGCCAACGTCTGAGCAATCAGAGTTCACTATGTCAAATGAAGACTTTCCTGCGTTACCGGGCACCCAGAATTCAGACGGTACAACGAATACTGCGTTATCAGAGAACAATTTGGATGGCACAGAAAAGACGATGAATTCAATTGTGAGTGGAAGTGGGTTGGGTGCAGTTGGAAGCGGAGTTAATAGCGGTATTGATCATCAAAATGAAAATTCCAGCAATGACAAAATCGTCAAAAGTGGAGTGCAAACCTCACCTGATGGTAAAAAAAAAGATTCGATAAACGTGTACCTTGAATAAAATTAAATTTTTTATTGACAGGCAAGGTCACAAATATCCCAGCGAGTATGGTGAATAATCAATTTGGTATGGTGGGACTTCTGACATTTATTCGTGCGGCCGAATCCGATCCAAATTTGGTAACGTTAGCAATGGGTACGGATCTGACTGGACTCGGATTAAATCTGAATTCACAAGAGAACTTGCATCCAACATTCGCTGGACCGTTTGCGGATCAACCCTGCCGGTAAGCAGCTTTAATTTAATATACAAATTTTTTAATTGATCACAAAGCAAAAATATTTTCATATAAAAAATAGTAAAAGAAATTCACCACAGAAATTTAAAAAATTATTTCGATCATTTGAAATTGTGGTTTTAGTTAATTTTTAAAAAATGCCAAAAATTTTTGTTAAATTAACACAGTTAAGACCTGATTATAATAGCCACATGCTGGCATACGCTAATGCCAAAAATTTAACGAAAAGCCAGCAGGCTGTTGTCAAAATCAAAAATGCCCATAATCATGGTGTAATCAACCGCAGATGAACAAATTTCCATTAAAAATTTTCAAAATGTTCTTAAGCTTTATCTTAAAATTGAAAACTCCCTTTTCCGAATCCGCTATTTATTTTCTATGATTTAAATACAAATTCTATATGTTTGATAGTTTAAATCATTCTTGATTTTAAATACAAATTCTAGTTGTTTGATTTCAGATTTCAGTGGCAATTTCTCAGTTTTCCCCCCTTTCATATTTTTTTCGTTGCTGCTCTTTTTTGCTCACTTTAGTTTTTATGCTTACGTTATTATGGAGTCCAATTATTTGTCGGAATTCGCCACAAATAAAGCAAAGTTACAGAAGTTGTTTTTTAGACTTTTCAGTGTTTTTTGGTCAGGCTCTACCATTTGATTACAATTGAAAGTTTTTTATGTGACCTAATTCTTTATTATTATGTTCATTTTCTATGATTTAAATACAAATTCTATATGTTTTATAGTTTAAATCACTTTTGCTGTTTAGCACTTTTTGCTGTTAGGCTTTCAACAAATTCAAATAAACAATTGTGTGACATTGGCCTATGCTTGGCCAATGAAAAAGCCAACGAAACTCAACGAAACTTAACGAACTGTGGCAATTTCAATTATGGGTATGCTCATATATTTACATGGGCTCGCTTTCATTTTGACAGATCCGTCTGCCAGCATGTGGATATTATAGTCAGGCCTTTAGCAATTTCAGTTGATGGAAATCATGATAAAACAATTTATTAGGTAGCCTTGACAACTACCTATTTTCTCACGAGCTGCGGTCAGCGAATGTCAAACAAAAGAAAACAAAAAACATTTTGACACAAAACATTTTTGATATCGAAATTTTGCTTCAGCTGCCATAGCACGCTCTCGTTTTGATTTTCTTTTGTTTGACATTCGTTGACCGCAGCTAGAACTGTCGCTACTACTTGTATTATTATACTATGGATTGAAATAATAAATTAAAAATAAATAATTTTTGTGTTGAATATAATACAGAAATAACTGAACTCCAGATGAATTTCTGTTTTATAATTAAGGGAAATAGACAAAAACATATCCTTATTTAATAATTGAATTTTGAAAATTTTTTATTTATTTTCATTTTGTAAAAAAATTATTTCTTTCTTTGTAACAAAACTTTTGCTTTGCTTTAAGAATTTTTACTGATTTTTGTTTATTCCTTGTATTTATTTCAGAGCACAAGACGTTGAATATAACGTGCCACCCGAATATTTGATCAATTTTGCGATAAGAGATAAACTCTCATCACCGATACTGAAAAAGCTGCAAGAAGATTTATTATTTTTCTTATTCTACACGAATATCGGTGACATCATGCAGTTAATGGCCGCAGCTGAGTTGTAAGTTATTTTTTAATTTGAATGCATAAAAAGAAATTAATACAAACAATATTTTCTCTACAATTTTTAGGCACAGTCGTGAGTGGAGATATCACATAGAGGAAAAAATTTGGATAACTCGAATTCCCGGCATTAATCAATATGAAAAAAATGGTACAAAAGAGCGAGGTACTTTCTATTACTTCGATGCGCAGAGTTGGAAACGATTGTCCAAGGTTTTCCAAATCGATGCCGAGAAATTAGATAAATGTCCGAATCTAAGTGCGTTTATGAACATAAATGGACAGTCTGTATAATATTAATAAAAACAAACAAAAAATCTAAAAATCTAAAAAAAAATCTTTTTTTGAAAATAAGGAGAAAGCATGAAAAATAAAAAACCATTTAAACAATTTTAGCTACCACTGTTAATATTTTATTGCACGAAATTAAATGTTTCTAATTAGGCATTATGGTTTTAATAGTAAGGGTATTCACGATTCAGTGCACTTGCCAATGCAGTTGCGCACTTGTGCACTTTACAAAAAGAATACACGTACGTCAAAAATCTGCACAAGTGATTTTCTACTGTAACCGAGCAGTTGTGAACAGTGAAAATTTTGACAGCTTTAAAAAAGTAGTGGTGTTCACGAAAACCTAACTGCACAAATCCTTAACTCCAAAGGCAAGTGCACTGAATCGTGAATACCCCTAATGATCATATTTGTTTAAATAATTTATACATGGCTAGAGAAAGATCAAGGAAAACTAATTCAATTTATGACATGGCGATATCGTTTGTTTATAATTTCAAATTAACATTGAAACATCTGGCAAATTAATTGCGTCAATAGTGAACACTTCGAGATATATAATTTTTGGATCACTTCTGTTTTTAGTACACTGGAATTTGGTAACGGTGCATAGCTGCTAGCAAATTTTACCACAAAAAATACCTTTTTCACTCATAAAAAATTTAAAATCAGAAATTCCTACTACAAGTTTTGAAATTAAAAATACAACAGCAATTAAATAATACCACAAAAATTCCCAGTCATTAAAAATGCCACGAAATTCTCTCATATATTAAAAAATCACACTTTCGTAGCAAAATACCACAGAAACTCCCACAGCAATTAAAAAATACCACAAAAGGTATTTTTCCCACAAAGTTGGCAAATATGCAACGGTGGTCTTCAGCGCACAAGAGTACAATAAATAGTGATGCTAGCTAGTAGCTATTACTCGGTACTTTTTGGTGCACTTAAAATAAATTTTGACTGCTGCTCAAGGTGAATTTACATATTTCACTCAAAACAATGATAGTGAACGTTGAGCGATGACAGCGAATCTATTTTTAATTTACATTATTCAAAGTGTAAATTCAAAATTTTCGCTTGTTGATTCATTTTATTGACGTTTAAAAAAATTTAATTAATGAAAGCCGTTCAGCAATTAAATAAAAAAATATATTAACTTTCTGCTTGAAGCTATGTTAACACCTTTCAATTGTGTTTCAGTACGAATTACACATCAGTTCGATTTACTTTCACTTTCATCAAAAGTAGGAAAACCTTCTACTTCTTTCACTGTTCAATGTGGATTACAATCATCTTCATTTTAAAGATGAAACTCAATTTACATTTTTCAAATCAGATGATTCATCCAAAGTGAACAATGATACTGAATCGTGTAAATTCGCCTTCATACGTAAGTTACTGTACTGTCAGATCACACGATATGAGTCAGAGATGAAAATATTGTTGTACTTTTATCTACCGCCAGAGCAAATATAACGAGTTTTATATGAAGTTTTTTATATGGGACTAAAGGCTCAAACAAAATAGGCTCGAGCTGGCGAGCTCGTCTGTAAGTCATTGAAAAAAATTCGCCCATTTGTATATCAATTCGTTTTGTATAGTTTCTTCAGTTAAATTTGTAAGCGAATACACGAATGAACCGCGTAAATAAGATAATGTAAATTTAATTTAAAGTCGTTTGAAAGAAAAAAAAAACTGCTGATTCCTTAAGGAACATTCGATTTTAATCGCTTTGGTTGCAGCCAGACCAAGTTCATCATTTCTATGTATTCGTATACAAATTGACATTAGCTGCAGCCAGCTCGAGCCTATTAAGTTTGAGCCTTAAGGCAGCGTGCGTAGTGAAGTATATGAGCGTTGCTCATGTGTAAAACAAAGTTAACATTGCTTGCATCTAGTTTCTTCGCACGACTTTTGCAATCGCTTCGCGCACAGTACAGCGTGCAAGAGCTAGTGTTTAATAACACGTTATCTAACAGTTACGTGTACAGCTGGGAATAAGCCTAGTTGACCTATTACAATCATATTGTATATTAGTGGTTGATCAAATAAAAATAAACATATTATATATTAATAATTGAAGGAAACAGGGTTTTTGAAAAGGGGTCGTCCATAAACTACGTTACTGATTTTCCGGTTTTTTTACCCCCCCTCCCCTGCGTTACTTTTCGTAGTGCTTTTCAAAACCCCTCCCCCCCCCCTAAAGTAACGTGACATATGAAATTAATTCATTCGAATGATTATATATTTTGACTAGCTCTGACAATTTTCACTAGTATTAGTGACTAGTATGACTAGATACATTAAAGGAACAATTGGAAAAAAAAATCAATAATTAATATCATCTGTAAAAGCTATTCCATCTGCGATCCAAGATTTGATGCTCTCAATCACTGGGATAGAAGAAGCTGGTAGCTTTGTTGAGGATTCTTCAAAATAGAATTTTTCATCGGATTCTATGTCGACCCATTCAGGTGAATCCTCATTTCTAACGCAAAGAAATTCACCTGGTCTTTGACAGTGTACCACCCTTAAAGGCTGCACCCGAGCTGCACCAAGTTCTGTGTTTTTGTGTAAATGCTTTCTGAAAATTGATTTATTTAAATAGTATTTTTTATTCTGATTTATTGTAAACGATATAATACAAACTTATGGCAATTCATAGAAGTTTTAAAAACGAAATACAAGCCGCAGGTAGGACACGACCTTGAACCGATTTCTTCATTCTGAGAAGGACAGTACATGTCATACGGTATCTCCTTTCATCAAGAATATTCAGGCCTTAACGTCAAAGCCTGTCGCAAAAGCAAAGACCCAAATTTTTCAGACGTGTGCTGAGATGGTGAAGGAATACCAAAAGGTTCCTGTGTCGAGGGAAAAGGTGGTGGAAGAAATCGTTGAAACAAAAGTTAACCATAAATTTAGACTATCAAACATAAACATGTAAGGTTAAAAATTTTTGAAATGATTGTGTTATTAATTAGAGGTTTTTCGTAGAATTTTTTATTTTTTGGTAACGTTACAATATCTAAACACCTCCCCCCCCCCTACCGTTACTTATCGTAGTGCATTTCAAAACCCCTCCCCCCCCCTAAATTGGTAACGTAGTTTATGGACGACCCCAAAGTGCGAAAATTTTAGTTTTTTCTGATTCTAATTTCTGTCAGATAAGTGCTGATTAAGTTAACGACAAGTTGTGGTTTCGGTTAGCTGCTAATCAAAGGAACAGCTGACAAGATTACAAAATTACCAAAAAACCGACGGTTGCTTTCCCAGCACTTGGTGAAATCAAAATTATTTTTTAGCTATCATATGGTTAGCTAAGTTTTATAAGCAAACAAACGAATTGACCATTTCAGACCTTGAAAGTACTTTGACTAAGCTTTTATTGATTAGTGGTATTGTACATGTTATTAAAAGTTTAAACACAATTGATCGACAGCTGATTCTGAGTTTAATGCTGAACTAATTTTAATGCCAACTCCACAAGGCTATGTTATCAAAGCGCTTTTTATGACAGTTTTTACTTTCTGAGCTTTGCCATTGTCTACAGAGAAGTGACGGCCGAATAGAAATATTAATATTGTATAATTGAAAAACATTCTGTCTCAGATGGATATTGAACTCGGGCCACCTCAGATCTTTAGTACACCGGTCAGGCGCTCTAATGCCATGGTTATGATAGTTAAGCATGTTTGCCAAACATTATTTGTTTTTATTGTTTCAAGTACAAAGTGAGTCATTGACTTTTTCTCACATTCATTACCTCGCTCTCGAACCGAATATTTTTCACATTTTATTCGCTGGTAGGTCATGCATTGAACACATTGACGACGACAGCAACAGTGCGTCAAATGTCAAATTATTTTTACATGCTTTTCTTATGGAGGTGAATGTGGTGAAAATGTTGCAACGACAATGAGTGATTGCAACAAAGTCGCTGTCATCGGTTTAGAATTTTTTCCTAAATTGACGTGCGACAACAGAGCAATATAAGTGTTTGTGTATACGTGAGTGAAACAATCTAATGATACTTCCAGATTGTTGTTTCTTTCTTCATGTTGTTTCGCACTGCTGCAGTCGTCGTCAATGTGTTCAGTACATCACACGACAGAAAATGTACGACGAATATTTTTGACATTAATTACTTTTTCTTCTCCTTTATTATGCAATAAGGGTTTAGTACAACTACTTTTTCATTGCGTTTTAATAGAATAGTAGTACTCTTCTTTAAATAAATACTTTTTAGTTGCTTAAGCGTAGCATAATTTTAATTTCACCACCCAACAACACTGTTTGTACGCTATTTGCCGATATGATCGGCGTAAAAAATAAAATTTGTTTGTACATCCAATGGCAGAACTAGACAAGGTAGTGTTAGGGCTGAATGTGCTCTCTTTCTTAGTGACCATAACTGTTAAGCTTAGCCATTTTGCTGTTTTTGCCAATTCTCGCTTTCTCATTGCATTCTCACTGGCTGCAGATTTTGTATGAGTTGTCAATTCGTTTTGACAGTTTCGGTCACTGGCTCTCCGCCCTAACACTACCTTGTCTAGTTCTACTATGGTACACCCATGGTAGAAGGATAGAGGTATATGCAGCGCTGACTGTGCTCTCTTTCCATACTGCCATGTTTGTCAAATTTAGCTGTGTGGCGAATGAAAACAAAAGAAAATAAAGAAAAAGTTTTGCTTCGTTTTGACAATTCCGGCAGTATGCTCTCATCCGGTGCATATACCTCTTCTACCATGGGTACACCCTACAAAGTGTTCATCCGCTCTTACTCTCAGAGATTTTTGACAGTTTCACAATGAAAGCAACAAAATATTTTGTTGCAACAAATAAACATCGAGTAATATGGGCCAGACATGCCGAATTTTCCAGCGATGCCGTTTCCTCTCGGATAAGTGATTTTGCATAATAGCATCAAAAAGAAGCAAAAATAATTAAAAAGTGAAATTAATTGTGTACTCAAGTAACTCTAATCACGAACTGAAATCATGTCAAACAAATGCAAGCAATTTTGTTGTAAAAATTTTAATAAAAAAAAAAATTGTTTTAATTTGGAGTTATATAATAATATAAGCTGCGTTCCATTCGCTTCAAAATACTCCAGATTATTTTTTTACATGCAAAGCAAAAACAAATATAATAATCCTATAACAAATAGCATTTATTTTGCTATCCATATAAAATTGTGATGTAGTTTTTAAAAAAATTTAAACACAGGTGCCGCACCTGTATATTTTTAAGAGCTCTCATTTCATTGTCTGAATTATTTGTTTGTTTGATACAATGACTACTAGGTAGCCATGACAGCTAACTATTTTATCACGAGCTGCGACCATCAAATGTTAAACAAAAGAAAAAAAAAACAAACCGCGTGTGTTACACACATTATACGCATTCAGCGGAGCCAACAATTGCACTTAAATTATTTATATAATTGCATAATATTTATAATTAAATTAAATAATTTACAATTTTTCTGATGTTTAGAGTAAGCCACATTCAGAGAAAAACATCGTTCACTAAGGTATCGCTACCACCTCATGACACCTTATAGTTATTGTATCATGATTGCTTGTTTGAATTTAATTTCGACTGCATCGGTAGTGCCCTCTACGAGTCGTTTTTCTTGCCGTTCCTTTGAGAAAATTTGTAATTGTTATTATATTAAGGCGAAAGGAACGCAGCTATTTTGAAACAAGAATCACACATAAATGATTAAGCCCGTATGATACTTCATTGTGTTGTCCAATTTTTATTCATTGAAAATGAAACTAGAGCAGTTGAAATAGAACTAAAACTAAAATTCAAGAAGTGTGAGTGTATACGCATATAGTACGAATTGGATAAAAAAATGTGCGACGGACAGCATTTTCAATGCATTGTTTTTGACGTTTCTCTCAATTCGTTCCTCGTTAAGTTTCGATCAGTTTCGATCAAATATTAAGTGTCAAAAACAAGCTTGAGCTCTTTCTTCCGCAGCCAAGAAGAACAGAGAGATAAAATAGTCACGTTGCGGAGATGTAAAAAAGTGGCACGATGCATGTTTTCATCATTTTCCAACAATATATATCTGTTTAGCTCACGCGCCACTTGTTTTCAGATTTTGAAATTGGACAAAACAATGAAGTATCATACGGGCTTTAGTAAATGCTATCTATTTATAATATCTAAAATACTCCTCACATAAACAATTCCAATTCGAATTAATTCCTTCATGCTATTAATTGCCATTTTATAACAAATATCTTTCGTCGATTTGGTTTCTCCTCTTCGATAACAGAAAAAATTATTTCATCATTGTTGGTTTTACCGACTTTTTCACTTCCACAATTCGTTTAACACGAACAGAAATTCAGTGAGAGAAGTCATCACAATATCTAAAAATTAAAGTTAAATTGCGAAAATTTTAGTTTTCTAAGAACATCTCACTCAAAAAACAAAACACTGTGAGATAAAGGTTCTACGAATTCGAACGCTCGACACTTCACACCAGTTGAAGCCGCATAACTACTATGAAAATGTTAATTTTTTGTTCTTAACCCTCCTTTACACTAGACAGTACTGTCATGACAGTGGAGAATTAGTATTTGTTGTCAAAATAATGTCAGCGAAGCAGGCATTGACAGTCTGCAAGAGAATTGAAAAGATAGTAGATAAAACAGTGAGTAATTTCACAGTTTATGTTACATATTTTGTTTTTTGTAAAAACAAGAGCTTGTCAATTTATTAGAAATGCCCGAAAAATACGTTAAAATTTTCGTAGCTCCTGTCATTCAATATACAAAATATTATACTAATGTTCCAGCAACTGCCACTTGAACGTTATTTTTTCTCAAGTTAAGACCGTTTTTTTCAAGTGAAGCATGGTGTAAGAATTAAAAATGACACCATGAAGTGAAGTAAAGTTGTGAATGTATTGCAACTGTTCTAACATTATTGTTTAGTGTAAACTTCGAGCTATGTAGTTTCCCCTCTATTAAAACTTAAAAGGTACCCACATTTTGTCCATCACTAGATATCAAACTATTCCAGATAGTAATGGAAAGCTTATCAATTGTTGTGAAAAAGTATGTTGATTGCGCCTGCGCTTGATTTTGAAAAAAACTGCTGTAAATATTTAAAATAAATTTATTTAAAAATTATTAAAAAATTTTGGGCATGAGTACTCCTGGCGTAAGTTTATTTCAAGGCACAGAAAGCATTAATGTAAATACAAGTGTAGAACGGGCTGAAGAAGAAGAGGCGCTAGAGGATGAAAGGCGAAGAAATGAAGAGGTTTATTTTTTTTTTATACAAATGATTGAAGCTGATGAATTTCTTTATTACAAATTTATAGTTGGAAAATTTGTTGCAAAATGCGTTTGACGATCTTGACGATGATGAAACCACGGTTGATTCGACCACGAATTTTCAATCAGATCTTTTGGACAACCTTCAAGAACTTGAGCAAAACAAGAACCATGCTCAACATGATAATCAACATGTTGGCTTAGTGCAAAACTTTGACGCAGAAATGCATCAGCTTAAAATGCTGCTAGAATCTAGGAACAGGTATCTATTATCGACAGAATAATAATAGCTCATGTGTTCGGAATAATTATTCAAAATAAATTGTAGAGAATTGGAATCGGTTAAAGTAATTGCTAACGATGAGTTAAAGAAATGCAATGAACTACAGAAACGTCTCACCATCACCGAAGCAGAATTAGATCGCGCTCTATTGTCAAAAAAGAATACCCACGAATTACTTGTAGAATCCAAAGAGAAGTGCTCAAATCTTGAGAACACAATAGCTAAGCTGAGGGCTGATAAAAAATCTTTGGAGGCTGAAAACAACTCACTGCTTGGTAAGCTGGAAACTGCACAATCCTGTCTGTCCGATATTCAGCGTAAATATGATATGGTCGAGCGTGATTTAAACAGAAACAACGACCGCAATGCAGAGCTTAAGCGTAAGCATGCTGATGAACGTCATCGTGCCGAAATTGAAATGATGCAGCAACAAATAGACCAAATATCCAACAAGTTGGATAAGAAATCCAATGAATTAGACAACATGAATACACGCTATAGGGCGCTGCAGAACAGTCACGAAACTATGCTTGTGGATAAGGCAACCAAAATCAACGACTTGAATAACGCGCTAAATGAAGCGCAATCAAAATGTGAGGAACTGCTTGGCAAGCAAGACTATTTTCAGGTAGACTTTAACTCCTTAACTAATAGTAAACAATATTACTTCTTGATTTCTTTCAATGTTATCTTTAATTAGGAAAACGTGCGCCTTCAAAAGCTGGTAGCTAGCTTACAGGATCAAATTCAGACCATGGAAAAAACAATTACGATGCTAAATGAGCGCTTAGAGTCAACAACAGCTGAACTGGATGTTATGGACAGCGTGTTGCATAAGCACAATTTGGAAGACACACCACGTAGACTGAGTCAAACTGAAGGTTGCGTAGAAGGCAGCACTCCACTGAATACCGTCGATCGTATGGGCAGTCTTAAGAATGAGCTCTACCGTGCATTAGCTAATGTTAAAAATAAAAGAGAAGATATACGCCGCTTGCAACGATCACTTGAGGAGAAACAGACTGAGGTAAAATTGTTAAAAGAAGAGGAAAACAAGGCACTAGTGCAAATATCAACGCTAAACGATGATAAAATACGGCTCGAGAATCGTTTAAAAATACTTGAAGAAGAATTCGAAGAGTTGCGTCATAAATCCTTAAACGGAACCGTAGATAAAAGTAAAATAGAGGATTTACGCAAGGAAGTGAGTCAATTGGTGCAGCAAAAGGCCATGTTGGAGCAGCAACGCAATGAATTTGAAAAGGAAAAAATTAGCTATGAATTGGAATGCAGGAAGTTAGATGCTAATTTGCGAAATGTCCAAGTAGATCTCGAAGAACTCAAGCAGGAACACGAAAGCATGAAACTAAACTATGAACAAGCCATGAAAGAAAATCAAAATCTGCGCAGTCGCAATACAGCTGATAACCTGCGCTTAGACTTAGAGAAACACAAGTTTTTGCTCAAGGATGCTCAAACTGAGTGCGATCGTCTCAAGAATCTATACGTCGATATATCGAATGCAAAAGAAGCACTCTCATTCGAGTTGGAAAAAATGCGTGCTTTAGATAGTAATAAGGTGATAAAAGAGGAACGTGAAAAGGTAGAAAATTTGCAGAGAGCACTTCAACTAGCTGAACTAAAATCCTCGGAAATGACAAAAATTTTGGAGGCCGAAAAAATGTGTCACGAGCGGGAAATTGCAATACTGCAGGAAAAGTGGGAAAAAGAACGTTCAAACAATTTAAAGGAGGCAAAAAACACTGTAAATAATTGCAGCAAGTGCATTGAGTATTTTGCGCAAATAACCAAGGTAAAGTGAAAAAACTTAAAATAGTTATAGATAAAGAAGCAAAATAGCAATGTGTATAAAATTGACTCTGCTAGTTTTTAATTTTATTAATAACAACATATGTGTTGGAAAAAATGATTTTTGAGGGCGTTTTTAAAAAGAGGTAGGCTCCGCCAATAATTTTTCGAACTTTGTAAAGGTACACCCATTTGTAAAATCTCTTCATTAAAAATGCGCCACATGATAGCACATTGCAACATATCTTCATATTTTTTTAAAAAAATATGAGCTAACTTAAAATTTTATTCTTTAATACGGCACATGATGGCACACATCAGGCACATTGGAGCACAGCTTTACAATTTTTAATTTGGTTATAATTTTTTTTTGTATTATTAAATTGTGCCTCTAAACCATTGCTAATTTTTATTTTTTAACAGTTTGAAATTGAGAGTCTTCAACTAAAAAATCAAATATCTGTTAATAAAAAAGAAGTGGATGCTTTGGTTCAGCAACTAAATGAAGCCAAACAAGTAATCATTGACATGTCGGAAAAACTGAAATTAAGTGATCAACAAGAAAAACTCATAACTGTACTGAAGACAAAAGCACAACAATTTGAAGAATATGTCAAGAGTCAAAGCAGTTCTTCCGACAAGAGTTGTACTTCCTGCACAAAATCAAATACCAACAACTGCTCCTCACCACCAACAGCAAAAATTGATAAAAGTAGCGCTACTTCACCGCAGTTGGAGAAACATGCAATAAAAAAGATTGAAGCGCGTATACGCGATGAAATGGCCAAAATATTCGCTAAAGAACTTAAACTTTTTAAAGTAAAACTCTACCAAGCCGAAGAGCAAAATCTTGCAATCGAAACAGAATTCAAGGAAACCCATGCAAGCTTACAACAACGACAAACTGAGGTGGAACTCTTGAAGCAAGCTATACTCGCTGAACGTGAAAACTTTGAAGAACTGCTTATGCAAAAAGAAAACGAGTTCAAAGATCTATTACAAAAACAACAAAATGTCGTAGTTCAAAAAAGTCGCGATGAGCTACACTTGAAAAATAAAAGAATCAATGATCTCACAAAAGAATTGGATGAAAGACAGGCCCAGATTGAGGCTGAAAGAAAGTCTATGAAGGCAGTTATGTCACAGTGGGAAGCGCAACGCAAGACCATCGATACCATTGAGAATGAGTGGAAGGAAAAAGTGGCGGAGTTGGAGAAAATACACGAGAGTAAAATAACGTCAATCGTCAAAACATTGCAATCGAATTACAATTCGGCAAAACGTACTGCAGCCAACTACAAAGTAAGCTAAGAGAAAAAATGTGTTTAAATTGTGTTATTTGTGTCTATTGTTCCAATTTATACGCAGCGGTATGCCGAAGATAAGGAAGCTCATATGATGAAGCAATACGACCGTCTTAAATTTGAGTACAATACATCGTTGGCCAGAATGGAAGTTCTTATGCGACAGGAGATCGAAAAGAAAAATACAGCAGTAAGTTTTAATTTATACAATTCGACAGCTTTTCCCATTACTTTTAAATACCTTAATTTTTTCCAACTGTAGGGCTTATTGCAATAACGTGCTAAGCCACAGGATCTTAAGAATTGATTTGTTGTAGGCTCGATTTAACAAAACAACTGTATGGATTTCCAACAACCACTGAAGAGATTTCGGATATTTCTTATTAAATTTCGGACCTATTTGTAAAAGATTTCTTGTTTCAATCCGTTTTCTGATACAAAAATACATTTTCTGAAAATTTTAAAATCGATTACTTCAAAATATTTTTTGTGTGGCATATCATGTTCTTGCAATAAGCCCTTCAATAGATTTCCAATCATATGAACAGATGTGGGTTATTATTATTTAAAAATCCTATATTATGCATACAATTAGTAAGTTGTAAAAACCATCTTAACTCTAGGATGCTACACTGGGGCTCACCAAACCCTACAAAGTTTTTTCGCCCCAGACGTTTCGACTGTAGTAGTAGTAGTAGCAGGACCGAGTATTTTTTTTTCTATTAGTAGGAGGAAATGTCTAGAGAAGATTGGTGAAGATAAAACCCGAAGTTCTCTTTTAGAAGTGACTCAGTTAATAATAATAAGGCCATTGGAGTTATCGTAACCTCAGTATTTTGTAACGCACGATTCAGTAAATTTGAAGAATGATTTGCATTGGCAAATTCATATGATTTTTAGGAAGTACCAACCTTTAAACGATGCGTGTCAAATTTTTTTTCATTTAATTTAAAAATGTCAATGGAGTATTATTCAAATAATAAGATGTTTTTAAAGCCATCAACGACTTAGTATAGGGTCGAAAAGAAAAATTGTTCGTGGTTATGAAAAAGACTATATTAAGAACTCCAAGCGAAGATAGAATTTAATTCAAATTGCAATAACGAGGCATCAGACAAAGTATTAATTTTTAGACAATTTTTTAAATCATCAGCTTCTAAAAGACAATGGGCATTTTTTACTTTTAATGTAGTAGAGGACCTAAAATGATTCCCTGAGGAACACCAGAAGAGGCAACAAACGGTCTTTAAATTTAATTTTCAATGTGAACATGTCTTATCCTATTCCTCAAATATGCGAAACTTTGTCAAAAATTTTGAGAAATCTGTATACATCGAATCGACTTGATATCCCTGTTGAAAAGCAGGAATAAAATAATCTTTTTTTTAAATTCAATTTTGAAATGAATTTGAGTACCGAATATTTTTTTATAGAAATTCACCTGCTTTAAGCAGTTGAAATTATGTGTTTCACGCATTGTGCTTTCATATAAACGTAGAAGATTCACACAAAAAGAAGAGAAAAAACGATTGGTATTGTTTCGTTAGGTTTCTTTTTCTTTAAAGCCTGAACAAATTGACCTGTGTCAACAAAAATTTAACGAAATGTATGAAATCAAGATTAAACGCTTGCCGTTCTCCGTCGAAATAGAATCCATTTCTTTTTTCAGTTTGCCGCTGTCATTGAGCTTCTCTTTTGAGCGAGAGAACTGGTGGCGAATTCATTAGGAAAAATAAAGTGATGCCAAAATTTTATGAGAAACATATCGAGCCATAACTGCAGAAAAATTGTAGCCAACAAAAACAAATTTTTACAGGAAAAGCAATTTTCTTGTTTTGTCTGCATTAGTACATTAAATAAAATTAAAAGCAATTTAAGGGGAGGTTCTAGTAGAAACGTAACGTAATTTCAGGATTTTTTTTGAGCGAACGTAAATCTTTTGTGGCATTTATTAATGTATATTTCAAGAACATTATACAATTTTTTCGATGAAATATAATTCAAAATGGCGGCTGAAGGTCTCGCTGATCAAAGCCGTGTGATAGCAGATGTGTGCTGCACACTCTACAGCCCTGCCAAGTGATCGAAAACGAAAAAACCAAAAACATTATTAACCTAGATGAAATTTGGGGGGCCTTGTAGATTACCGATTTTAATAAACCCCTTTTTTAACAAATGGCATCTCTTTGAAAAACCCGTTTTTCCTCCTTTTTCTATTGCTTTAACGTTAAACAATAATGATAATTAATTTTTTTTTGGAAAAAAACGAACATCGAATTCGGTCAAGTCGTTGAAGCGGAATCGTGTACAGCGCGGAAAAAAAAGATGTTTCGAGAAAAACATTTTTACCTGTTTTTCGGCCGACGCACTCTCTCGTTTAATTCGCTACGACTCGTAAAATAAATTAGATAGGGAAATATCCTTTTAATTACATATTTTCAAGATCCTAAGGATGAAAATAAAGCAAAAAACAAAAACAAGAATTTTCCGTCGATTTCTTTCTACTAAAACCTCCCCTTAAAGGTGCCCTCAGACTATATGTTTCATACTGATGACATGTCAAAAAAATTCCATACCGAATTTAATCTGTGTGTCCTCCTTTAGCCATTCAAACTATGATTCATTAAATTCATTATAAATCAATTTATTGCATAAATATCTTTAAATTTACCTTTTCTCCATTTTCACATAAGAAATTTATCAAACTGACATTTTGTACAGATGAAAAAACATACGAAATTAGAGACGGTTCTTATTCAAAAATTTACAGACGCAAATACAAACGACATTTCAAAACCACAGTTTCATATGTTCTACACTATCTGTAGCTAAAGTCCATTTGTAATTTTTGACGAGTCATATAGATGAAACATATAGTGTAGAGGCACTTTAACTAAAATAATATAGATATTTTAATTACTAAGTGCATATCGCTCATTTCGTGCAAGACCGTCACAACTCAAAATTTGGGGCTTTTGAGTTAAATATACAGAAATAAGCATTGTTATCATATCTTTAATTTGAGTGAATTCCGGACCGATTTGGTGTTAATTGACGGTTTTACAGATATTTGCGTCGTTTTGACTTTTAGCTATTTCTTCACTTTTTTGTAGCAATAACGTTTCATTTCTATTTATACCAAAATTTATTTTAAATTTTTCAACAACGACTTATTTTATCATAAACCATTTTTTAAATTAAAATCCAAACAAGTGACGAAATATTTTTTGTAGTAATAAAGTACCAACTCAAAATGTGACAAAGTATGTTATAATTTTGTAGCAAAATTGTCACAATTAAAGATGAAACATTTTTAAATGAGTTTTTGTAGTTATAATGTCACAACTCAAAGAGACACTTGCAAAAATATTGCTTAAAATTCAGTATATACGCAAAATTGCAAAATTTATATTTTTTTCGAAAATATAATCGCCAACAACGATTCTCAACAATTTTCAGTCTACCTTTACAATTAATGGTCGTGATGTCATTTTAAAATTTCATAAGGTTCTCCTGAAAAATACTAAATTTTGAGTTGTGACAGTCTTGCACGAAATGAGCAATATGTACTCCTAATAAATAATTTGCATTTAAGCAACAAAACAATTAAAATTCTTTAAATTATCGCTTAAATGTTTTCTTTTACAAAAAAAAGAAAATACTTCTAAAAAAACACCACAACAAAACCATAGTTGTAATTTTTTTAAGAGCATGAAATATTTTTGTTTACATAAAATAAGGTCATGTCAAACATATGGAAAACCTTAACATTATGGAATCAAGTTATGTATAGTATCATTAAAAATTTCTACTACAGCTTATTTTTTTTTCAGATCAAAGAAGCCAATGCGATCAAAGGAGAGAAAATACGTGAATTAGATCACGATAAAGAAAATCAAATAAAAAATGATTAATATTAAATTAAAAATATTTAGTATAAAAAATTGTTATAAATTTTAAACGTGAATTGTCTTCGTATGTATGTATTATAAAAAGCATGTTCTGCACATTATTTTATTCTTCACATGACAAATATTTGCATATATTTAATGTTAATTATAAATTAGTTTAGTCTCATGTTTTTAAATGCGTTTAAAAAAAGAAAAAATAAATACACAAACATATTAATTAACCTATTTTGCCTTAGTTCTTAATATCACAATGGCGATTTATATACAACTGCCAGCAATTTTGTAATTTTTTAATGAACGTATCAATTTCACTTTGGGCCAAGCCGATTGACGCTGCAACAGTTAAATACGGAATATCAAAATTAGACGTATGAGTGCCCCAGTCTGTTAAAAAAAAAGAAGATAAGAAAAGTTTTTTGTTAAAACTAAAAATCCATGCATGTATGTAATGAGGAGGAACAAATGCTTGCTTAAAAAATGGTTTAGTTATTTGCTGCTTACTTTGAAATGTATATCCATCAATTTCTCGATTATCACCATTGTTTAGCACACGCACTCCCGAGATAGACCTTGTATACAACATTGATCCAAATTGCGAAAGACTTTGCTTGTTAATAGCGGAATGCATTTGCAGAGTTTTTAATGTTAGTGCTATCGATATGGAATTATCTCTGGCAATGACAATTTCTTTGTATTGCTCTGCAAATTCTAATATTTTATTGCGCAAATATTCATAGTTAACTTTGCGTTCATCGATGTATTGCTTGAAACCATTTTTCCCCAACGAAAGCAAAGTCATTAGCACGTCCAGTGATTGCGAAGATGAAGCACGTCCTGGAAATTATTTAAAGAGTAAAATTTTTCATTTATCGCTATATTTGAAAATGTAATATTTAACAATTTGGGGTCTTTTTAGTTTTTTCTTTATAAGTGATTTTATGAAACCACGTATTTCTTCGTCCAGTTTAAGACTGAAATGTAGAACCCACCTGCATAGGTTTTGGCTACATTTCTCACGAGCTTCTCATTGAAACCTGCTACTATTGCGCCACCTACGGGCACCATTAAATTTTTATCGGTACTCTGAACAAATAAATCCACACGGCCCTCGCGTTGTGCCTGTTCCAATTGGTGTGTCAAATAAGTGCTTTGCAAGCCATACGCATTATTCACCAAATGCGGCACATCGTGCTGCGCTGCCAGTTTTCCCAGCGAAATAATATCATCACAACAACGGGGAGCGAAACAGCTAGTTGTGGAAAATATACAGAGTATATCCGCCGCATCCAAATCTAACAATTTTGTCTTTATAGTTTCTAAATCCGTGCAGAGCGCTTTCCCATGGTCATGCTGAGGAATTTGGTCGACTATGATTGGAATTAGGCCAGCTGTAGTAATGCTCTTAAAGCAAGACTTTTGATCGATTCTGGACCAAATGACAAACTTAGCTTGTGGTCGCTGCTTTTTCAATGCCAACATACAGAGATTAAGTGTCATGCCTGTTGCCATTGGCACTAAAAAACAAAAGCCACAGCTACGCACTCCCATCGCACGAATCAGTTGTAAAAGCAACGAGTTTACAAGGTTAGCCAGCAATGTGGAACCTGCAGCTTTGGGTTGGGGCTCAAGCAGATCGCCGGAGCGACCAATGCCATGTCCGAAATTGTAATGTCTGCGTGCTACCAATTCTGTATATATGTGATAAAGTAATGTTTTCATTTAGGAAAGCAAATATACGAAAATGGCTCACTACATGCAATTCGCGCCTCCCGCTCACCGAGGCCAGATTTGTTGCTAAAGTTGTTGCTATCCAGAGCTGCGAGCTGACGTACCAGCTCCTCAATATGCTCATCAGACCAGCCAGTTGTAGGCAGAGAGCACTGCAGTTTTATTAAAATTTAGCAACTTTAAATCACTTGCAACTTGTCACTTACTTTTTCCAGAAGCTCCTTGGTTAGAGTTTCTTTGGATTTTTGTGCATCTGCCGCTAGTTTTAAATAATTTGGCGGCACAAGTTTTTCGCTGATTGCTAAGTTGTTGAAGTTCATGTTTGTTTTGTTTTTGCAGAATTTTACTATCAGCTGATTAGTAAACACACGCACAATTAATATTCGATAGCATTAAATCTATCGATAATGGCTTTGGCACTACTGATTTAGTCAATGCACAAACCACACTTTAAATATAAATAGCAGAGATAAAGAGATGGGAAACTATAAGGGTTTTCATGCAAATGGGCAATACCCTTATAAATGGTATAAACCTTATAAGTTTATCAGCCTTATAAATGAACTGTCAAAATTCGTATGAAAAAGCTTTTGCACAAACCAGATAAATTTGCTCTTCGATTTAGGTGAGCAAACGAGGTGGCAAACTTATATGATCAATCAGCTGTTTTCTTTTTTGAAGGAAAAGTTATAATTTGAGCAAAACTAATAAAGATTTAATTCTAAAAATTTCAGAAAACAAGCAAACAATCCGAAAAGCGTCCCCGTTTAAATGGAACGCATCGCTGACAGATCGCAAAGCTGACTTATATGCTGCAAATGCACAATCGACTTTAAGGGCTGTTCATACAACCTGTCTGATAAAAATAACTAATTGCCCAAATTAGAAGCCTGCCACTTTGCATGAAAACCCTTAATGTTATAGAGGAACAACATTATATCTGATTTTTGTCCCATTTTAGTTAATACCATCACAAAATTTATAACTGTGGTAGTAAAATCTCGAGGAAACCCAGTAGTTCCGTTCTTAAAGAAATCGTAAAAGAATCATACGTGATTTTTCCGATTCATTGACGAAACATGCTGATTCGGCCATACATTTCATTGACGAAAATCTCATATAAATGTTCCAAATTCGTGCAAGAACGCAATGCAGAATGTTGTTTAAGTTTCGTAAGCGAAAAGAGAGAGAAAGTTAATGAAATTTCGTTAATGAAGTGAAGACCGAAATGGTTAGGAAACTTCGTTCATGAAAATATTGAGAAAGTTTTTGAAATTTTCTTTATGAAGTGAAAACCAGAAGTTTTTTTTAAAAAAAAAAAAATTAAATTGCTTATAACCGAGACTAGTTTCCCACAATTCAGATTTGAATTTTTTGTTTCAATATTTCTTGAATGTACCCTAGGGTTGGACTAGTGCACGAGTTTTCGATTTCGATACGCGGCAACCCCTATTTTTGTGAGGTTTATAAAAAAAATGCATGAGCCAAAAAATGGGGGAGGTGGGGTGGGGGTAAATGGCTCCTCAACGGGGTCAAAGGTGGGGGAAAACGAGACAAAATACACGAAACGCTTCACAACTCTCGCAGGGTCGCTCCTAGAGAGGTGAAATGTAAGACCGACCCCCATTATTTTTCCCCCTCCCACAATTTTTATGAGCATACTAACCCTCTATCTGCACTGCTTAGGGTGGCTCCCATACTAAATATTATTTTTTACAAAATTACCCGCCACCGCCCTAACTAGCCCCAGAGTGCCGAGTGCCCCTAGAGGAGTCAAATATATGACCAACCCCCAATATTTTTGTTACCCCAGCAGTTTTTAAGAACATACCTAGCCTCCATCTTTAATCATTAGGGTGGTCCCCATACAAAAATTTTTAATTTTTAAAAAAAAATTTATTACTAATATAAAAACATTTTTTTATAATTAATACAAATTATATAGTGATAATTAAATTAATTCATTTTTATTATTTTTTATTTCAAAGTAAAAAATGGCATTAACATCGACGGGCATTGCGAGTAGTTTGAGATCACATACGGATCTCTTTTTGATCGGACAACCATGCTCGAATATAGCGGGAGCAAAGTTGCCGTCTAGACAACAAGTGCTTAGAATGTATTTTTATGGTACTGGAGTGCGTAAAATAAGTGCCGACGAAAGTGGTTATTTGGTAACCGACACTGTCATGGTTTTTTGGCGCCAAGCATTTATTCCGACTAAACAAAGGAAAAATGTGAAAATAAAGGTGAATTCTTTGGTCGCAGAATGGTTAGCCTTACAAAAGAATACTTTAAAATGTGGCGAAACACAAAGAAAAAAGGACGCTGAGTTTGTCGAGAAATTAGATGATCTTTTTGACATCGCACATGCAAATGTACTCGAAATGGTAACCAACCAGGAAGATATTGCTTTTTTGCAACTGCAAAGAGTAAAGGGGCGTCAAGGATGCATGGCGGGTGTTGACAAGATTTTAGGTAAAAAACAGAAAAGACAAGCGGAACGAAAAGGGCTAGAAGATAAGCGGAGAAAACGATATCAGACGTATCAGCAGTTCGGATATTGAATGCTGCTGCACGAGCTTTTCAACTTGATCCAAAAATGTATGTAATCAATCGAAAGTCCCTTCGACAAGCCCGTACAAAAAATAGACAGCAGATTGCTGCATTTTTAAAGGAAAATCCACAGGTATGCCATATTAAATAAAAATTATATTTCTGTAAAACTTAGCACGAGTAATTTTACAGATGGCCGAAACAAAGTTTTTCAATGTGCACTGGGATGGCAAAATGTTGCCGGACTTGCAACGCACCGATAAAAAAGTTGATCGTCTTCCTGTCATCGTCACATACGATGGAAAGGAGCAGCTACTTGGCGTGCCAAAGATACCGTCAAGGTAAAGGTAGGTGTATTGCGGATGCCGTTTACGGGCTTTTGCATGAGTGGAAAATCACTGACCGTGTTCAAGCAATTTCATTCGATACCACGTCAACAAACACTGGCCAATCTCAAGGTGCGGCAACCTTCTTGGAGCAAATATTAGAAAGATATCTTTTCTATCTACCATGCTACATTTCTACATTTAACATTCTATCTACATTTATGAATTGGTATTAAAAGAAGTGTTTCAAGCTGAATTCGGTAAAATTTCTGGGCCAGGAGTGCCGATTTTTTCCCGTTTCAAAGGGCAATGGGAAGACAGTAAAGATAAACTTTATACTTCTGGCATAGAAGATGCTACGGTTGCAGAAAAAATACCAATCAAAGTTCAAGACGAGATCAAGTCTTTTTGTTTAGCGCAAATGAAGGAAAAGCAACCAAGAGATGACTATAAAGAGTTTCTTCAAATTATTTTATTGTTTCTTGGTGAAAATATTCCAAATTATCATTTTAGACCACCAGGAGCCGTCAGTCATGCTCGATGGATGGCGAGAGCCATATACTGCTCAAAAATGTTTTTATTCCGAAAACATTTCGGCTTTAATACAGACGAACTAAGTGGACTTCGCAATATTACCATTTTTATTGTAACTCTTTACGTCAAAGCTTGGTTTACAGCCACCAGTGCAATCGAAGCTCCATATAACGATTTTATTTTTTTTGTAGCGATTTCTGATTACGCTTTAATTGATGAGGATGTGGCGCAAAGATTGTGGAAGAGGTTCTCTGGACATCTTTGGTATGTAAGTGGTGAAGCTGTTTCCCTAGCATTATTTGATAAAAATGTTCCCTGCGGCACCAAACGTAAAATGGCGAACGCAATTATAGCATTTAAGGAGGAGAAAGAAAAATATGAGAAAAACATAAACAGCGAGGAAGACGACGACGTTGATGAAGCATTGGAAAAAGAATGCGATGACAATTCAGAGCACTGCGGTAGCGGTGTCAATCAAAATTGTTCAGCAAATATTTTTAGATTCAGAGGTGTGAAGAGAAATACGGTGGCGGGTAATTTTATAAAAAATAATATTTAGTATGGGAGCCACCCTAAGGAGCGCAGATAGAGGGTTAGTATGTTCATAAAAATTGTGGGAGGGAGAAAAATAATGGGGGTCGGTCTTACATTTCACCTCTCTAGGAGCGACCCGGCGAGAGTTGTGAAGCGTTTCGTGTATTTTGTCTCGCTTTCCCCCACCTTTGACCCCGATGAGAAGCCATTTACCCCCACCCCACCTCCCCCATTTTTTGGCTTATGCATTTTTTTATAAACCTCACAAATATAGGGGTTGCCGCGTATCCAAATCTTGTTACTAAGGATCTCCTTACAACACTAGTCCATACCTAATGTACACTGAGAAAACAAAAAATCAAAAACCCACATTTTAAAAACTTTTAGTAAAATTAATATTTTTAAAAATATTTTACGCCATACAAAAATTAAAGCGCACATTTTTATATAATAGAAAAGTAAAACAAAACGTTTTTAAAACAACTACGAATGTTTTACTATAATATAGTAGGTTAAAATTAATATTTTTAAAAACATTTTACGCCATACAAAAACTAAAACGCATATTTTTAAATAGAAAAGTGAAACGAAACGTTTTTAAAACAACTACGAACATTTTACCATGGCATAGTAAAATTCACATACTTTGTTTCAAAACACTTGTTAATAACAAATTGTTTGTTATATATGTTTCATTGACTTATGTATTTGATATTTGTTCAGAGTATAAAATATTTTTCATTCTCGATTTCATCACTCAGCAGTTTGCCTGCAAGAAAGTAATGAAAGAGTTGGAGTTGAAGCATTTGCCACCACAACTAAAAGGTAAGTATTTAAAATAAAATTAATAATATCTGACAAAATTTTACTTTTTATTGACGCTGGGACATGATTCAATTATTATAAGGTTATTCGTATTTTTGACGTTTTCTCAAATTGGTATGCTTATTTGAAAATGAGAGCAGAAAAAAATCATGAGAGCAATGTCATTAGAGCTAAAAATTCACACGGCTGCCCAAATATCATACTAATTGGTACTATATTGACTAATATTAATTTTGTTCTAGTACTTTTATTGCTCCGACTTCTTAGTGCATTAATAACTTTTTAAATTACTTTTATTTACTAACTTCAATGAAAATTATGTTAATAAATATATATATAAATATATATTACTTATAAATATATATTACTTATAAATACAAAAATAAATATATTTTTGTTCGTTTATTTTAATAAACACATTAAACCTAACTATGAAACCTAAACAAGAGCGTTTAGTGGCGCTTTCTAAATAAGTTAATTAACCGAGTTAATTGCGTAATTGTATTAAAAATAAATTGCATCACAAAATTATTAGGAACTTAAGAGAAATTTTAGATCCATTAATGGTAAGTGCATTTATAATATTTTAAATTGTTAAGAACGAAAAAAAACCAAAAATTTGTCAAAACAAAAATTAAACCACGGTCGCATAATACGCATTATACGTACTGTATACATAATGTGACCAACCGTACTCCTTTTGATAGTGTTTTACTTCTTTTTTTCTCGCTGTTTCTTTTTGCTTTGAAAATGGTTGTCACATTATGTATACACCACGTTTTTGTGCCGCAAGCTGCGTATGTTTAATCCCTTACAATTTTATCATCGCAAATTACGCTGCTGTAAACTTACCGAACATACGCTGTTTGCATCGACAACACGGCGTTCATTGAATACCACTAGTATTTCTTTATAATTTGTTTTTTGCCTTAACTAACTTTCTTCTAAATTACACTTTCAATTAATAAAATTCACTATTAGGTTTTGAGCAATGGCAAAAATAACTTTTTATTTTAAATTTGCAAAGGAGCTTTCTAAATTCCTAGAATATACTTACAACATAGCATACACTTACGACACAACAAAAACATAGTTTCTTTGTCTTATTAACTTGGCAAGAAATCATTGAAAAACTACTATACTAGAAAACTACAAAACGAAACTCTGAAACATACCTTTTTTCCAACAGCACAAAACACTGTTAGCAGATTGTCAAAATATGTTTGTTTTTAAAAAATAAGCATACGTCAAAAAATACGAATAACCTTATAATAATTAAATCATGCACTGGGATACAGTATCATTATCTAAAAAATTGTAACTAGATGAACATAGCTGATGATAAATAACTAAAATAAAACTGTAATTTTGAAAACCAATAAAGCTTTTTTTAATTAATAGAAAAAATGCGGATTTCTGTAAATTTTTTTAATTAATAAGAAGTAATGAACATTTTCGTTTTTAAAATATAAATAATTGTTGTACCATTGCATTTCAAAATGTTTATTGTTGCAAATCAAACTAACATTTTAGAATATAATTTTAAAATTTTCGTATTTAAAATGAAAATAAGCATTTTACATTTGAGAATATTTATAATTACATTCAAACGAATATTTTAGAATCTCATTTCACAGCATTTTAAAATAGCCATTGTTAAAAATCCAACGAATATTTTAGAATTTTAAAAAGTAAGATTTTAAAATGGAAATAATCATTTTACTATTTCATTTTAAAATGTTCGTTTTTAAAATGAAAATAAACGTTAGAAGTGCAAAATCTGGGTTAAACGTTTTTAAAAGTAGCTAGTTTCTGCCACTGTTGTTTGAAAATGTAGTTTTCTCTGCGTAGTAAAAAAGCGTAAAAACCATGCCCGAAACCGGTCTCGAACCGGGGACCCCTGAGTTTATAGTCTAGCGCACTCTTCACTAGACCACAAAGGCCGATAAGAAAGTTTTGTTGCATTTTGGTTTTGATCAACCGCGTACAAGAACAAGTGTTTCTGTTTTGTTACTTTGTTTTTTTTTTGTTGACGAACACAAAACAGACTCGTTAAGGAATTTTTAACAAGAAACACAAGAGAGAAGTCTTATCGCGAGCTCTCAGTTTCCTGTTGCTTTGTTCTTTTTGTTTCTTTATTGTTGAGGAACACAATACACTCAGAAAAAAAACCAACAGTGAAACTGTTAAATCCCATCCAACAGAAGAGTTTTTGAAATTAACAGTCTCGACTGTTGATAAAATAACTGTTTTACTCAATTCTCATTTGAATTTTCAATTGTCCTGCACTAGGATGGCTAATATCAGTACATATTCACATAAAACAAAAGGAAATTCAGCTAGGAATTGAGTTAAATAGTTATTTTATTGACAGTCCAGACTGTTAATTTGAAAAAACTCATCTTTTGGAGGGGATTTTACAGTTTTCACTGTTAATCCCTCTGTTTTTTCTCTGAGTGTACAGATGAGTTAAAGAATATTATGTTAAGTATGTTATTGACGAATACAAGACAGACACGCTTAAAAATATTCTGCAAGCTCGGCTTATGCAGCAAGTTTCTTTAAGAAATCACCAAAGAACAATTCTTCGATGATGCCCGAGACTGCTGGGAAGTCATCACTCCGGCGATATTTCATATGTTATTTAACCACTCCGCCGATATTTATGTGGTTCAGAAATTTTCATCAGAGGTTGTGTGCCAATCGGAAACTTTTCACTTGTGGTAGGATAGAAAATTCTGATGTTGAAGAAAACTTATATCTGTTCATATGAAATTGTCATTTTTGCTGTGCCAGATAGGCATGAAAAGTTTATTCAGAAATGTTAACGTCTTCATAGCGAATAAACCCTTAGTTGCCTAAATATCATACTTTTTCATAATACGAGATCTCTTAAGAACCACTTGACTACTACGTTTCCTTCTACTTATTTTGCGATTAAAAATAATATTATGAGTTTTATAAAATATAATTGTTTGGCGTAAAATAACATTATAAAAACCAAAATTGTGTAAACATTATTAACTTGCAAAAAAAAAAAATAATTTTTATTCATGATTGATTGTAATACGAAAGAAAATATTACTCATACTTAGTCGATCAATCAGCCAACCATAAAACATCCTTGAACACGAATAAACCCTTTATCAGCCATATTTTTCAATATTCAAAAAGTATATTTAAGGCATTTGTGGGTTAAGTTTTGTAATAAAATAACCTATTTTGTAACATATTTTTTCTTAACAGTTCTTAGTTAGAAGGTTAAAATCAGTGCTACAGCGACGATTTTGAAAAAAGTATCCATGAAAAGGTCAAAAAAGTATCCAAAAGTATCCACTTTTGAAAAAAGTATCCACGTATCAAAATTCAAACCAATAATATATTCATACTTTAACACAAAAATACAACTTTAATATCTTAAAATATTCTCGGACTCGTTAACGAATCGCGTAAACGTGTCTGAGATGGCGTGTCCGAGATCTCGTGTTTGTTTCGTATTCATAACAAAGTCAAGTTTCTTAAATGGAAATATTTAATTTTCATTAAAACTATTGTATCATTGTTAGCTACATAAAATACGTCAATTAATATAAAAAAGTATTTCAAGTCTTTACATATAATTTTCT
This sequence comes from Dichetophora obliterata, assembly GCA_963920525.1. Taxonomy (NCBI): domain Eukaryota; kingdom Metazoa; phylum Arthropoda; class Insecta; order Diptera; family Sciomyzidae; genus Dichetophora; species Dichetophora obliterata. Next base: position 14,763,449 of record OY986435.1, on the reverse strand, counting down.
TTGAAGAAAGTTATATGAAAAAATTTAGAGTCTTTCCATATAATTTTGAAAATATTTTATTTGAATAAAAATTAGGTTTTCATTTTTATCTGCAAAAAATATGTTTATACATATATAACAAAATTTTCAAAATTGTTTTCACATAATTTTGTATGGATGCGAGATCTCGTGTTCGTTTCGAGCTCGATTACAAGCCCGACTTTTTTATATGAAAATATTTAATTTTAATAAAAACTATTTTTTCGTTTTAAGCTGCTAAAAGTATGTCAATTAAAATAAAAAAAGTTTCAGAATTTTTATATGAAAAAATTCCAAGTCTTTTTATATAATTTTGTATGGATCCGAGATCTCGTGTTCGTTTCGAGTTCGTTAACGAGTCCGAGATCTCGTGTTTGTTTCGAAATCATAACAAATACGACTTTTTTATATGAAAATATTTTTTTAATAAAAACTACTTTTTTCATTGTTAGCTGCTACTCGTAATAATAATACGTCAATTGAAATAAACAAATTTTCATAATTTTTATATGAAAAATTCTAAGTCTTTTCACATAATGGGCGTACGGGCCCGAGATCTCGTATTCGTTTTTTCATTTTCTTGTTAAAATTTTATTTAAAAACATTTTTAAAAATAAATCATTTATTTTTAGTTCGCTGTTATTATAACATGATTTAAGAAAAAAGTTTTTTTAACTATAAAATAGAAAAAAGTTTATAAAAAAATTTATAAAAAAATAACATTTCATACTTTTGTAAAAAAAATTTTGTAGAAAAAATTCTATATTTTAAAACAGCACAACAAAAAAATTTTTTTTTACCTGGTTGGGGTTTGAACTAGGGATGGCAATTTACGGAGTTTTTTCGATCCCGGGTTATTCGGGATCTGAAAATACAATCCCGGGATCGTCCTGAAATTCAAGAAGTTTTTATTTCGTTATTTTTTTTTGCCAAAAAGTGCAACACATTCACTTATATTCTTTTATAGTACATACTCTGTATTAAATTGATATCACAAAGAAGCACAATTTGTACCAATTCAAAAAAAAAAAACCAAACATAAAATTTGACCAATCCAATAGGTAAGAATAGGGGGAGTAATTGCTCTTCAGTAACTTATAACATAGTTTTTGTAATACATGCACAAATACATATTTTCGGTTTAAGCTTAGTATGCTTTAGAAGCGAAAAAAATCTTCCGTAAGAAATGCATCGCGTTTGTGACAGCGAAAAGGTAGCGACATTTTTTTCGTTGGTTAGTACGCTGTTGATCCCAAAAAATTGTTCAATGCAACCAAGCTCACAACCATGATTGGAGAGTTAAAATGTAAAAATTTTGCTGCCTTTTATATGGCCGTACATTGAATTGGCGTGGAAATTTGACATTCAACAATAACGTTCAACTAACACATTCAACAAACACTTTATGGTAAGTATGTGTTAGTGTTGAGTCTACACCAAAATTTTGCGTGTAGAAATAAATGCCTAAACATTTTTGTTCCTACAGCATACTAAGCTTTAGCAGTAACTGCTTAGATAAAATTATTTTAAATCAGTATTTAAACAGCTATTGTTTTAAAATCAAATTTTTTTAGATTGATTGTTGTTCAATTGTCCTTCAATAAATCAATTCCGCTTATAATACAGATTCTACAGCGCTTAAAACCTGGTGCGCCAGAGTAAATTTAACTAAGAAGAGTAACTTTAAGCACGATTTTTCTTGAAACATACTTTTTCAAAACTGACTACACTACTGAAAACAAACTAATCGACCAATGAAAATTTATTTTAATCTGTTCCTATTATAATTCTACACATTTTTTACCAAAATGAGCGTCTTTGGAAAATTTTTCTTGGTTTTACATGCAACAATATGGTCAAATATAATGTCAATTTTTTCCCACTTTTTTTCCACGCTTCGTAATTTTCTTACTTTTCCATTTTGGTAAAAGATGTGAATTCAAGAGTCTTTCTTCGAAAAACGTTTAATTTTCAGGCGATCAGCGTGATGATGTAAAATTAACACGCAAATTAAATTTTTTGTGTATGTAAAAAATGGTTTTAAGAAAATATCTTCTAAAATATGCCTTAATTTGAACCGCTTTGTCCTAAAACCTCCCTTTAATTATATGCTTTAGCACATTTAAATTAAAATAAAAAAGTCAATACATTTAAGTAAAAAATAAATACAATACTCTTTCTATTTAGAGCTTAGTAAAAATATTCCTTCTTTTGATCAAAATACGATTTTTATGAAATTAAAGCATTAATGGTTTATCCATTAATTAGACCTTAACTTAGACCTTAATTTATTGCATATAAGACCTGCAGAGAAGAAGCACCGCTCCGCCTCAACGCTTGTTAGTTCGATCATTGATAGTTGAAAGGGGGATATATGTGATGGTAGTTTGAAACTTTTAGATTTAATTAGATTTTAGAAAAATTAGATATTAAAAAAATTGTTTTCAATAATCCCGGGATTCGAATCTAATAATCCCGGCATATTCGGGATTCCTAGTTCGAACCATCCCTAGTTTGAACCCACGACCGTAGGCTAGTTCTTATTCTTAATGAAGCAAATTAAGCGACGTTTACTTAAAAACTGCAATGGTAGAATGGATAATATCATGGACTTGCACGCACGCGTCCGTGGTTCAAATCTGCAGATGGTGGTAATTTTTCAATTTCATTCAATGTTAATAATAAAAATGTTTGCAGTTTTTCGCCAGTGTAATAAATCATAATTCTCAAAAGATGCTGTTTAAAATCTTACAAAGTTGGGTTTTTTTTTGTAAATAGAGTTGTTGGCAAATATCTCATGTTTTAGGCAGTTCGAGAAGGATTCGATATTTATAATTAACGGATCGTTCTCGAATCGTATTCTCGGACTTGTTAGTAAATCGTATTCTCGGACTCATTAACGATTCGCATTCTCGGACTCGTTAACGAGTGGTGATTTTCTCCCGTTCGCGTATTCGAAAACGATAATTGTTAACGATTAAAATGTCTGAGAATGCGGATTCGTTTCGAATTCTTTTAGCTCTTTGGGTTAGTACCAGAGATCTGCAACAAGTAAATTGAAAATCAAGCTACTTGAAAAAATATCAAGCTTTGAGTTGAATTGCAGGAACTTGATTTATTTTCTTCCTTACAATTCAAGACTGGCTTCTGAAAAACGAATCATATGTCTGACGTGATTCTATTTTGTTTCTACCCCACATGAGTTGGTGGAAAAAGTCAAGTTTTCTACTTTTCAACTTTGGTTTCGACTCTTTGCGACTGCACTGCCGTCGGAAGCGACTGAAGATCGTTTGTTTCGTTGTTCGTTTCATTTATTATGCGGAGATCGTGTAACTTTTTTTGTTGTTATTGAAATAATATTAGGTGGCAACCCTTATTATTTCAAAATTTTATAATTTAGAAATTTTGACAACGGATTCGGATTCAGCGACTCATATTTGGTGTACCATTTTTTTTGCCAGCCCCGAATTCATAAAACTACAAAAAATTAAGGTGGCAACCCTATCCATCATCTTGAATTTTAAAATTATGACTTTAGATTCGAAATCAGCGACTCCTTAATACTGATAAATGACGTTTAGAACTCTTGAAAAGACATAATATTAGGTGGCAACCCTATTATTTCAAAATTTTATAATTTGGAAATTCTGACAACGACTCAGCGACCCATTTTTGGTGTACCATCTTTTTGCCAGCCCCGAATTCATAAAACTTAAAAAAATTAAGGTGGCAACCCTATTCACATCTTCAATTTTAAAATTCTGAATTTAGATTCCAAATCAGCGACCCCTTAACACTGATAAATGACGTTTAAACTCTTGAAAAGATATAATATTAGGTGGCAACCCTGTTATTTCAAAATTTTATAATTTGGAAATTCTAATAACGGATTCAAACTCAGCGACCCATTTTTGGAGTACCCTTTTTTTTGCCAGCTCCGAATTCATAAAACTACAAAATATCAAGGTGGCAACCCTATCCACCATCTTGAACTTTAAAATTCTGACTTTAGATTCGAAATCAGCTGATAAATGATCTAATAAATCACTGATAAATGATGTTTAAAACTCTTAAAAATACATATTAGGTGGCAATACTGTGGTAAAAATGTAGGTGGCAGCCCTAAAATCTATCTTAAGTTTTTAAACTGTGACATTATATTCGAAATAAAATCCGTTGTCAGAATTTCAAAATTACAAGAATTCGCAAATATAAAAAAAATCTAGGTGGCAACTCTATCCGCCATCTTAAATTTTAAAGTTTGACATCATCTTCGAAATAAGTTACCCCTAAAACTTCCAACCAAGGAGTCCACAGAATCCTTAAAAGTAATATTACGCTTAAGCTCTCTCTAAACAAGCTCATTGAATTTTTTGGATACTTGCTTTAATTGGATACTTGCCTTCAATTTCAAGCTTTTCAAGCTTTTTGCCGAAGGCATCAAGCTTTCCTTTACTTGAAACTTCGTGCCGGTCGCTTGTAAGCTAGCATACTTGCAAGTCGCAAGCTTTCGTGGGCTTATTTGTATTAATTTACAAGCTATACTTGATTGAAGCTAGCTTGAACTTGTATTTTAAGCAACTACTTGAAATAGAATTTAAGTAGGCTTGTGCAGTTCTCTGGTCAGTGTTTTTTTCACACTATCCCCTTAATCCCTTGATACCACTTTTCCACTGTGATCAGTGAGTGATCTCCAAAACGTAAAGACGTAGTACGTTTCGTTGAGATTTGAGAGCGTTCTTTTGCCTAAAATAACGATGATTGGGGACACGGTTTTCCGGCGCTCTAAAGCTTAAAAGTAATCAAATGCCATACTTAAAATGAACAATACTTGGCAATAAATCAAAGGAAAAAACAAAAACCTATTATTTATGAAAAACAAGTAATAACAGACTCTGTTGCTACTGATTCCACATTCTTTGAGAGCCATTTGTAAGAGCCATAAAGGATATGAATCTATAGTATTGAGTACATTCCCATGCCTAGCAACGCGGCTCCAATTCAAAATTGATGAAGCATCAACAAGTCCTTTTTGTTAGGTAGTTACTCAAATGTTCATGCTTTGGCTCTGGCATTAAAACTGGTTTCTTTCAAGTTCTCATTACAATGAACGATCACATCGCCCCTTTCCTTAAGGACAACAGCAGCAGCAGCAGCAGCACCACCACCACCACTACAAAAGAAAACGTCGTTGTTTTGAGATCGTTGTTTCGAATCAGGGACGCGAACACAAAGCAGACAGACAGACAGACAATCGCGTTTATTCGGCAGATGTTTAAAACTACTCTTTTCTTTATATGTACACGGTTTTAGTGAATACAATTCGTGTTCTAAACAAAACAAAATAACAAAAACCAAAAAAAAAAGAAAGATATATTAAAAAATTGAAATGATAAACAGCGAGCTCAAACAAAGGATCCTTTGCTATCTTATGAGCCTACGTTAGTATCTGCTATTTCTTAAGTTTTGCACGACAGGATATGCGCAAAGTCGCCAGTTTGTTCGCGATCAGCAACACCTTGAGCAAAAGACTACCTAAAATGAAAACAACACTTCTTAAATAGGACTATTTCACGTAGCAGGATATCCTGGTATTGGCGGCACGTGTTGCTGCGTACATCTGTAGTTGAATTTCTTTTCTTTTTTTTTTTGCAATATCCAACTCTAAGAAAGATACATATATGCTTTGCATCTGCCTTACTTGCTCAAAACTGGTATAAAGCAATCTATCTAAAATGACAGGACATTCCATAACATTCAGATTTTAACGAATTCAAATTAATTCACAAATGAATGATGCGATTCAACCACGTGTTCTAGTATATGGAGAAAATTAAAAAAAATATTTATTCTATTGTTCAATTGTTTGCTTGTAATACAATTCCTCACATCACATAACTTTTTAATAAATACCTTCAAACATATCTTCAATAAGCATGGTACATATGCCTTTTTTTATACAATGGTTTCTAATTATTGTTTTCTTTACATTTTCGTCCTTGATGATGATTAGCCCTTTTCAACTAAGAAACTAGAAATCAATGTATTTTTATGACGTGAAAAACATGTCAGATTATTTTTACTTTATTTTTAAACATGAAGATACATACCTTTGCATGTACCTACCGTTATTGTTTTCATTATTGCATATTGTTGCCAGTACAAATATAGTTGTAAAACTTTTTTTACTTGCCGCTTTAGTTCCGCCGGTTTCCTGTGATATAGTAAGCCCCTGTGCACACAGGGGCAGCAACGCCAGTTCGGTGGCCATAAGTCACAAAAAAAAACTTTCGAAATTGCAAAAAATGAGTTAAAATTTTTAATTAAATTGCTCAAGTCCTGCCTGGCAAGTAATAAAAATGCCACATACCTTTAATGTTATTTAATTTTTTTGTAACTATGAAGAAACATTTTCAATTCTACTTAATTTTTTAATGTATCCTTAGATATATGCAAGCCCGAAAAAATTGAAGCTTCGAAAATATTTTGTTTTTGTGATGAAAAAAAATTTGTGCATATAAAACTTCTAAGTTTTTTTTAGATAAATTACTATTTTGATTCATAAGTTACCCGAAGTTCGCCAAAATATCCAAAATGTAAACATGCCAAAATATTCATTGGAATATCTATTTTAGTAAAAATTCTCAATTCCTGAGTTGTGCATGTTTTTATAATGAAACTTTGTGTGTATGTCAGAGATCTGCAACGAATCACATTTTTAAATCAAAAATGAGTATGAATAAGTTTAAGTAGTTTCCAAAGTACAGGGTTGCCCATATTCGACGGACCCATGTTTTTTTTAAAAAAATCAAAGAAAAAAATAAAAATTTGGCGGTTGGCAATCTTAATCATTTAATTTGTTCCAAGTAGATTTGTTTACATCAATTTTTGAATATGATATCTCTCAAATGGCCGCCTCTGGCGTTGATGGCGTATTGTGCCCTTTTTGCAGCATTTTCCATCGTTTTCGCCAACATTTCGGCCGGAATAGCGGCTATTTCTTCACGAATGTTGTCCTTGAGCTCTTCTACGGTCCTTGGCTTGTTAACGTAAACCTTTGACTTCAAATATCCCCACAAGAAGAAGTCAGGCGGCGTCAAATCGGGCGAACGCGGTGGCCAGTCCAAATCACCACTTTTCGACATCAAACGGCCCGGAAACAAATTCTTCAGAAAATCGATTGTTATAAGACTTGTGTGCGGTGGAGCGCCGTCTTGTTGAAACTAGAACTGCCTCATACGCTTTCGACGAATAATTGGCATCACAAAATTGGTCATCATGTCGCGATAACGCTCCTGGTTGATGGTAACAGCATGGCCATTTTCATTTTGGAAGAAAAACGGCCCAATGACCGTTTTCGCACTAACGCCGCACCAAACTGTGACTTTTTCGTCATGAAGAGGCACTTCTTGAATCTCCTGAGGATTTTCAGTGGCGTAAATGCGGCAATTTTGCTTATTTACGGTCCCATTCAATGTGAAATGGGCTTCATCGGACATGATAATTTTGTTCCAAAATTCCTCGTCATCTTCGGCCATTTCGAAGACTCTTTGGGCCCATTCCAATCGACGAGGCTTGTCCGCAGGCAACAATCTTTGCGTCAATTGAATTTTGTACGGGAACAAATGCAAATCAACGCGAATAATCCGTTGTAAAGTGGACCGAGCCATGCCCAACTGCTGAGAACGGCGTTTTTGGGATGTTCTTGGGGACCTCTCAACACTGGCTCGTACGGCAGCGATATTCTCGGCCGATCACCTTGGTCGACTTTTATTTGGCCTCTTCGGATTAGAAAGAGCCTCACCAGTCGAAAATTTTTCGTATAAACGCTTAATGGTGTTCTTAGAAGGCGCACTTCTCACATTTTTTAATCTTTTAAAGGCACGTTGAGTTTTCACAATTGACTTCTTCTCTTGAATGTAAATTTCAACTATTTCAGAGCGCTCGCGTGGCGTGTATTGTTCCATGGTAAAAATCTGCTTGGACTGACGCTTCAAACGCGGTATGTCATTAAGCGATCTGACATCTCTGTCAAAAGTTATGGCGTTGCCAGATGGGTCCGTCGAATATGGGCAACCCTGTAGTACTCATATGTTATTGATTCGAAAGAAAGTGTATCACATTTTTGAATCATGAGCCACTTACACAAAAATGAGTATGAATAAGTATAAGTAGTTTCCAAAGTAGTATTCATATGTGATTGATTCAAAACAAAATGAATCAAATAAGTATAGAATGAATTAAATATTTTATTTAAGAATTTTATTTTTAAGAATTTTAGACATCACTTAAGTGGCGGCCGTAGCCTAGTGGGTAGAGTGCGTGGCCCCTAAGCTAAAGAACCGCGGTAGCCCGGGTTCAATTCCAGAGCTGAGACAGAAAGTTATTTCAATTGATTTAATTGTTCTGTTCGTTCGTCACCTCTCTGCAGACAGTGGCAAACTTCAGAGCAGGCCTCTGTAGCCAGGGGGAAAAGCGGGCAATGTCCCCTACTACAACCGTTCCCCCTGGCCAAATCAGACAATTAGGGTATTCACAGTTTCCTTTTAAAGTTAATATGTGGTAACTTTAGAAAGATAACTCATTAAAAGTGTGAGCACCCCTTTACATATTCATTCTAAATTTCACTTTTTGCAAACGCTTCTGCTTCACCTGAGTAGAAAAGTTCAATCAATTCAAAGTTCAACATTAATTTATTAAAATTTATTTCACTTTCCTTTCCAATTGGATCTTCTGCTTCCATTTTCTGAACAATAAAATAAATCAACAGTCAGCATTGCCACATTACCACAAAAGACAAACACGCTTCAAAGCATGGCAATCGTAATATTTTGTGTTATCTTTATTTTGTATGCAAAACAAAAACAAAAATAGTTACCAGATGGCAAAATATTTTAAGGTTAACAGTCGGCAAAGATACCATACCAGATAAAACGAAACTGTGAGCACCCTAAATGACTGATAAACTTTAAATGAATAATTAATATGCATTTTGTTAATATATTTGTTTACTGCTTTAAAATTAGTTTAGTTTAAAATAACAAAAAATTTCTACTGGGTCGCCAACATTTGCTACCAAAATATAAGATTTGAATTTTAATTATTTTTTAAACCGAAGTTCCATAGGAACTTTCTAGAAATGAAAAGCACGCTGTGCACCAATTTGATGCAGATACAAAAAGAATATATAATTCATTGAAATGTTTTTAATTTAAAATTTTTTTTTTTCATGATGAATGTTTATTAATTTTAAAATAAGAAAAAACTGCAAATCTTAATTCTAGCAAAAATTTAAAGAAGCAAAAGATTTAAATCAAAACATGCATGTTTGTTCTTAATATATAAATGTGAATAAAAAATTTGCATCAATATAAAATATTTATAATAAAAAATTTGATGCAAACGATGGATGCGGGTTAGTTCAGTTTTTTTTATTTATTTTACTTAAAAAATGTCTTATACATATGTTAGCCCATTTCACTACTCTTTCTTATATTTCTAGCCACTTTAAATATATCTTGTATTTTTACTTTCATTTTATTACAAAGTCCTGAATTAATTTTTATATTATTTTTTATGTATTAATCTCATGTATAAAAAGATCTACACATTCATGTAAATATTACAAAATTAACTGTTTTTTAATAAATATGTGTAATACATTCAATTCACACGTTAAAAAAATTTTTTTTTTTATTTAAAGCCTAGTACTCTGTTCGTTTGCGTGAAATTTCGCTGGCAACATCTATTTATTTGTTGCGTGAAATTTCTGACTTAAAGTTTGTTGCGAGGAATTCCTATGGCAACGTTTCTCAGAGAGATTCAGAGAATATGTTGGGAGATTTCATATGATCTCTCTCTTTTCATTTCAAAATAAATAGGCAGTACAATTAAATTGTCGTGAAAAAATGTTGCTCAGAAACATGTTGCGATAATTTCACGCTGCGGAACAGAGTACTGCTCTGTCGAAAATGTTGTGAAAATTTCCACGATTGTTTTGCAGCTGTCATATTTTGTATAGTGATTTGAGGGGAATTTCACATGAAACTGAACAGAGTACTATGCTTAAAGAATAAAAAAATATGAATTCAACGGCAAATTCGAATGGAGGACCTTTTTGTTGAAAAGCTACAAAAAGTGTTTGGCATTGCCTCAAGCGACGTTTTAGAAGAACTACGCGATCACGAACGAAGCTTTTTTTTTAACTTGCACACAGAAATTATAAACGGGCCATACTAATTAATATTAGGAGCGGTCTTGACTTAACGAAAGTAAACATTTTAAATTTACTCCATACTATATATGTTATTTATGTTTCGAAAACTATTCGATAACACAGGTAAAAAAACAGCGAAGAACATTGTAGACACTTTAATGTCTTGGAAGTTAGTGCACCATGTACAAGTACCCAGCAAAAAAAGTGCTTCCAAAAGAAGGTAAAGTGGAAGGGAGAGTCTTGAATTCCATCCTTTCCACCATTGGAGTCGGAACGGGGGGGAAAAGGGGGCAGTTGCCCCCCACTTTTTTAGCTAGATAAACAATTTAAAAAGAAAACTTCAAAAGTTATTGAAAATATCAGTTTTTTTTGCAACGATAATATTTTTGTATTATATATTTTCCTCTTCTTTCTTTCTTCTTCATAAGCATGCTTGCGGATAACCATTTTCTTTCTATGTGTTTGCAAAAAGATAGAACAAAATGTAGAGTTTCTACTGCAAACACACCACTTCAGTTTAAAAGCACCCTTAAATATGTAGCTTAATACTGTAATATTGTAATCGAAGCCTTCAACGGAAAAGTGTCTTCTGAACAAAATCTAAAAACAAAACTAGATCTTTATGCAGTTGACTTTGATGGGAGCGACCTCCACGCGCAACTTAAAATGCTGAAGCAATTGCCTGGCCAAACACCGTCAAATTGTAGTGGCATTGTATCCCAATTAGCAAAAAATTCGGATACTGTAAAAAAACTATTAAATTAAGTTGAAAAAATTATTGCTTTGCTTTTGACTGTGCCTGCATCAGCAGCTTCATCTGAGCGTTCTTTTAGTGCACTAAGACGACTTAAAACGTATCTTCGAGCAACTATGACACAGAAACGACTCACTCATGCTGCACTTATACACATTCACAAAGATAAAACCGAAGAATTGAATTCGCTGGAGGTGGTGAAAGAGTTTGTTTCTCGCAAGGACAGAAAGAAACATTTTGGAATAATTTAAATTGATATAACTTTTTGTACCTTATTGCATTTAAACCATGTAAAGATATACCTCGTCTTGCTTTATAAAAGCAACCATTATTTCTTATATTTTCATATTACCATATGAAAGATCCTTTAAAGAATGATCTCTAATATTGAAATTGGAAGAAGTTTTTAAAATAATGAAATTTTAATATTTTTTATATATTTTTATATTTTTTTTTTATTTTAAACTAAAATAAAAAATATGTTTATTCACATTCATGTGTCTTTGAAGAAATGTTGGTGAACTTTTTTTGCACCACCATTTGTACTGCCCCCCAGATGAAATTCGCTTCCGACGCGCTTGCTTTCCACTTTCATACCCAGAAGGCATTCTTTTAACATATGCATGTCATTGGAAGGATTGCTTCCCTTAGTCTTTTCTAGAAGTGCCTCCAGAATTTTTTCAATGGAAGATTTCTTTGAACCCTTCAATGAAAGGATTCTAGTAGGTGTTTTCCAGGAGAATTTTAAGAAGGCATACCATAGAATGGTTAGGGGGGTTTCAAAATCCCACGGAAAATATCCCTTTTTCCGATTTTCTTGCGATTTTGTATTTGAAATGAGAAGGGTTTTGTTGGGGGGTTTAAAAAATCCCACGTGAAATAACGCTTTTTCCAATTTTTACGGCATTTTTGTGTGGAAAGTGGTTGGGTTTTTTGTTGTTTACAAAATCCCACGGAAAATTTCTATAATACTTATTATTATTATTATATGCACTTTTTTACGTTTATTGAATTTAAATGCTAATTGAATATCTTCCTTATATATGTTTAATGATTATGTCAAAAAAGGTCCAAAATATTAACTTTTTACTCAAAAAATAACTCAAAAATTGTTGTTGTAAAAATGAAATCAATTAAAAATTGCACATCTGGCTACCTTTCATATGACATAGCATTTATTTGCAAAAATTCTTCCAGCTAAGCGCAAAAATAATTTTACTGTTTTTGTCATCAAAACAACAAGGGTACCCCCTTTGATTTTTTCCAAAATGTTGTTTTTATATTGTCTAGAGTAGTTACAAACATTTTGGCTTATATAAAATCTTCCTTATAGTAATCTACTTAGCTTTTTTTGCCTCCTCACCCCCCGCCCCCTCCTGTTAAATTTGGTTTGTTGTGATGGCTGTATTTTTTTCTCACTATTGTGTCACCGTTGTCACTCAGTTCTTTATCAATGGTACTTTAAATGTTGTATATATATCACCATATCATCGAAAAGATGACTGTGAATAAGAATGCTGTAAAATTTAATACTTTTATGTAATCAGTTTCAGCTATATGGCGATATAATAAAACATATGCGCATCAGTAGCTCGTTCCTGTAACAAAATTGGCAAATTACCGATTTGTGTGATATCAGCCGGTATCGATCCCTAGTTACCGATTTCGTGACAACCAATGTTTCTGTACGTTTAAATCGGTAAAAACTTGGACCGTGATGAAAAAGAACACAAATCGAGAAGAAAAGTTGCGAAATTGAGTCAAATGACAAGCAGCTGTTTACTCGAATGTATTATTTTAGTATTATATATTATATTTTTAGTTTGTAACAAATAGATGCTTGTCTTGTTAATAAAAAGTGAATATTTGCAGTTTAACGAGCTACAGGGAGGGAGTAACTAAAGCCAGTGCCTGCGTGCACGAAGCTGATATAAAAAATGGTTTCTTGAAATAAGGAACTACTTTTCAAGTGAAAACCTGATTCTTCGAGGATGAAGATTAAGAAGACATGTTTTAAATGGTTAAGAAATTATCAAGTTTCAATTTAGATCTTGTTTTTCAATGAGGCCAATTACTGTATGATCTCATGGCCAATAACTGCAATGTTATGGCCAATTACTGTAGTTATGAGTTTTAAGTTTTTTTATTAATTTTATTCCTAAAATGTTAAATAAATATGTTTAAAAGACATCCAATCTAATAAATACATTAATATTAAAACCATTTGTCATAATTTTTATTTATTTCTAATTGAGAAATTTATTATTAATTGGACTTTCAGACCTTCAAGTCGCTTAACTGGCCGATAACTATACCGTTTCCCCTATATTTTGAGTTTAATATTTGGAAAATTTGGATAAAAACTACGCCCCATTAAAAGTGATGTCATCAAAATAAAACAACACTCCAAAGTTTGAATACTACAAAACACGACCGTGTATGTGCTATATTTTAACTTCGGCCCAGTCTAAGATAATTTCTTACTAGTTTTATGTTACAATGTGTGAAAGCCACTATTATAGAAAAAGTTTTTTTTGTTGTACTTTTTTTTTTAAAAATGTTGACCTCTAAAATTCTATTGAAAATGTTTACCTCAAAATATAAAATGTACAGACATTTTTGCTGTCACAAAAATTATGCTTTAAAAATTTTGCCCTCGACAAAAAACAGGTAGACAATTTTTCAGTTCAGGTCAAAATGTAAAAATTGCTGCACTTTTAGAAGGTATTATTTTTTTGCTGAGAAAAGAAACGTCATAATTCGGAAAGTGCTATGTATGTACATATGTAAATTGTGTCCAATTTAGTTTCATCCCAAAAGCTTATTGATTCAGCTTCTTATTAAAATATCATCTAGTAACGGTTTCAAACGACGCAGAAACTTCTTGCCTTGAAAAGCGAAAGCAGTTCTTTTACTCCACTTCTGGAGTGAGCGCGCTTACTAACCACCAAACTGACTACAAAGGGGTTGTTTGGTTTTTTTTTTGTATGGCACACATCCTAAAAAATATCCTTTACAGCGCATCCTTACAATGCGTAGTTTTTTACGTTCTTCCTACCATTCAAACGAAATTGTTGCGCATCGCCTGCGGCTTTTGCTTTAGTATGTTTTTATTTGGATGCTCGATATTGCGCATTAGAATTTCTCACGCTGTTTTCTGTTGGGGTGTAGCTTTTGCTTGGAATCCTGTTGCTTTCCTTGATTTGCAGCTACGTTTTTGCATTTTAATCACGTCGCTAAAGTGGGTAAACCATGTAATTATCAATAAATGCCTTTCAATGACCGTTATGAACTGGTACATAAAATTGCAAAATAATTACGCAGTGTTTTTTTTTAAATAAATTCTCATTAAATTATGAACACAAGAATGTCAGTATGCCATATTTTACATTTGTAAATGTAAAGCTTCAAAAAATTACATTAGAATAAAATTTCATGAGTGATTGATCTTCTTTATAAAAGAATCTTTTTCTTTAAAAAACTAAGGATTAATTTTGATTACTCAATTAAAATTAAATTAAATCAAATTAACCTTTAATTATTCTTTCAGCACTGTTTTTTGATACATAATTTGCAAATTATTAAAAAACCATATGCTTGATCACAATGAGATGAATTGTTCACTCTTTTTATTTGTAAGGGATGTCTTTCTGTTCAGATTATCCAAAAACACACACAAAAGATGTTTTAACATGCAAACCAAAGATATATTTTGCATGTGAACCGAAAATTCTTAACAAATTCAAGAAGATGAAGAGGATTACTTACGCTGCAAATTCGATTACCTGAGTTATAAACAACATTCGCACAGTCTTCAGCCTATACAGCCTTTTTTGTGTAGAAAAAGCAGATGTCTTCTAAACAAACGCATATTTAAATTACTTTCCGGTAAGAGATGATGCATATTTTAGGTACATGCAAAATTTTCGGACAACCTTGCTGCATTTAGGCTCGGTCACATACAGTAGCGTGGCCATGGGCGTCCGCAGGATTTGTTCTAGAGTGGGGGGAGCAAAGGCTTAAAGGAATCTAGAATGAACATAAACAAAATGTATTTTTTTGATCAAAAATAATATTTAAAATTTGACTTATTTTTTTGATCAAAAATAAAAGTTAAAGTTTGACTTTTATGTTTTCGATCAAAAATAACAGTTAAAATTTGACTGTTATTTTTTCGATCAAAAATAAAAGTTAAAGTTTGACTTTTATATTCTCGATCAAAAATAAAACTTAAAGTATGACTTTTATGTTTTCGATCAAAAATAACAGTTAAAATTTGACTATTATTTTTTCGATCAAAAATAAAAGTTAAAATTTGACTTTTATTTTTCCGATCAAAAATAAAGATTTAAAATTTTACAATGCTATTTCTTATTAACTATAATAATAGTTTAAATTTTTAAAGCAATTAATAGAGCACATTTTTTATTCATTTACACCTCTATTGGTAACATTTTTGCACAGAAAAAAAATCATTGCTATCAATCTTCATATTGTTGCATTGCATCGCTTAGTTGCTTATCATTGCACATTCTGTTTTCATTTATTTCGCAAATGACTGGAACAGCGACTGCAAGCAGATGGTATAGGAATTAAAATATGACTTTTACTTTTGATCGAAAAAATAAAATAAACTTTTAACTGTTATTTTTGACCGAAAAAATAAAAGTAAAATTTTAACCTTTATATTTGATCGAAAAAATAAAAGTAAAATTTTAACTTTTATTTTTGATCTAAAAAATAAAAGTCAGATTTAAACATTTATATTTGATCAAATAAATAAAAGTCAAATTTGAACTTTTATTTTTGATCGAAATAAAATTGGCCAAAAAATAACGATTATATACCGTTACTTTAAAAAAATTAGATCAATTAAAATCATTAAAGGTTATTATTCTTTTTTGAATAGAAATTTTGATAACTGTTATTTTTGGTTCCTGATATAATGTTATTTACTACGATTTTTTTATACTTATTTTGTAAACGCTATACGCACACAACACCGGTTGACACACGCTTTTACACATAAGAAAATCTAATATATTTTAAACATTGTGTAAAAATCTTTCTCGTATCATGTCCGAAATAATAAAAAATTTTAGTTAATTTTTTTTCATGTAATCCATTTTAGTAATTTTTTGCTAAAGCAAATATTAATATCCTTAAATGAAATTGCATTAATTACTATTGAGCCCCCAAGTTTTCAACTTTTAAAATAAGAATAAAAAAATTTCCAAATAATAAACAATATTTTTTTGTTGGAAAACTGAAAAAAAAACACTACATTTTGAGGCCGTTTTGTTACTTTAGAAGCCTTTAACTCCTAAACCAATTTCGATCGGACTGAAATTTTTCAGATTTGAATTTAAGAGGTCAAAATCAATATCCTTCGAAAAATTAAAAATTTGAGTTGTCGCTATTCTCGAAATGTTCCCCCAATTGTGACGTGGTTTTATCAAAGGTGGAGGTCGCTCCAGGGTCCTGTGAAAAGGTCCACTAACTCTCACAAATTATTTGAAAATAAAAGACGCAGGGTTTCAGTAATTGACAAAATTACTTTATTGAATACGTTATCCTCTTTAATTATAACCTCTTAATTATGCAGCTTCGGGTAGTCGCTAGTGGGCTTAGTTATCAGTTGGTAATTGCTTTAGTAATCGGTAATCAGTTGGAAATTACATTAGAAGCCGGTAATCAGTTGGTAATCGCTTCAGTAATCGGGAATCAGTTGGTAATCACTTTGGTAATCGGTAATAGGTTGGTAATCGCTTCGGTAATCAGTAATAAGTAATTGTATCGGTAATCACTTAGGTAATTGGTTGGTAATCGCTTCGGTAATTGGTAATCAGTTGGTAATCGCTTCCGTAATCGGTAATCGGTTGATAATCGCTTCGGTAATTGGTGATCAGTTGGTAATCGCTTTCGTAATCGGTTGGCAATCGCTTCGGTAATTGGTAGTCCATTGGTTATTGCTTCGGTAATCGGTTGGCAATCGCTAAAAAGGAATGCGTAACATTCGAGAATGAAATACGTAAGCCTAATTGTAACATCTTGTTACACATGCTTAGGGAAATATTTTTCACTGAATCTCACAGCGTATTGACACCAATCTACTTATTTCATTTTGTAACATGAATTAGTTCTAGCAGCTGTTCCTACAATCGAGAACAGAAACATACCTATCATCTGAATGATTTAAAAAATTAATTTTTTAATTCAAAACGTAGGTTCAGGGAAATAACGCCCAAAATAAAAAATGAAATAAAGACCAACAATTTTCCATACAAATTTGGGCGTTATTTCATAATGAAATAAGGCCCAAAATTTTGGGCTTTATTTCATTGAAATTGGGCTTTATTTCATTTTTCTATTTTGGGCGTTATTTCATAATGAAATAAATTCCAAAAATTAAAAATGAAATGAAGCCCAAAAATTTTCCATACAAATTTGGGTGTTATTTTATAATGAAATAATGCCCAAAATTTTGGGCGTTATTTCATTGAAATTGGGCTTTATTTCATTTTTCTATTTGGGGCCAAAATTTTGGGCTTTATTTCATTGAAATTGGTCTTTATTTCATTTTTCTATTTGGGCCCAAAATTTTGGGCTTTATTTCATCTAAATTGGGCCTTATTTCATTTTTCTATTTGGGGCGTTACTTCATTATTATTCAGCTATAACTCTTTTTATGTGAACTATTTGTCATCAAAATGTTAGATCAATTTCAAATTCAATTCAGAAGAACTGAAGTCAGCGAAGCCGGTGTTGGACTTACTGAGGGTTGTAATCCCTAAGCAGTGGCCGAAGTCCGCCTATTAAAAAGAGAATTATATCCAGAAGTACTGTAAAACGAAAAAAAGGACATGTCCGTATAAAGCCCAAATGGTTTTTTTATTTATGTTATAACGATTTGCCCTAATACGAAATGTTTTGAAATTCCGTACAAGGAAAAACCATTTTATCGGCCAAATATCATTTTATGTGTTGGGGCAATATTTCATATTAAAAAAATATCCCGAATTTGGGCCCTTATTTAATTTTTCGTTTTATGTGCATTTTTCCAGAGGTCTAGAGCCTTCCCTGGTCGCTTTATGGTCGCGGTCAGAAGAACCACAATTGTTTTTTTTAATATTCTGAAAATTAGGACTTAATTTCTCTTTTCCGTTTAGGTTTTATTTTATAATGTACATACTCCTAAATGTCAGGTTTTGTTTCATCTTTTCTTTAGGTCTTATTTCACCAGGAATTAGGAGTTATTTCATTTTTCAACGTTAGGACTTATTTCATTTACTGTTAGGAGTTTTTTCATTAGGAGTTATTTCGCGGAGCCGGTAAAATTTTCCCAATTTTTTTCCAAAAAGATTTTGGGTTTTATTTTATATTGGGTCTTGATAGATGAGGTTGAGGTGGCGTCTCCAGGCCCACTTAGACTAGGTGATTGATCTCTTGTGATCAATACGCAGAGAATAATTTTGATAAGAATAGTCAAAAAATTTATCTCAAGCCATTCATTGATACTTAAAACACTGAAGTACCATATTAAAAATCAAACTGTTCGAAGCAACTCACAAGCTATGCATTTCGATAATTCGACCATACTTTTTGTCGTTATTTTTTTTTTTTTAAACTGAGTGAGTGCTTCACATACATTTTCTTACGCAGTTGCACAGTATCTCGTAATCGGTAGATGTCCAGATTTAAATGATGCAAATTAACATCTGCCCAAAAATCCCACAAACAATATGGCATCAAATTACACCAGCACCGGATCGGAGTAAGCGGAAGTTGCAAAAAACCAAAAACAAAAGGATTTTGGGTACAGTACAGCTACCATTTAAAGTTCTTCGTCAATTTGAATGTAATTTATTTTAACAAAAAACTGTTTTTTGTTTGTTTCTACCGAATATTGAGAGCGATTACAGACGGCACAGAAAAGCTCACAGCTTCCAGCTTCCCACAATGCTGCCAACATGCTGAGATATCAGTCAACATGTGTTTATTAACAGCTTTTGCAAATAAATCGCTGAACTCGTTATGCTATCTTAGCTGACGTTGTGTTGCTGTTTGTGAATGATTACGTTGCGTCTGGTCGGTGGGTTCGATTCCTGAACAATATATAAAACAGTTCCCCACAAACAACAACAACAACAATACTATGCGCAAGCACAGCCAAGTTTTTTGTATACTTTTTTCCTTCTGATTTCTTCTGTTTGATTACGCGCTGATCCAACATGAGCACCACAAACCAGCCACACAATGTCCTCGAATCGTATTTCTATATGGGTCTTTAGTCACAACCGCAAAATGCAGGTAAGAAAGTCAGTTGATGTACTTCTTATTGTTACTGTGAATCAGTTAAATGTAAACATTTCATTTTACATTTTTATACATTTACGGTTTTTAGAAACACAAACGCTTTTAACTTCTCAACATTGCGTTTTCATAAAGTTTAAAAACTGGTAAAGTTTTAAGTGAAACGGACGGAAAACGGACTTTGTTTTGCCAATTAATGTGTCCTCTTTAATAAAAAAAAACATTGAAATAGCCTATGAGTTTTGAGCAGGAACCGTAACGGTTATGATTTTTTTTTGACTGATTTCGTTTCCATCAAAAATTAAAGTTAAAATTTGACTTTTATTTTTTTATCAAAAACAAAAGTTAAATTATGACTTTTACTTTTCCGTCCAAAAAAAAAAGTTAAAATTTGATTTAATTTTTTTGATCAAAACTAAAAGGTGAAATTTAACTTTAAATTTTTGATCAAAAATACTAGTCAAAATTTGACTTTTCTGTTTTCGATCAAAAATAAAAGTTGAAATTTGACTTTTATATTTTTGATCAAAAATAAAAGTACAAATTTGACTTTTATTTTTCCGATCAACAAGAGAGATTAAAAAATTTACAGATATATTTCTTATCAACTATTATAATAATTTTAATTTTCAAAACAATTAATAGAGTACATTCTTTATTCTTTTACAACTATATTCGTAACATTTTTGCACAGAGATAAAAACATTGTTATCGATCTTCATATCATTGCATTGCATCGCTTAGACGCTTATCATTGCACATTCTGTTTTATTTATTTCACAAACGACTGGAACAGCGCTTGCAAGCGGATGATATAGGAATTAAAATATAACTTTTACTTTTGATCGAAAAAATAAAAGTAAAATTATAACTGTTATTTTTAATCGAAAAAATAAAAGTCAAATTTTAACTTTTGTATTTGGCCAAAAAAATTAAAGTCCGATTTTAACTTTTATCTTTGATCAAAAAAATAAAAGTAAAATTTTAACTTATATTTTGGATCGAAAAATAAAATTAAAATTTTAACTTTTATTTTTGATCGAAATAAAATTGGTCAAAAAATAACGACTATTTATTGACTTTTTTAAAAAAATCAGATAAATTAAAATCATTTAAGATTATTATTCCTTAGCTAACAAGCATCACATTGCTATATTCAAATATAGAACAGACTTACTCTTTCCATTTGACTTTTTGAATAGAAATTTAGAAAATAACTGCTATTTTCGGTCCCTGGTTTTGAGAGACGAAACTATTAATATAAAATGCCTTGAAGCACAAGTGAAGGTTCAGCGAAAAGTGAGCGTTTTGCGAACGTTATCGGCTGGATATGTTTTATTTTGGTTAATTTTTGTTTTCAAACTTTGAGATTCCTTTGAGAATTGTCTTAAAAATTAGAGATTGCATAAAACACAGACGAGTTCAGTAATGAATCATATATGATACGTTATTATATGCTCTTATATAAAAGCGTTGTGACACTGCACGGATGTCCCACAATCACGTGAGAACCAGCGAACCGATTTAGACGATATAGGAACCAAACGATCTGTTTTTTTACCCTAACAGCCCTATTCTGGTTGTTAGCTTAACAAGAAATAGTTAAGGAGCTCTTGTTAAGCTGATTGTTATGTTATGTAAATGTTGGTATTCTTTAAAATCATTAACAACATAAAAGCTTAAAAAGCTTTTAAAGTTCACCATGCATGGTGAAAATCGATGTGTCTATTGAAAGAAGAGATGCGCTATATAAACAGATGCTTCGAGTGCAAGGCTGCCAGTAATGTGGGAAAAATCCCATTCGTGGTAATTTTTAATTGGTCTTGGGAATTTTTTTTGTGAGAATTCCCATGGTATTTTTTAGTCCAGCGTGGTATTTTTAAATTGTCGTGAGAATTTAGCGTGGTATTTTTTTAATTCCATAGCAAGTCGGGAATTTTCTTCCTAAAAATTTATTTTTCTCTTTTATTAAGCAAAAATTTAACAATGGTATTCGATGAACGACGTATATATACAGAAGCGTAAAGTTATAAGTTTACGCTATACATTTTCTCGAAATAACCCTTAATACAAACAATTAAATTGCATATTTGTTTTAAAAACAAGTTGCCATCATGAATACTAAGTAGACTTTTTTTCATATGGCAATACTATCATGAGCTTTTGATTTTTTTGCAAGCGTAAAGCTTACAAAAGTTATGGCTAAAATTCCAAAAATAAGAAAAATATTATTACTACCAAAACAATAATAAAAAATATTTGCAAGTCTACTTCTCGAATCTATTGGCTTGCAAATATATTTTAAAGTTAAAATGAAATCACAGTTGCGATTATACGCTCTACTTGCATCGCATTGTCGTAAGATGCGTATGTAAAATCTCTTACGTTTTTGTTGTTACAAATACGCTTCAATAAATATATCGCTCTTTCGCTATTAACATCACAAATACACCGTTCATTGAATACCACTATTATATCTTTTTGTTATTTCAAATTTTTTTTTTTAAATTTTTATGCATATGGGATTTATTGCGGTATTTCTTAATGCCTATGATTTGTGGTATTTTTAAAAAGAATGGTATCTTCATGGTAATTTTAAATGATCGTTGGATTTTTTTGGTATTTTGTTTAATTGCGGTGGGAATTTTTTTTGTTTACTTTAACCATGGGAATTTTCGTGGTATTTCATTTATGTTACTGTGGGAAAAAGGTAATTTTCGTGGGAATTGTTCCGATTTTTGACTGGCAACCTTGTTCGAGTGCAAGCGCTTGAAAAATTTGCCACGGCTACTGAAAGATTTCATTATTAACACTTAAAATAAGTAAAAATTCTTCCATTTTTCAGTTTAATGTATTTAAACTCAATATTATATTATAATTTGTATTTTTTTATTATTTTCACCACAATTTTCTATCTAAGCACATACATTTCATTCGTTGTTAAGACTCTTTCTGTTATTAACAAAATTGTAAGGAAAAGAGCTTTTAAATTTGCAGCAGAATACGAAACCTTAACAAATTGTTAATATTAACTATTTTGTATATGTGGTGAGCTTAGTTAAGCTACCAAAATAGGGCTGAAAATAGTGATAGGCTATGTTAGATTTGACACGCCTACTTTTAACGCCCACTATATGAAAACTAAAAAGAGCACAAAAACTTCCATTGATTTCAACAAAAAAAAAGTAGGGCAGTTCACGATCTTGTTGCATCGTTGCAAATGCAAAATAAACAGCTTTTACAAAAACAAAAAGCATATGTTACAAAAGCTTTTCAATGCTTTTTGTTTTTGTAAAAGCTGTTTATTTTGCATTTGCAACGATGCAACAAGATCGTGAACTGCCCTAGTAATTTCTTCAGATTTTACTGAAGAAAAAATTGGCGTGGTCGCACTATATCTACGCACACTTAAAATTTTTGTATGTTACGACATCACACGAAAATGGATGAACCGATTTTTATGAAATTTTAGAAGGTTCTTGAACATATACTTAGGATATTTTTTGCATTAGAAAAGCGGGCGTGCCACCTCCCATACAACCCAAATTTGCGATATCGAATAGCTTCGGAGTTATAGGTCGCACAGCCTCGGAATTCAGTATTCGACCTCAATTCACACATGTAATTTCACTGATAAAATTTTATGGGTGTTAGACAAGGAGGCGTTACAGTAACGCACAGGGTTTCAGCTAGTAATACATAAATATAGCTACAAAAATTAACCTCAATTTAATCTTTATTTGGTTCAGAAATGTAACTTTTTGTTTTTAAATGAGTACGAAAATGTATAAAAAATGATACTTTTTTAGTAGTACTTTACTTTTTTAATAAGCGCATTGAGGTGATTAATGTCATCAATTGAGTGGTTTACTGTCAGAAAGGACGTGAGTTCAAAAGACCATATGCATTGGCATGATTTTTTTTTATGCGTATGCAAAATAAGGGGCTTATAACCTTTGTCACTCTGTTTGTTACACTCATAAAGAGGCGTGGAAAGGTATAGAAAAGTACACATATTCTTGATAAACATCACCATCTACATAAGTCGATTTAGATATGAACATCTGTCTGTCTAAGGAGACGATTACAGAAGACGAAATTCAAAATACTTAAATAGTAGAAGCTTATATTGAAAAAAATAAAAATTTATTTGAAAATAAGTCAAATCGGTTGAAAGCCACGTCTACCTCCCATACAAAATAAATTATATTATTATTCATTATATTCCATTATTATTATTCTTATTATTACATAATATTCCACAAAAATGAATATATCTGTGGTCACAAGGAATAATGACTAAATCGTAAAAAAGCGATATGGAGTTTACTTTATTGTCAATTTTTGGAAGTATGCAGATATCCATTTTTTGCACAGAATTGATCATCACGTATGTCTGCACATATTTCGTTTGTAACGGTTCATATATTTAAAAAAATGGGTCGTAGTTCGTGCAATTAAAATATCGTTTTTTACGATACTGTTGAGCCTAGTCGTTATTCCTTGTGACCACAGATATAGAGTTAAAATTTTGCTTTGATATGAAATGTAACTACACCAAATAAAAACCAAGCCTATCTTCCATATAAAGTGGCTTTATGAAAACTGTAAAATATCTCTAAAATATACAAACATTAATAAATGGACTTGAAATGTTGCACGTGAGCTTGGATATTTAATACGCACATTGAGTATACAATTCAATCAAACTAAATTGGTTCAAACTACGCTTACCTCCCATACAAAGTGACTTTTTGGAAACGGAAACATATCTGAACAAATATTCATAAAAATATTGCATGTTCGCTTTGATATTTAATATGCATTCTGAGTTTGAAATTCAACCAAATTTAATCATAACCTCGCCTACCTCCCATACAAAACGACTTAATATGACTTATAAAAACAGTAAAATATCTGTAAATAACACAAAAATCTTATATATTAATAGGCAAACATCAAATGTTGCCGTACACTTTTTCGATATTAATTTTAGAATAAGGGCAATGAAACTTATATCATTCGAAAGGTACTGCAGCCTATATGCGCAGAATCATTTTAGATTTGAAATTTATGACCTCTGACCGGAAATATTGACGTTGAAAGTTTGTATTATTTTTAATAAGGAATCTCAGGGCTAAGAAGAGGTAGAATAGTGAATGAGGCATCAAATGAAAGATCTGGCTGCACAGTATGATTACATTTTAGATTGGTGACCTTCGACCTGAAATATGAGTGTAAAAAGAGCATTTATTAAATAAAAGCTAAACTGTAATGGATGGAAGAATATAATGTAAGAGGAAATTTTAGACATTGATAAGGTGTGCAAAAAATACTCCCGACATTTTGCGCCATCTTTAACGGATACCCTACAATAAGCATTTTTTTTTATACAACAAGAGTGAATATATATTGTGACGGTGAAATTTCTTACAAATAGCAAATTATGAAAAAAATGTTATTTTGACATGAAAGTTATTGTGATAGCTCAAAAACTATAGATGTTTTCAGTACAACTTATTTTTGTATGAAACGTCGTTGGTTCAGAAATATAACGGTATACGAAAACTTTTTTGGTAATATTTTTCTCGGATAACATGTTAAAAAAAATCCCGTTATAATGCCATAGAAACTATTGAGATATCTTAAAAAATGTAGATTTTCTCAGTACAACGTATTTCCTTGAAGCAGGGTCATCGCCTCAGAATGAGAAAAAAACGATTGAAATTTCAAGTTTTGATTTTGCAAGCAAATATCATGGCAATTTTTCAATCGATTTTCATCAAATTTTCTTTGGCTGAAAGATCAATTAATTGAATTTGGAGAAATAAGAAAAGATTTACCGTTATCTCACCAATTCAATATTTTATATGGTCTTAAAAAATACCTCTAAAATATTCGGTTTTTGCTAAAAAAATAAGCCAAACATTTTTGTTGTTGTAATTTTTTTTTCTTATAAAATTTTCTTTTTTCACACTCTTTCATATGATATATTATTTGTTAGTAAAAATTGCTTCATTTTGACACATAATGCAAAAAACAGTTCCTATCATGATTTTTTTGATGAAAATGAAGATCTACAGCTTAAAAAATAATTTCTGTGAAAAAAATGTTCAAATATTTTAAACCACTCCAAAGTTATATACACAAATCTAGGTTTTAAGCCATTTCTTTATATATAAAAATAGGCGTAGGAGAAACAGTTCTTCCGTGTTTCTGAACCGATTTTGATAATTTTTTATAAATAAATTAGAGTAGGGAGAAGAAGTTCACCGAATAGTTATGTGACCTTTGACCTGAAATATGAGCATTGACAGAATATTTCTGAAGTAAAACCTAAACTATAAGAAATGGAAGAACATGGAGGAGGAAATTTTAGATATTAATACAATGTAGGGTAAACATTTTTTGCTATCTCGTACGGTAACCCTACAATAAGTATTTTTTTATAGTACATTTTTTATTTTACAAATAGTAAATTCTGAAAAATTTTGATATAAAAGTAATGACGATATCTCAAAAACTGTTGCTTTCTCTGGAAACTTAAGATTTTCTTAGTACAACACATTTTCTTAACGCAAGGTTGGTTACAGATAGTTGGTAACAGAAAGTTGGTCGAATTTCGACCACAGGCGATACTAATAAATATGATTACTTAAAATTCTGCACATAAGCTTTTTTGTAGCATGCAATCAAAGTTTAAAATTCATGTTTCATACTTGATAATAAAATGAAATTAACTCTGTCTACCTCCAATACATATTGACATTATTTGTCAATAAGTAATGAATAAAAAACTAGGTAATTATCTTCGACTGGACCGAAGTTAAAATACCCTCAAGCCGTATTTAGGTTTAATAGAAGTCTTGAATGTTGTTTTATTTAGGTGACGTCACTTTTATAGGGCGTGGCTTTATTTTATAAATTTATTTATTTTATTTTACAAATATTTTATATTCGCACCTCAGAGTCCTTTCTATTTATTACAGCTTATAAGCCTAATACAAAGTTTAAACATTATTTGTTTTTAAATTTTAAAAGATTTTACTAGTATGATGACGTCAATTTGTATGGTTGGTGGGCGGAGTTTTCAGTTTTTTTTTTTAAAATTTAAAAAATCAAGTGCACAGTTAATATTTAAGCTAATTTGCAAAATATTAAGCTATTGTACTAATATTTGTGGAATTTAAGGAGATTTTACAGATTTCATTAAGTCACATTGTATGGGAGGTAGCCGTGGTTTTAATTCAATTTTTACAAACTTCATACTCAAACATATATGGGATAAAGCAAAATTTGACGTCATTAGATTCATTTTTGTGGAATTTAAAGATATTTTTTAACCTTTCGGTAAAGTTAATTTGTATGGGAGGTAGACGTAGTTTTCATTCGATTTTTACATATTTCACACTCAAAGTGCGTATTGAAGGTTTAAGCATGTATGCAAAATTTGAAGTCATGAGATTAATTTTTGTGGTATATAAAGAGATTTTTACGTTTTGGTAAAGTCACTTTGTATAGGAGCTAGGCGTTGTTTTCGTTCAATTTGGCTCATATTCGAACTTGAGCTTTTTTTTTTAATAGAAAGCTTATAATTGATCACAGACAGACAGATGGACATGGCTAAATCGTCTCAGGAGGTGATGCTAATCAAGAATATATATACTTTTCTACATATACCTGCCACGCCTTATTATCGGCGTTACAAACGGTGCACAGTGCGCTTTTTTAATTATAGGATGACATTTGGGCTTTTTTTTTTGTTAAATTTTATAAAAAAATATTTTTATTCGGCAGATTATAAAACATGTATTATTATGTAGGTTTTAAAAACTTGATGTATTGTATGGTTTTTTTTTTATAAAATTCGTCAAATTTGAAATTTTTCAACAAAAATAAGCTCAATAAAACCCCAAAAATAAAGTCAAGTTTAAACAATAATAACTTCGAGCACTAAGTATATTTCAAGGTTTTGTTTTTGGAACTTTTTTAAATCTTAATCGCCATTGAATTTAATATAAAATACAATAAAAAATGTTAGTAAATAAAAAAAGAAAAATCGTTGAAATGTGACTGTAAATATGGAATGGAAATAAGGAATGAAAATTTAAGTAAAATTTAGTAGATAATATCTAGCTAATTAAGCATTATTAAAGTCGAAGGCTATGACTATCATAAAATATCGTATTTCTACCTTCTGTTTCTGTAAAAGCCTGCTGCATCTAGCCAGGGACCGAAAATAACTGTTATTTTACAATTTTAAGATGAAAAAGGCATAACGAAAAAGTTCCCGGAGGATTTTTTTAAATATACCCTTATTATCGTAATCGAAGCAGCTTCGCGAATGTTAAACGCCTTTTACATTTTTGGCTGTTACTATAAAAATTAAAGTTAACTGTTATTTTTTTACTTTTATTTTTTCGTGCAAAAATAACTGTTACTTTTGACTTTTATTTTTTAGGTCAAAAATAACAGTTATTTTGTGTCTTTTATTTTTTCGGTCAAAAATATCAGGCAATTTGTATTTTTCAAAGGCCGCATAAAAAACTTTAAAAACTAAAAAGTTTTATAGCTCAAAATGTGCGCGCTGATGAGACGATAAAAATTGCATAAATCTTTTTAGGCCTAATAAGTGTCCTTTAAAATATTCAAATTGCCTGATATTTTTGACCGAAAAAATAAAAGGCACAAAATAACTGTTATTTTTGACAAAAAAAAAATAAAAATCAAAAGAAACAGTTATTTTTAACTTAAAAAATAAAAGGGATTAAATAACTAGTATTTTTGTCGGAAAAAATAAAAGTTGAATGATAACTGTTAATATCTGACTTTTTTGATAAAAACCATTACCGGTACGGTCCCTGCATCTAGCTGCTATTAAGAAAAACCACTTAATTTAAAAAAGTCTTCAAAATAAAATTTTGCCCTAAAATGCACTGATTTCAAAAACAATTTGTAGGTACAAGTTGTGACCTTATTTTGATTTAGCAACCATTTTTGAAAAAAAATTTTTTGTTAATTTCGTTAATTTGGTAATATTGTTTTACAGGAGATATACCTTAAAGTTATGCGATTTAAACAATTTTTAGCCTGACGTTTAAGTGAACTTAAATAAACTAAATTTACTCTTTACAAACTTAAATAAGCAATTTTATACAGGTTATTTTTATTAAAAAAAAGATGGTTTGTATGGGAGCTAGGCGATGCAGTTGACCTAGAATTCTAATTTTTTGTGCTGTTACTTCCCAGCAAACCAAAGTTTCCGCATTCGCTACGAATTTTTCGAAATTATTCCGAGTTCAGAATCCGAATTCATTCCGATTTCGTAACGAAAATCGTATGGAGGGTTTGACAAGAATTCGTAACGAATTCGGAAGGATTTTTAGTAACGAATTCGTAACAAATTCCTAAAGAATTGGAGTATAGTATTCGTTACGAACAAATTCGTAAAGAATTGGAGTTCGTATTCGTTAGGAATTCGTAAAGAATTGGAGTATCGTATTCGTTACGAATTCGTAAGCAATTGAATTATCGTTTTCGTAACGAATTCTTAACAAATTCATAACAATTTCTTAACGAATTGTAGCACCGAATTCGTAACGAAATGAAGCATCAAATTCGCAACGATCTCTTAATGATTTATGTACCGTATGTAATACAAAATTAAATAATAATTTCGAATCAAAGTTTGGCTAATCAATCCGCTTAAGATGCGCCAGACTATATGTTTCGTACAAATGACAATGACAAAAATTACAGATCCTTTGCAACTACTATTATGGAACATATATAAATGTGAATTTGACATGTCTTTTGTATTTGTATCTGTAAAAATTTAAATTAGAACCATCTCTTGTGTCATCTGTTTTAAAGAAAAAGTTGTTTAAAACTAAATTATTTTACAAATGGAAAATTATTTAAAATGCCGCTAGGCTCATGGCCTACCAATTTTTTTCAACTCGAAATATTTAAAGCACCTCACAATTTAAATTTGAAAATTTGATTTCGGAACTCTTTTGAATTATTCGGAATTGTTCCGAAATTACTGTTGCGAAATAGTTACGAATTCGTTAAGAATTCTCGAAATAGTTACGAACTAATCAGAATTCAGACAAATTCGGAAACTTTGGTTTGCTGGGTTAATTTAGGCTAAAACTCATTTGTATTGGGCCATAAATTTAATGGCCTTAGCTTTTATAGTTTCTGAGATAATGCAAATGTCATCCCAAAATCGAAAAAAGCGAACTGTGCGGTGTGAGTTAATAATATATACAGTGTTGCGCAAAACAATAGCAACAAAATAAGTACGCTGCAACAAAATCGTGTATCTTTTTTAATATTGGGGACACACAAAAATGATTATAGGAATCAAAGCATATATTCATACATCATATATAAAAGAAATCAAATTCAAATTTGGTTTTGTTTTTTTTATTAAATTTAAAATTAATGTGATTTCAATCAGTATGTTAACAATGTTCAGTATTTTTTTTGTTCAGTATGATAACAAAAGCAACATAATTAATATTTGGTGTAAGATTCATTATTCTTGATAACCGCTGCACATCTGAGCGACATCGACTCTATTACATTAGATATGTTGGTATTAGGTATATGTTCCCAGTTAACTTTCAGGGCTTCATACAGTGCAGTCTTACATCTGTACATATAATATACCCCATACGTATTTTTTATTTTATATTATTACTATGAATAAAAAAAGAGTAATTAAAAATCCTGAATTTTTTTGTGAATTCGTGCGAATCTTTGTGAATATCATTCATATGAATTAAAAAAATGATTCGTTATTCTTAATAACGAATATGAATAATAAATCAATTTTTAAAATTAAATGAGAATTCACAATTTTATTTATAAATCAATCTTGCATTTATTGAGTGGATTTTTATTTCGTTATTCACTGGTTCACATTTTTGTAAATAAAATCAAATTGAATGCATTCATTTACAGCTCTGAGGATTGATATATAACATATTACAAAAGAATAACCCAAATACGATAGCTTGTATCTACTAGATCAGCTGCGCCTAGCGAGAGGTTATATAGAGTGGGCTTTATTAAATCCACAAAAACTCATTAATTTACATGATATTTTACATATAAACCTTGATACTTAAAATTTACTGTGTAGTTTGAAATTTGAAAAAGTGTATTAAAACGACTCCTAATCAAAATAATACCTTCGAAAGAGCAAAAAAGGGTTAATTTCAGAGTACTTAAAACTAAAGTCTCATTGGTTCTTTTTTAACTCCATTTCCGACAAAAAAAAACGGTTCGTTTTTGAAAGATCTTTTTTTTTCCCGACGAATGATTTAAAAGAATTAATTTCTGAGTGCTGAATACGTTTTTCTCTACCCTTAAAGGTATGAAAATTAAGTAAAATATTATAGTTTTGGTTCACTGGGAAGTGTGGAAATTTTCAAACTTAACAAAAGTTGAGGAGCAACAATGACGAAATATGAACGATTTTTTAATTTATCGAAAGTTCAAATGGAAAAAAGCCATATTTTCGATATTCATGACCCAAATCTAAACACTAACTAAAGGCAAAATTTAATCAAAATCAGTTAAGAGTGAAAATAAAACAAATAAAGTCTGGTCGTGCCGTTTAGATCTTGCGTGTACTTAGCCAAATTTTGGCAATTTTATGCGATACTTTAAACTAACTTTATCGCTAAAGACGACAGTATATTATCCATGGAGTTGTTTGTTCTTTTTTGCTTTTTTTTATTGTTTTGTTAACTTGGCATAAACTTTGCCAAAAACAACATGTGACTGAGTTGGTTGTAAAGAATCAGTATCCAATTATATATTGGCCCCTTTGCGGATGCGTTAAGCGGTTGAAAAGCTGCAAAGCTCTTCCTCGCTGTGACTGTGTGAAGGAGTAAACTAAACGAAAGGAAGCATCAGGCAACTGCTCGTCGTCTGCAGTTAAATAAATTTTGCGACAGGTGTTTTACCGAATGTCGGCCGAAAATAAAACAGTTTGATGAGATAAATGTTATAAGTTTTTGGTGGTTTCAGCATGGTTTTAATATGATTTCAGTTATGTTAGTCATGCTTTTCAGAGAACTCCTTAGTATGTAAATGTGTGCTAATTACTAGTGATTCTAAGGTAAGAATACTGTCACAAAGTTGAGTGCTACTAAGGAGTATCTAGAACAGAACTAGTTTCATGCTGGAATGCTTAAGGATTATAAAAAGGATGCTTAAGGAAGCAATTAGAAATAACTTCAACATTTATGTTTAAAAACTTCCCAGCAAAGCAGATAACGACAGTTAAGGGGGCGTCCATTAATCACGTGAGGTGATTTTGCGATTTTTTAACTGCCCCCTCCCCCTGGTGAGATATCGTGAGATTTAGCTCGACCCCTCATCCCCCCTCTAATCACACGTGAGATTGTTCAAAATGCATGTTTTCAGTGTAAATATGTTAATCAATGCTTCAT
The DNA here is from genome assembly GCA_963920525.1 of Dichetophora obliterata. NCBI lineage: Eukaryota > Metazoa > Arthropoda > Insecta > Diptera > Sciomyzidae > Dichetophora > Dichetophora obliterata. The sequence goes on along the minus strand of OY986435.1, from coordinate 14,731,678 downwards.
TGTGTTGCATTTATCAAAAAAAAAAAACTCGTAATTTATTTCATTATTTTTATTTAGGGCTAGTTGAGGCTATAATTTAAGACTACTGAGATCGTAGTTTAAAATGACAATGAAAAAAATCGAGCAATAAAATACTTATTAAGTAAGAGTAAGTTATTTAAAATGAGAACTTCTAAAATTGGTGAAGGAATATTCATTCTAATTCAGTCCATGGGGACTCATGTGCGGTCTCGAGAGTGACTTCTGGAACCAGCAGGTCCATGTAATTTTCGGTAAAATCATCTCGAAAATCAGCTCGACGTGTGATAATCTGCGAAGGTCGCACTTTGCGCGATGGTGCACGGTGGACTGCGCGCCGATGCTCTGCAGCTCTTGTGATGGATCAAAAGTTAATATCGCATGTATTGCAGCATCTTTTTTCTAGATCACCACGTACACTGGACCAATCGAGGTCATAGGGCAAGTCCATTAAGGCATGTAAATATTGAATCGGTAAGCAGTGGCGAATCAAAAAAGGAGCAATTAACTTTCCGTCATGCTCACCAGGATCTGGGATAGTTAGATGCCCATCAATCTGCGTGATAGGATGCGGAGGTGGCAGAGAAAACGGTCGTGAAGAACCAAATCATTATTTTGGTTGTTTAAAAATTAAAAATATATCAATTAAAAAAATAAATTACCGCATACCTGAAGTATATATTGGCTCTCCCTAATGTGCTCAGCGTACCATTTTTCAGATGGCAGGTAGTCTGATATGCAAATAAAGCGGAATAAAGATTGAGTTTTAAAAAAAAAACATCGAAAACGAACCGTTCGTTAAAGTTTATTTTCATTACCTGATTGCATATCATTTGAAACAATGCTGCTTCGCCAATTATTACTCTTTTTATGAACAAATATTAGTTGTTTGTCGAATGAGTGACAGAGCATAAAAATACGTGTAACACTTGGCAAAGCACCCCAGTATTAAGGTGCCTAACGCTCCATAGAAAAAAAAATGTTGTTCGACACAAATGCTCAATACAATACTTGGATTATGTTATAATGATTCCCCAAATATTTCGACTCTAGCGATAGCCATCCGTGAGCTGGAATGGTTTGAAATAACCTCTAAAAATTGAGTTATTATGGTTACAAAATTGGTCAGTGTAATAGTTGCAAAAAATTTAATTGTCAGGCCGGAAAAAGATCTTCCAATCTGCATCAAAAATTGTAAATGTTTGAAATCAGATTAAAGATAACGCTATTTTTCATACATACTTTTGATATTTTTTATTTCATTTCCATACATAAACTTTAAAAATTCAAATAAATTCATTACTTGTATATTTTTTTTTTCTTAATTTCTTACGATATTTTTTCAGTAGGTGTTTATTTTATAATTAATATTTTACTTTTAATATATGTCAAATTAAGCAATTCTGACTAGGAATCAATGCGAGCACTCAAAACCTTTCCAACGATATCTTGAAAGGGAGGATCGCATTAGAAATAATTAAGTTTTTTAAGTTTAATGAAAATAAATTTGAAAAAATGCAATCCGAATGCAAAAAATTAATTTTTTTTATGCAGATTGGAAGAGCTTTTTTCCGGCTATAATTTCTGACAATTTATTTTTTACAACAATTACACAAGCCAATATGGTCAATACAAAATAATTCGATTTTAAGATGTTATTTCAAATCATTCCAGCTCACGGATGGCTATCGCTAGAGTCGAAATATTGGGGAATCATTATAACATAAACCAAACATTGTATTGAGCATATGTGCCGAACAACTTTTTTGTAAGGCGCCTTGCCCAGTACGTTCAGAGTAGCATGTATACAGGAAACCTGCATGCTGTATGCAGGCAGAAGCATGGACAAGGCATGTATGGTAATTAAAAAAATAAACAACGATTATCCAAATTCGCTGAGTATGCGTATCGTTTGTACACAGTAGCGTGCATAATAAAATATGCATGCTGTATTGATACTAAGGCATGAATTTTGCATGCATAATAGTCTTGCTTAAAAAATATGAACTCCTATTGTGCATTTAAACTTTAAGGAGTGCAGTTGTACATTATTTATTAACAAAATATAAATTAATATAACAGAATATGACAACTTTAAAAACTGAAATAAATAATATGATTAATTAATGACAACAGCAATTTTTTTCTTACAATATTAATGCAAATGTATGCATACAGTATTAATGGTAATGTATGCATGCAGTATTAATGACAATTAATGCATAGAGTACTATGAGTTCCCCATGCATACAGCAATAATAATTGTGCGGGTACACAGTACACATGCTCTTGTTTGACATCGCCATGTTAAATGGAAATGACCTTGCATTTATGCTGGCATGCATACAAAACATCAAACGTATGCCTACATCATCAATGGTGTATGCATGAATGTGCTTACTGGGATGTGCTTCATGTGTGCCGACCACTGAACTGAACATTTACGGACGTAAACACAAGAAGTAGAGACTTCGTCGCAGCGCTCGTCGAATCGCGTGCTCAGCTAGCCGGTGGTAAAACAATCGACGAGCTACTATGCCAATTTGTTACACTCGCATAACCGCGAAAAATATTATAGTGTAAAATTTAGTTATATTTTAGTAGAGAAATACGTTTTACTCAATTTAACCAGTTATCTCATAATTCTACACTGTTTCTTGCTGATAAAAAATTACGTCATTTTTGCGAGAACCCCCCTCTCTCCCACGTGAGAGTTAGTGAGATTCTTCTTAACCGCCCTGCCTCCCTAAATGCCTCACGTAATTAATGGACGCCCCCTAAGGTACTATTACAGTGTGTAGCTATAAAAAAACACCTTTTTTATTAATTTTTTTTACCAAGTATTATGAATTTTAATGATTCAAATTTCTTACATAATGAAGAATTATTCATGAGGGAATAAAAAACATTTTTTGTCTTTAAAGTTGTTGCTAATTTTCTACAGGGCGTTAAAGTTAGCGTGTTAAAAAAATTGTTGCAATTGGCTTCTCGCCTCCAGCATTTACAAAGCTTCTGAAAGTAAAAAATCAAAGTGCATTCTTGAGTTAAGGGTTCTGGTTGAGCACTAAACCTATGCAAATAAGAAAAAAATGGCATGCGTTGAAAAAACAATTTACAAAAAACCCCTTTTTTTGCCGAAACTTTCAGCCATACAAAAAAAAATATAAAAGTTTTTTGTCTGTTTATAAGTCTAGTGCTTAACAGAGTCTAAAAGGATCACAATGAATCAAGATTCATCGAAATCGATCAAGTAGAACTCCAGATGTCTAAGAAACCGATTCGAAAAACCTTGTTTCGAGAAAACGCGATTAATGATTTAAAGGTTCTTGAATATCACGCGACATACGAATATAATATATGTTATAACTTTTTTCTATCTGATATTTCTTCAATATTTTGTATACGTATTCTTAAGACCTTAAGGAACCTTATTCTAACGAAAAAAATTGATTAAGACAATGTAATAGTACCTTAAGTGATATAGTTTTGATATCAAAACAATACCTAAAGTGAAAAAAATCTCGATATTACGTTCGATAGATTATATATTTTAAAATACTAATTTCTAAAATTATGAATGGAAATACTGCTGAAATCATACACAATTAAATTTAATTTAAAAACTTTGCTCTTTTCAGTTAAAATCGTTTTCTCATAAAAATTTTTTATTAAAAATATTTTAAAAACGACATGAAAATCAAAGTTTGATCTTTCGTTGCAAATATCTCCGCTGTCCGTTAATATATTTCATTCAAATTTTTTTTGTTCAAAAGTTCAATTCACAAAAATAGGTTGAACTAACCCGTTAAGTCAGTGTATACATATATGTTTTATGATTATGTCAAAAAAGGTTCAAAATATTGTCTTTTTACTCAAAAATGACTCAAAAATTGTTGTTGTTGTAATAATGAAATCAATTAAAAATTGCAAATCTAGCTATCTTTCATATGACATAGCATTTATTTGCAAAAATTCTTCCAGCTAAGCGCAAAAATTATCTTACTGTTTTTGTGATCAAAACAAATTTTTTTGATTTTTTTCGCAAAATTAATTTTTTCCAAAATGTTGTTTTTATATTTTTTAAAAAGTCTCAAAAATAAATTATGTGAAAAAATTACCCCAATATCTCTTTCCAATCAACAGTTATAGCTAAAAATCTATTTTTTCATACCAGTTATTTTAAAATTCTCTAACCTAAATATCTTCCTTATATTAGTACGTCTATATTTTTGCGTCTTCTTTTACTACTTGTAAATTCAAAGATAAAAAATAATACAAATATTCATAAAATTTAAAAATTTTTTGTGTTATCTGTGCTGTACACATTTTTTATTATTATTTCTGTATTGATTTCTGTATGACACAACAAAACATTGTCATTACCTTTTCAAAAACTCAATAAAATTTTCAATCAAAACAAACAAGTAGTGGAAAGCGTAGTGGAAAAAGTAGAAAAGCAGTAGTGAAATGTATCTTTATATATTTAGTACTACGAAAAATTATGATATTTAGGCAACTGAGCTATATTTTGTCATAAAAAAATTACTTATTTGCTCTACTCTTCAATTTTACGGGTGTTATATCTTCCTTCTTGTGAGAAAACGTCAAATGAATGGGCAACCTATAGTAATTAAATCATCAATGAATAATGAATAAGAAGTGAATAATAAATAAAAAATTAATAATGAATAAAAAATTAATAATGAATAAGAAATGAATAATGAATATAAAATGAATAATGAGTATAGTATAGTATAGTATAGTATAGTATAGTATAGTATAGTATAGTATAGTATAGTATAGTATAGTATAGTATAGTATAGTATAGTATAGTATAGTATAGTATAGTATAGTATAGTATAGTATAGTATAGTATAGTATAGTATAGTATAGTATAGTATAGTATAGTATAGTATAGTATAGTATAGTATAGTATAGTATAGTATAGTATAGTATAGTATAGTATAGTATAGTATAGTATAGTATAGTATAGTATAGTATAGTATAGTATAGTATAGTATAGTATAGTATAGTATAGTATAGTATAGTATAGTATAGTATAGTATAGTATAGTATAGTATAGTATAGTATAGTATAGTATAGTATAGTATAGTATAGTATAGTATAGTATAGTATAGTATAGTATAGTATAGTATAGTATAGTATAGTATAGTATAGTATAGTATAGTATAGTATAGTATAGTATAGTATAGTATAGTATAGTATAGTATAGTATAGTATAGTATAGTATAGTATAGTATAGTATAGTATAGTATAGTATAGTATAGTATAGTATAGTATAGTATAGTATAGTATAGTATAGTATAGTAATGAAACTATTGCTACTTTGAAAATTCCATGAAAGTTAAACAGCCTAGTAAACAGAGTCTTAAGATCATAACCAAAACAAACTTAATAATAATCCTTAAAAATGTATATGGAAATAAAAAAAGAACTAGGTGATTTCGATAGTAAAAAAGCATCGTTTACAATGCAGTTGTATTTATTGTTGCTGAAAAAATTTTATATTGTTGTGAATAAAATACCCGGATTTAGGGTTAGGGACTAGAAATTGCTTCGGGATCCCGGGATTGAAAGCCCTAATACAAACACATTTTAGTAACAAACACATATACAGTTAGCTGCAAAAAAAAAATTAAACTATTTGTGCTAGCCTCCTCTTACTTTGCTAGAAGGTTTATAATACCTGTATGTTCTCTAAAATCTGTGCTATATTTCAAAATTAATGTTTTGGAAAATTCCTCGCCTTCTAACGAGCCTTATAATGTAACGGTTAGTGTAAGTTTTGTTTTGTTTTAGTACATTTTAAAAACCTTTGTTAACTTCTTCAAATATTTTTATTAGTAAAATGTTCCATTTAGACTTTTACGAAATAATCAGTAGAGGAAATTTAAATATTCCACTTTTTCATTTATAAATTTAATTTTGAGTTTTGTTAATTCTGATGAATTTAGTTTGGAACTGAATAAATGTACTGAATGAATTTAAGCTACCTGATCGTATATTTTTGAAGCAGTTCCATTGCTTGTTTTGATGTCTTGTGGTGATGATCTATAGTACAGTAGTCATTAGCACAAACTCGTATTCTGCAGGGACCTTTTAGACGATTTACCTGTACAAATTGAGAGAAACCATGCAGAGAGTAAAAAAATACGAAGGCATAGATACAAAGTTATGCTGCTTTATTCAAGGAAATTCAACAGGCTGGCAAGATGTTCCAGGATTATTATGTATCTATGTATATTTTTTGCTTCGTGTTCTTGGCACGCACGGGCTACACAAGATATTTCGTCTGTCCAGACAAAAACGACAGGTGTTAGGGCGGATTTGCCATATGTTAACGACTAATCAATTATTTCTATATTCTTTCTATAGAAATAATAAAAAATTTAAAATTTTGGTCTTTTAAGGTTTAAACTATAAAGGGAAATACATATAATTATTTGAGTAAACTAAAATTTGCTTTAAAAAAGATGCAAAACATTTACATTAAGTGCTAGAACTTAAAAAATATAAAACTTTTGCAAGGACAATGGCACTGAAAAATGTATAATTCAGCAGATTACTAAAAGAAACAACTCGAAATTAATGACAGAGTTTTGGATTTTTTAATAAATTCAAAGGTCAAAATAACGTAGCTTTCAGATGTCAGAGTAACATTTTTTATAGACTGATATTCTGACTTAACCAAAAAGAGTAAATTACAATTTTATTGCCTCAACAGTAAGTGCAAATCTTGGGTAAATAAAAGCACTAATAACTACAAAAACAATAACTCAAAATTTATAAAACATGAGTTAAAATGTGAAACAAAAGTGATTACTTTAGGTTATTAATCAATTAACATGCTCTCGTTTGGGGCAGGTGTCGGCAGAAAAGAGTTTTTTGTTTTATAATGTAATGGCTAAAAAGAAAGTCGAGGGCAACGAATGCTAAGCCTCAAAGGCAAAAGAAACGAATGTATGTCGGTTTATAGTACATATGAAATGTATGTGTAGGCACGAATCAAACACCCGGCATGTGGTTTTAGCACGAGGCCATGTGTAAGAGCAGCAGAATTGCCAACTGGTATCAACTTTTTGTGCATTAATGATTGGGTTAAATGCTCTTAATGCAACGATTCCACACACAGCACACTTAGAGAAAATGCATGGTGGTTTAAGTTAAAAAAAATTTTTGTTAAAATGCCAAGTTTAACAAATTGTATCTTACAAAAATAGCTTCTTGGAATTTGTTTAAACTTGAGGAGGTAGCGTTCATTTTGAATTAATTATTGACTCACTTGTACATTTTTTAGTACCAAACTTTGATGGAAAACAAAAAAAAAGAGGTTTTGATGGAATTTATCTTGGCGACCGTGACGAAATCCCCAAAATCATTTGGGGATAGTATTACTTATCCAAACATGTCTAAATATAAAAGTACTGCTATTATTTTGACCGCAATTGTGTATAATATATATAGTATACTCTAGTCCTTTGTATATGCAGGGTGTCCCAGATCAACGTTTCAATCTGGCGCTAGTTGATTCCTTGGGCCAAGACAAGAAAAAATTGTATGGCAGGGGTCCATCTCCCCCTGTTTCGAGCTATAAGCGGAAGTATAGCAAAAAATGGCATTCATAGGTTTCATCAGTTTTAATGCAATAACTTAAAAAGCATTATAGATAGGAACTTCTTTGAAACGGTTTCTTAAAGCTTTTTAGTTAGTTAACTAATATCTTTTACATTTTTTTGGTACTTTTAACCATGGAATAGTTTATAGCAACTTAAATATGAAACATATGTATTTTTTTCTTTTGTACTAATATTATTTTTATTTTCTGATGCAGTCTTATTCGCCAAATAATTCTCTGCACTATTTCATTATGCGGCTTTACTTGTACATCCACGAATAAGAGCGTATTTATTTTTTTATGAAAACATACACTCAAAAAGCACATACCATTTACATGTGAATCTAATTTAATTTTTAACAAAAGCTAAAAAATATTAAATATGGTAAAAATAAAGAGATGCATTTCTTAATTATGGTTTTATGTCTAAAAAGAAAATTTGTGAAGCAAAACTTTGCTGTTGCCGTGTTGAATTGTAAGTGCTTTTTGAGTGTATGTTTTGATAAAATAATTAATTCGCTCTTATTTGTTACTGTACGGTGAAGCCGCATAATGAGATATTGCAGAGAATTATTTGGAGATTCAAAGTGGATCATAAAATAAAAATAATATTAGTATAAAGAAATAAAATAAATTAACTTTTTACAAAAAATTTAAGTAAACTCTTTTTTTTTAATACCTTTGGAAAATTTTTTATTAAAAAATATCCTATTTTTAATACCTTGCAAACGAATTCTTTTCTTCTTTTGTTAAGAAAAATGACTTTTTATCTGTTTTGCAAATCCCGGGACTAATCTCTTGAGTCCCGAAATTGGAAGCCCTACCAGTTGACTCATTTCTCGCCAAAACTACCATTTTGTATGTTACCCTATGGAACACGCTTTTTCTGCTTTATGATGATTTTTGGAAATTCATACCTCAGAACCCGAACAAGATACATATCTTCATAATTTTACTGTGTAGAGTAAAGTTAATGGTTTAAAAAAATTTTTTTTTACATTATGTAACAAAAAAATTTTAGTTTTTGGACTTTTATGAAAAAGTTGCCTATTTCGACCTGTTCTTCCTCTCGGAGCTTAATGAACGGTAAATTACAAAATTCCTCTGCTTTTCACCTTCGTGAATCAGTAACAAAAAAAAAATTAGTATTTCGAAGTATTAACAGAGATACTGCATTTTCTGTGACAACACCTTCTGCATTTTGCGTAGAAAACGTAGCATATACGAACCGCACAGGCTAAAATAATAAAAATAAAAAAAAAACAAACTTCAAAACCACTTCAAAGTAAAAAAATATTTTTAAATTACTTTTCACATTAGTTCTTGGTCAAATCTGATAATTTATTTAAAAATTGTAATAATAAGATTTCCAATTTAATACTATATATAAATAAATTACCAAATTTGACCAAGAATTAATGTGAAAAGTAATTTAAAATTATTTTTTGGTTTTTGTGGTTTTGAAGTTGTTTTTTTTTTTGTTAAAAAGTTTTTATTTCTTCCTTTATAGAGATTATTATTACAATTTTTCCCATTCTTGTGACGAATTTTCATACCCTAGTGTCAACATTAACTGAGAAACAGTAATTTACTTATATTGCCACGCCCTTTTGTCCAATAACGCCCATTTTCTTGACCGTAAATTTTCATAATTTTGCCTACCCTGTACCTAATTTCAGTATTCTAGTGTCAATATTATTCGAGTTACGGCGTTTTTATAATATTGCCACGCTTTTGACGAACAACGCCCACTTTTTTGACCATAACTTGTAATAATTTTTCCTATTCCTGTACCAATTTCCAGTACCCTAGTGTTAAAATTAACTGAGATACAGCATTTGTCTTATATTGCCACGCCCTTTTATCCAAAAACGCCCACTTTCATAACAGTAAATTTTTATATTTATGTGCCTAATGTACCTGTACCTAATTTCAGTACCCTAGTGTCAATATTATTCGAGTTACAGCGTTTTTCTAATATTGCCACGTCCTTTATCGAATAATCCCCACTTTTTTGAACATAACTTTTAATAATTGTGCCTACTCCTGTACTAAATTTCAGTACTCTAGTGTTAAAATTATTCAATATACAAAGTTTTTCTTATATTGCCACGGCCCTGTGTTAATTACCGCCTACTTTTTTAGACGGGCACTCCGCGTCTAATGTCTCTGTCTGTTGACAAAAAATTGTGGCAATCGGGCAAGTACTTTAGGAGTTATCGATGTACATTAGGGCGGGTCGATTTGAAAATCGCCCATTGCTCAGTGAAAATCGTATTCTAGGGATCAAAATCAGAAACTTTGCCCGAGGAACTACACCTCTAAAACGAATTCTCATGCCCCAACTTTTGAATTTTGTCAAAAAATCACCATTTCTGGCACTTTATTTTATTTATGTTTTATTTATTTTTATTATTTTATTTATTTTTTCTCTTTAGAAATTTATTTAGTCAGAACATAATCAGAACATAAAAAAATAAGAAGTGAAGTGACCATTCCAAATCAAAAAGTTTGTAAAATGTGTGAAAAATGTTTGTATAGGGAACCCCCAGGGGTTCCAGGGGGTGTGCCACTGGCATGGGGGGATCAGCCCTACAAAGTTAGGGGGGTCGGTCATACATTTGGACTCGATTGGGGGCACTCTAAATGGGTCAAAGAGGGATTTTTCCTACGGGACAAAAGCCAAAAGTTGGGGCATTAGAATTCGTTTTAGAGGTATAGTTCCTCGGTCAAAGTTTCTTATTTTGATCCCTATAATACGATTTTTACTGAGCAATGGGTGATTTTTTTGCCTCCCCACAAATCGACCCGGCTTAAGAGCGCTCAATATATGGTTGCCACGTCGCCGGGACTCGCCGGGATGGTCCCGCTTTTTGAATTGGTGTCCCAAGTCCTGGTTTTTGTTTTGAAGCCCCGGAATTTGCACAAAAGATTAGAAACGTAATTAAAACCGTAAATTATTTCGATTGAAATTTATGTAATTTTCCCATGTTAAAAAATTCCATTTGAAGTATCTATGGGAGTTCATTCAAGAAGTTAATGCAGATGGACAATGAATAAAGAAGGCATTTCAGAAGCCTACTCTTATTTCATTCACAGTGTTATGCCTCAATATCATGCTGCAGTTCTACCTCACAAATGCAATGATTGCACCATATTGGAACTGGATTAAAATGCGGAAGTAATTTTTTAATTTAATAGTTTAAAAACTGGACAAAAATACAAACTTTATGGCAGCAAGGTAGATGCTGACAAAATTATCTAGGATGATAATTAAGATGATCTAAAAATTATTTTTAGATGCTGACAAATTTTGAGAGAAATGTAGTGAATTATTTGAAATACCATTCATTATAACTACTTAGAAGATTAACTTATAAGAAAAATATTCATCTAAAAACTCAGCTTAACAGTTGAAATTTACAAGTGAGATTTGTTATGGATTTGCTTTAATTTCTAAAACTGTCAGAAGCTATAAATGCTGATATCTTATATTCTGATTATTGGTGCTTGTGAGAGGTATTTCGTGAACTCAAAAAAAATATGGCAAATGACAAAATATGAGTGCCTTTTTTTAGAAAACCAACACAAGAATTATTTGATTTAAAAAATTATAGCATTTAAATTTTCAATACCTGATAGTAACGCTTATTGTGAGAAATTGTAAGCTTCTAAATAATTTGTGTTGAAATATATATGTGACAAAAAGTTGTCAACTTTTTAGTGTAATTTAAATTCAAATACCAAATGTGATAAAATTACTTCTCTTAATCATATACAATCATATCAATGAACACACATATATCCATTTAATAAATATTTACATAGAGATAAACATATCCTTAGTTCAGAAGAATTTTTTACGCAAAAAATATCCCGGCGAGGTCTGTAAAATACCGGAATTTTCTATAAATGTCCTGATATTGCGCTTTTCAAATCTGGCAACCTTAGCTCAATATGAAAGATTAATCAAGTCATATAGGGTCTTGACACACATGGCGCCGTTGTTAGGTCTAAGCATGTTTCTCTTAAATAAATAAACGTTTATTTTTCACAACTATTAAACAATTTTCTTAAAGTCTGTAAGCATCCACAACTATGGAATTTTTTTTTGGGTGTACAGAAGAAGCGAGTCTTTAGATATTCATAAAGACAGCCTTAATGCTAGGCAGGTGATTGAGCCAACCAGCCAAACAGAGTGTTTTTCAGAAAGAAACTGTAATTGTTGTTATGGTTGTTGCTTGCTGTTTGGTCCTGTCAAAGGATGGCTGGGGTTAAGACAGGACTTTGCACCGATATCTGCTCTCATCATTATTATTAATGAGTTTAACTCGTGCCTACGGCTGACACCAGCCACCGACAAAATAAAAACTTGCAAAATTACACAAATAAACAGCGCAGATGATAATTACTGGCACAAACATACCGACATTTTACGCATGCGCCCATGTTGTTGAAACATTTAAAGCTAAAATCAACAGAAATAAAACAAAAATACTTAAACCAAAAAAACCGCAGATAATTAAGTGCAAAAAAAAAAAATAAAACATAATACATAATACAAAGTAGCACATACAAACATAATTTTGTCAAACTCAAAAAAGTTGAATTTTAATGTGACTGCTTTAAATTTTAGCGGTTTATTATTACTTTTATTTATTAACAAATCCTTTAATGTTGTGATATCCAAAGAATACCTTCAGCATTCTTGTAGTTCCGGTTAATCAAGATGCTCTGCTGTTTTTCTTCTATTTCCAAGAAAGACACGTTTTCTTGGGAATCCTTTTCAGTGCCCTTTCCGCAAATAGAGTCAGTCATGCGCACAAAATTGTATTTTGATTTAGAAATTAAAGAGTGGCAAATGTTTTATTGTTCTCACCTTTTCATGGATTTTCCAAACAGTACCAATTACATATTACATTCACGTCTGCGCATCAAAAAATGCTTTTGCCCCTTAAAAGCAGTTAAACTACCATCTACACTTCGCTACAGATCATTAGTCCTTGCCGCAAAGGAGTTATTAATTGCTTGTAATTTGTTTGTTTGTCAATGCTTCGTTTAAACATCAGGATCTTAATTGAAAATTTTGACGAATTCTAATTAAATGATGTGCATCAAACAATGAGAAAAACGCACGCAGAGTCCTTTCTTATGGAACATTCAAAGGATATTTAAAGTTTTTCACAACTTTATTGAGCTAATAGTGTTTCTAGTGCGCGCTGATTGCTTGCATATAAAGTAGCTTATTAGGCGAATGAAACAAAAACTGAGAACTGTTTGAACAAACGAGCAAGATATGCATATAAGCGCTGAAAGAATTTGAAAAGTTGATTTAAGCTCGAAATCAGCTTGCATTATAAACACTTTAAACAGGTACCGAAGATAACAGTTATTTTCGAAATTTCTCTTCAAAAATTCAGATGGAAAGAATTAGTCTATTCGATATTTTAACATAGAAATGTGATGCTTGTTAGCTAAGGAATATAATCTTTAATGATTTTAATTTTTCTAATTTTTTCAAAAAAGTCAATAAATAATCGTTATTTTTCGACCAATTTTATTTCGATCAAAAATAAAAGTCAAAATTTGACTTTTATTTTTTTGATCAAATACATCAAAAAATAAAAGTTAATATTTGACTTATTTTTTTTCATATATAAAAGTTAAAATTTTACTTTTATTTTTTTGATTAAAAAAAAAGTTAAAATTTGACTCTTATTTTTTCGATCAAAAGTAAAAGTCATATTTTAATTCCTTTACCATCTGCTTGCAGTCGTTGTTCCAGTCATTTGCGAAATAAATGAAAACAGAATGTGCAATGATAAGCAACTGAGCGATGCAATGCAACGATATGAAGATTGATAGCAATGATTTATTTTCTGTTCAAAAATGTTGAATAAAATGAAATGAATAAAAAATGCGCTCTTTTAATTGTTTTAAAAATTTAAACTATTAAAGTTTTTTCTAAATGACCTCTATATTTATTATGTTGACTTTATATGATTTAAATACAAATTCTAAATGTTTGGTAGTTTAAATCATACTTGATTTTAAATACAAATTCTAGTTGTTTGATAGTTTAAAATCGTTTATCGAGCTTAAGGTCAAAGTTAGGACAATTAATTGTTCTAACGAATTTTTCCAAAGAAACAACAACAACAAAGTTTTTTCAATATGAAAAGGAAAAAATCACTAGCTTGATTTTATTGTACAATTCCTGCTCTGCTAAAAGCGTCATCAGAAATCTTTGTGATACCCGTGAAAGCGCGCGCTAACGCACTGCACCATCGGGGCGATGAGATTTGAAGCGTCAATTTCTCATTTTTTCCTCAATTTCATAATGTCACATTTGTTGTTTAATTTGTTGTATGATATATACTATACTATACCGCCCTTAACTAGGTATCCAACCACAAGGGTACCTTCGAGAGAAGTGTAATAAGGAGAGTGACGTCTCTGTGGTTTCCCTAGTCAATACCCGCCGAAAGGCATTAGGATCAAGCCCAGTACGGTTCTAATTATGGCATTGCTGGATACTGTTTTGGATTTGAAGCACCCTGGGCTGACAACTATGGCAGTCTATGACCTCAGTAAGTGGAAGTGAAATTCCAACGAAATGGCTTATAGGTTAATGTCACAGTTGCCCTCCGTCTCGTTAAAACGTAGCGAGTCTCGGAGTACGTTCAATGTTTGTCACCATTGAGTTGGTGGTGTAGGTTCAGATGGATATTTCCTGATTAGTACGGATTCGGCACTGGCATTATACCCCATAAGGATCTTATGTCAACCCTCGCATGGCCTCCCTGCTTGCATAGATAACCATGGGATCAAAACGTAACTACACTTCAAACGGCGATAGCGGCTTCGAGTTGAGACCCAATTGAAATGGAGAGTTATAACAACAAACAACAACAAGAAAAAACAAAACTAACCTACAACAAGGAAAACGGAGATGAAGACTTGTACACGAGGAACGGTGATGAAAATGTCTTAAAAAATCCCTTTGTGAAAAGCTCGGTGATAGTAAGATCACCGCAAGCAAAGGGGTCAGAAAAACCACCTGGTAAAAATGTGTGTACCATAAGAGATTACACGAGCACACCTGTGAATACTCGTAAAGCAGATAGCTTAGAAGGCGAAAAAAGACATCAAAGTCAGCTCAGAATTTCAGAAGAAAAAGCGTTTATTGAGTTAGGCAATAAACTTAGCGCAGCAAATGGCATTGTCTCTGGCGCAAAGAATATACACAAGACGTTACGCGATAATCTTAACTGTGCTTTCGCACTGTACCAACAACTAAAAGAGTACAGGGAAGCGATAGGTAGTAACCCAGTTTTGTCATGCGACGAGCGTAAGCAAGTGCTATCTAAAGCCACTCAAGTTGACCCTATTTCTCCTGCCCAAGAGAGGAAACGAAAAGTGCCGAAAACACCTGCAACAGTCAAAGCACTGCAGACCCAGGCTGAAATAAATATTCCAGAGACTCCGGCTGTGGCAAATGATTGGGAGCTAGTGAGCCACCGAAAAGCAAGGAAGAAAAAAGATAATCAAAGTAACAAACGCCGTGAAATGCGAATCCAAGGAGAGGCAATAACAATTAAATCCAACACGTCTGAGTCATACGCAGATGTTATAAAAAAGATGAAGCAACAAGTAAATCCCACTGATATCGGTGTGGAGATAAGGGGTATCAGAAGGACAAAAGCTGGAGACTTACTCGTTCAACTAAAAAAAGGCGAAGGCCAAGCCGAAAAGCTCAGAAACGCTATAGGTAACACGCTTGGTGAAGATGTCATGATTAGAGCGGTTACCAAAAATCATATTCTTGATATCAGAGACATGGATGAGTCAACAGATAAAGATGAACTTGTTAATGCTCTTATGAAGGCAACAAAAGTAGAAGAACCCACAACGTTCAAAATATTAAATTTTAGAACATCGTTTGGAGGAACCAAACAAGCGCTCGTTCAACTACCTGAGCACTTAGCAGCTCCACTACTCCGTACGAGGCAAGTCAGAGTAGGATGGGTTATGTGTAGGCTGAGGAGTAAGATTAGAGTTCAGAAATGCTTCAGGTGCCTAGAACAGGGTCATATTTCGAGCCAGTGTAAAGGGACAGATAGAAGCAATCTATGCAGAAAATGCTGTAATCCGGGACACAAAGCTAAAGAATGCAAAGCAGAAACGAGATGCATACTATGCCATGAAAGTGGCTCAATAAATTCTCAGCATTATATTGGTAGTACAGCGTGTGCAATCAACATAAGAAATAAAGCAAGAAAATGATCACGAAATTTCTACAGATCAATCTAGGACGGGGTAGAGAAGCGCAAGACCTGATGATACAGAAGGCGACAGAGATTAATGCAGACATACTTTTAATAAGCGAACCGTACAGAAACCCACCATCTCAAGTTTGGTACGAAGACAAAAACCATTGCGCAGCCATCATGGTAAGAAACAGAAGATTAATAATAAGCGAAGTTGATGAAAGCAACGCTGGCTTCGTATATGTCACAGTGGGCAAAATTAGGGTATATAGTTGCTACTTTTCACCAAATATAGACTTTAATTTGTTTGCAGAAGCCCTGAACATACTTGATGTTTCTATCAGGTCCTCAAAATATAAAGTGATCATTGGAGGAGACTTCAATAGTAAATCTACAGAATGGAACTCCAAAAAAATGGATAAAAAGGGTACTACAGTGTGTGAAATGGTTGCTAGTCTTGGTCTTACGATATTTAATATCGGAGACAAACTTACCTTTCGGAGAGGTACAGGTGGTAGTATTATCGACATCACCTTTGGAACGACAAACCTCTACAATGAAAACATGAATTGGATAGTGCTGGAAGATCTCACCTTAAGTGACCACCAGTATATCTCATTTAATATAGATGAACGTCCAAATATGAGTGTAGAAGATGCAAATTTCCGAAGATGGAACGTCAGCAAACTTGATGACAAAAAATTGTCCGATTATATTACTCGGTCTAAGGATAGAAATATGGATAACCAATCCGAAAATATAAATGTAGAAAATGCCGCAGAGTCGCTGACGAAGATACTCACAAAAGCGTGTAATGTCGCAATGCCAAGAGCTCAAAAATACAATAACAAGCGCCCAGTATACTGGTGGAATGCTAAAATACGTGAGTTGAGGGCGAAATGCCTTGCAGCACGTCGAGCGTCAACACGAAACTATGATAACCAGCTCTTAACGGTTGAGTATAAAACGGCACGTAAAACCTTAAGAACAGCCATAAAAGAGAGTAAGAAAAGATGCTGGACAGAGCTATGTAACGAAATAGATTCCGACCCATGGGGCAAACCGTACAAAATTGTGATGAAAAAGCTTGGTAGCATTAAACCTATACCCGGCATTAAAGAACCAGTGTGGGCAACAACAATAGTAGAAACACTATTTCCATTCGATGAAGATGGGCTAAAAAGAGAACCAAATTATCAAGTCGAAGGTTTCATCCCTCTGAACGTAGATGACATTACACATGCATGTAGTAAACTAAAAATAGGTAAGAGCCCAGGACCAGATGGTATACCAAATGAGGTCATAAAAGTAGTATGTGAGATATGGCCAGATCTTTTACTTGAAGTCTTCAATTTATGTCTAATAAACGGAATCTTTCCAGCTAAATGGAAAATACAAAAGTTAGTTTTGTTACGAAAGGGAAATAAACCATTAAATGAGCCTAGTTCCTATAGACCACTCTGTATGTTGGATTCACTAGGAAAATTATTAGAGTACGTAATGCTAAAACGTTTGGAAGAGCGCATAGATGACCTTGGCGGACTATCCCCTATGCAACATGGCTTCCGCAAAGGGAAGAGTACAGTTGATGCCATTAGCGCAGTATGCAATAAAGCTATACAGGCCAAAACAACAGGAGAATACTGCTCAATAATAACACTAGATGTTAAAAATGCTTTTAACACAGTAAAGTGGAAAGTAGTACTACAAGCTTTCAGAAACCGACGTTTAGATAACTATCTCTTTAACATAGTATCAGACTATCTGGATAACAGAATTTTAATCTATGAGACGGAAAATGGTATAAAAGAGCACCAAATAACAGCAGGTGTACCTCAGGGCTCAGTATTAGGACCATTCCTGTGGAATGTAATGTACGATGGTCTACTGAATTTGGAATTACAAGAAGGTGCAAAACTAATAGGTTACGCTGATGATATTGCTCTGGTAGTAAACCAGCGAACTGCCGAATTAATCGAGATAGTGGTAAACGATAGCTTATGTCGTTGTAACAGATGGCTGCGAAGAAACGGTTTGAAACTTGCAGTTCCAAAAACGGAAGCAATTCTAGTGACAGATCGTAGGGTCTTCAAAATACCGAAAATACGTCTACAAGTTAGAGAGATACCCTTTAAACGAAGCTTATGCTATTTGGGTGTGCAATTAGATGACAAACTTAGCTTTGGACAGCACGTAGTAAATATTCGTGACAAAGCTTTGCGAACGGCAGCATCATTGGCCAGAATAATGCCAAACTGTGGTGGCCCAAGGCCGCAGATGAGAAAATTAATAAACAGCGTAGTACACTCCCAGCTTCTTTATGCTGCTCCAACCTTTGTCAGGGCACTGAATCTGAAGAATAATATGAGGGAACTACAGAAAGCACAGAGAGTTAGTGCTCTCCGTATTATATCAGCGTACCGTACAGTGTCCACAAGTGCGGCTTTAGTGCTTGCAGGTCTGCCACCAATAGACTTATTAATACTGGAAAGAGAAGAAATATATACCCAAACTAAACTTATAAGTTGGGCGAACACTAATACACAAGAGCGAAAGAAAAAAATTTCAGAAATAAAAATTAATGCCAGGGACAATGTAGTGACTAAATGGCAAGAACGTTGGAATCAAAACATGAACGGGAGCTGGACA
This sequence comes from Dichetophora obliterata, assembly GCA_963920525.1. Taxonomy (NCBI): domain Eukaryota; kingdom Metazoa; phylum Arthropoda; class Insecta; order Diptera; family Sciomyzidae; genus Dichetophora; species Dichetophora obliterata. Next base: position 14,713,105 of record OY986435.1, on the reverse strand, counting down.
TATAGCCTTATCCCCAATATAAAAGTCTGGCTGGAAAGACGACATGGAAGCATGGGATATTTTCTGACTCAGGCTATGACAAACCATGGTAGTTTTAACAAATACCTGCATAGATTTAAACTTAAAGAAATAAGCAGCTGTGATTCATGCGCAACGCTAGAAGAAGATGCAAAGCACATACTTTTCGAATGTGAAAAGTGGTTGGAGGAGAGACGAGCTTTAAATGATATGCTAGGTGTTACATTAACTGAAGAGAATCTGTTGAACGAAATGCTAAAATCTGAACATGCATGGACTTTGTGTGAAAGACACATAAATAAAATATTAAAGGAGAGAAACTTCAATAGTTCCGAACCTCCTTGCTTAAGGAGGACGTAGGAATCTTACGAAATCAAACCCCCGTCCTGATGAAATGCTGACGCGGTTCCGGGGTGGAGCTGGTGGAGTATCGTGGGGCCACTAGATGATAGCGCGCTATCACTACGTCCAACAAAAAAAAAAAAAAAAAAAAACTATACTATACTATACTATACTATACTATACTATACTATACTATACTATACTATACTATACTATACTATACTATACTATACTATACTATACTATACTATACTATACTATACTATACTATACTATACTATACTATACTATACTATACTATACTATACTTTTTTTTTTGTTGGACGTAGTGATAGCGCGCTATCATCTAGTGGCCCCACGATACTCCACCAGCTCCACCCCGGAACCGCGTCAGCATTTCATCAGGACGGGGGTTTGATTTCGTAAGATTCCTACGTCCTCCTTTAGCAAGAAGGTTCGGAACTACTGAAGTTTCTCTCCTTTAATATTTTATTTTTGTGTCTTTCACACAAAGTCCATGCATGTTCAGATTTTAGCATTTCGTTCAACAGATTCTCTTGAGTTAATGTAACACCTAGCATATCATTTAAAGCTCGTCTCTCCTCCAACCACTTTTCACATTCGAAAAGTATGTGCTTAGCATCTTCTTCTAGCGCTGCGCATGAATCACAGCTGCTTATTTCGTTTAGTTTCGTTTAGTCAACTTATAAGTTTAGTTTGGGTATATATTTCTTCTCTTTCCAGTATTAATAAGTCTATTGGTGGCAGACCTGCAAGCACTAATGCCGCACTTGTGGACACTGTACGGTACGCTGATATAATACGGAGAGCACTAACTCTCTGTGCTTTCTGTAGTTCCCTCATATTATTCTTCAGATTCAGTGCCCTGACAAAGGTTGGAGCAGCATAAAGAAGCTGGGAGTGTACTACGCTATTTACTAATTTTCTCATCTGCGGCCTTGGGCCACCACATTTTGGCATTATTCTGGCCAATGACGCTGCCGCTCGCAAAGCTTTGTCACGAATATTTACTACGTGCTGTCCAAAGCTAAGTTTGTCATCTAATTGCACACCCAAATAGCATAAGCTTCGTTTAAAGGGTATCTCTCTAACTTGTAGACGTATTTTCGGTATTTTGAAGACCCTACGATCTGTCACTAGAATTGCTTCCGTTTTTGGAACTGCAAGTTTCAAACCGTTTCTTCGCAGCCATCTGTTACAACGACATAAGCTATCGTTTACCACTATCTCGATTAATTCGGCAGTTCGCTGGTTTACTACCAGAGCAATATCATCAGCGTAACCTATTAGTTTTGCACCTTCTTGTAATTCCAAATTCAGTAGACCATCGTACATTACATTCCACAGGAATGGTCCTAATACTGAGCCCTGAGGTACACCTGCTGTTATTCGGTACTCTTTTATACCATTTTCCGTCTCATAGATTAAAATTCTGCTATCCAGATAGTCCGATACTATGTTAAAGAGATAGTTATCTAAACGTCGGTTTTTGAAAGCTTGTAGAACTACTTTCCATTTTACTGTGTTAAAAGCATTTTTAACATCTAGTGTTATTATTGAGCAGTATTCTCCTGTTGTTTTGGCCTGTATAGCTTTATTGCATACTGCGCTAATGGCATCAACTGTACTCTTCCCTTTGCGAAAGCCATGTTGCATAGGGGATAGTCAACATCTTGGCGGACTCGCCAAGGTCATCTATGCGCTCTTCCAAACGTTTTAGCATTACGTACTCTAATAGCTTTCCTAGTGAGTCCAACATACAGAGTGGTCTATAGGAACTAGGCTCATTTAATGGTTTATTTCCCTCTCGTAACAAAACTAACTATTGTATTTTCCATTTAGCTGGAAAGATTCCGTTTATTAGACATGAATTGAAGACTTCAAGTAAAAGATCTGGCCATATCTCACATACTACTTTTATGACCTCATTTGGTATACGATCTGGTCCTGGGCTCTTACCTATTTCTAGTTTACTACATGCATGTGTAATGTCATCTACGTTCAGATGGATGAAACCTTCGACTTGATAATTTGGTTCTCTTCTGAGCCCATCTTCATCGAATGGAAAAAGTGTTTCTACTATTGTTGTTGCCCACACTGGTTCTTTAATGCCGGGTATAGGTTTAATTCCACCAAGCTTTTTCATCACAATTTTGTACGGTTTGCCCCATGGGTCGGAATCTATTTCGTCCAGCATCTTTTCTTACTCTCTTTTATGGCTGTTCTTAAGGTTTTACGTGCCGTTTTATACTCAACCGTTAAGAGCTGGTTATCATGGTTTCGTGTTGACGCTCGACGTGCTGCAAGGCATTTTGCCCTCAACTCACGTATTTTAGCATTCCACCAGTATACTGGGCGCTTGTTATTGTATTTTTGAGCTCTTGGCATTGCGACATTACACGCTTTTGTGAGTATCTTCGTCAGCGACTCTGCGGCATTTTCTACATTTATATTTTCGGATTGGTTATCCATATTTCTATCCTTAGCCCGAGTAATATAATCGAACAATTTTTTGTCATCAAGTTTTCTGACGTTCCATCTTGGGAAATTTGCATCTTCTACACTCATATTTGGACGTTCATCTATATTAAATGAGATATACTGGTGGTCACTTAAGGTGAGATCTTCCAGCACTATCCAATTCATGTTTTCATTGTAGAGGTTTGTCGTTCCAAAGGTGATGTCGATAATACAATACTACCACCTGTACCTCTCCGAAAGGTAAGTTTGTCTCCGATATTAAATATCGTAAGACCAAGACTAGCAACCATTTCACACACTGTAGTACCCTTTTTATCCATTTTTTTGGAGTTCCATTCTGTAGATTTACTATTGAAGTCTCCTCCAATGATCACTTTATATTTTGAGGACCTGATAGAAACATCAAGTATGTTAAGGGCTTCTGCAAACAAATTAAAGTCTATATTTGGTGAAAAGTAGCAAATATATACCCTAATTTTGTCCACTGTGACATATACGAAGCCAGCGTTGCTTTCATCAACTTCGCTTATTATTAATCTTCTGTTTCTTACCATGATGGCTGCGCAATGGTTTTTGTCTTCGTACCAAACTTGAGATGGTGGGTTTCTGTACGGTTCGCTTATTAAAAGTATGTCTGCATTAATCTCTGTCGCCTTCTGTATCATCAGGTCTTGCGCTTCTCTACCCCGTCCTAGATTGATCTGTAGAAATTTCGTGATCATTTTCTTGTTTTATTTCTTATGTTGATTGCACACGCTGTACTACCAATATAATGCTGAGAATTTATTGAGCCACTTTCATGGCATAGTATGCATCTCGTTTCCGCTTTGCATTCTTTAGCTTTGTGTCCCGGATTACAGCATTTTCTGCATAGATTGCTTCTATCTGTACCTTTACACTGGTTCGAAATATGACCCTGTTCTAGGCACCTGAAGCATTTCTGAACTCTACTCTTACTCCTCAGCCTACACATAACCCATCCTACTCTGACTTGCCTCGTACGGAGTAGTGGAGCTGCTAAGTGCTCAGGTAGTTGAACGAGCGCTTGTTTGGTTCCTCCAAACGATGTTCTAAAATTTAATATTTTGAACGTTGTGGGCTCTTCTACTTTTGTTGCCTTCATAAGAGCATTTACAAGTTCATCTTTATCTGTTGACTCATCCATGTCTCTGATATCAAGAATATGATTTTTGGTAACCGCTCTAATCATGACATCTTCACCAAGCGTGTTACCTATAGCGTTTCTGAGCTTTTCGGCTTGGCCTTCGCCTTTTTTTAGTTGAACGAGTAAGTCTCCAGCTTTTGTCCTTCTGATACCCCTTATCTCCACACCAATATCAGTGGGATTTATTTGTTGCTTCATCTTTTTTATAACATCTGCGTATGACTCAGACGTGTTCGATTTAATTGTTATTGCCTCTCCTTGGATTCGCATTTCACGGCGTTTGTTACTTTGATTATCTTTTTTCTTCCCTGCTTTTCGGTGGCTCACTAGCTCCCAATCATTTGCCACAGCCGGAGTCTCTGGAATATTTATTTCATCCTGGGTCTGCAGTGCTTTGACTGTTGCAGGTGTTTTCGGTACTTTTTGTTTCCTCTCTTGGGCAGGAGAAATAGGGTCAACTTGAGTGGCTTTAGATAGCACTTGCTTACGCTCGTCGCATGACAAAACTGGGTTACTACCTATCGCTTCCCTGTACTCTTTTAGTTGCTGGTACAGTGCGAAAGCACAGTTAAGATTATCGCGTAACGTCTTGTGTATATTCTTTGCGCCGGAGACAATGCCATTTGCTGCGCTAAGTTTATTGCCTAACTCAATAAACGCTTTTTCTTCTGAAATTCTGAGCTGACTTTGATGTCTTTTTTCGCCTTCTAAGCTATCTGCTTTACGAGTATTCACAGGTGTGCTCGTGTAATCTCTTATGGTACACACATTTTTACCAGGTGGTTTTTCTGACCCCTTTGCTTGCGGTGATCTTACTATCACCGAGCTTTTCACAAAGGGATTTTTTAAGACATTTTCATCACAGTTCCTCATGTACAAGTCTTCATCTCCGTTTTCTTTGTTATGGGTTAGTTTTGTTTTTTCTTGTTGTTGTTTGTTGTTGTAACTCTCCATTTCAATTGGGTCTCAACTCGAAGCCGCTATCGCCGTTTGAAGTGTAGTTACGTTTTGATCCCATGGTTATCTATGCAAGCAGGGAGGCCATGCGAGGGTTGACATAAGATCCTTATGGGGTATTATGCCAGTGCCGAATCCGTACTAATCAGGAAATATCCATCTGAACCTACACCACCAACTCAATGGTGACAAACATTGAACGTACTCCGAGACTCGCTACGTTTTAACGAGACGGAGGGCAACTGTGACATTAACCTATAAGCCATTTCGTTGGAATTTCACTTCCACTTACTGAGGTCATAGACTGCCACAGTTGTCAGCCCAGGGTGCTTCAAATCCAAAACAGTATCCAGCAATGCCATAATTAGAACCGTACTGGGCTTGATCCTAATGCCTTTCGGCGGGTATTGACTAGGGAAACCACAGAGACGTCACTCTCCTAATTACACTTCTCTCGAAGGTACCCTTGTGGTTGGATACCTAGTTAAGGGCGGTATCCACTCGCCCTGTCACAGGACTTCTTTGGGCACATGCACCACTTTAGTACGCCCTCCATACCTGCCACAACTAGGGTCCGCGGGGTCGTTACTCCCGTTATCCTATTCTGAGGATACCCTTGCGGTAATACTATACTATACTATACTATACTATAGTATAGTATCTTGGTAAAAATATTCACTTTTCAAACCGCTCATCAAATCGTTTGTCAAATACAATAGAACAACGTGAAATTTCCATGGAATTCCTACGTTGTTCTATTGGATTTGTCAAACGATTTGATGAGTGTGAGCTACCCTATTTGTAGTTTTAATGACGTTGTACTTTGAGGCATAATAACTCATCGAATCGTTTGTTAACTCCAATAGAACAACGTGGGAATTCCATGGAAATTTCACGTTGTTCTATTGTATTTTGCCCTGTTCACACTCATCAAATCGTTTGTCAAATCCAATAGAACAACGTGGGAATTCCATGGAAACTTCACGTTGTTCTATTGTATTTGACAAACGATTTGGGAATTCCATGGAAATTTCACTTTGTTTTATTGTATTTAGGGGTGTTCACATTTCAAACCGCTTATCAAATCGTTTGTCAAATACAATAGAACAACATGAAAAATCCATGGAATTCCCACGTTGTTCTATTGGATTTGACAAACGATTTGATGAGTGTGAACAGGGCATTAGACAAACGATTTGATGAGAGGTTTGAAATGTGAACACCCCTACCATAGGGTAGGTATGCACCCCTACCACAAAACGGAATATGAAATTAACATGAATTTTTAAGTATTATTTTGTTTTTAGTTTTATTTTTGTATCTAACTTGATATTATTTTTTAAAACTGTATAAAAAAATCTCATTCTTCAGATATAACTAATTAGTATACAAACATAAAATGTTAGATTTTTTATTTTTGTAATGCAAAAAAGCAACATTTACTGAAGAAAACAAAAAAACCCGAATATTTATGTTACTCACTGTAGATTACAAAAACTCAAAGGGCCCTACCATAAGTCATTTTAATGTCGGCTCTAAATTTAGTGTAAGCTTTTTGACAAAAAATTCTATAGAACTGCCAGAAAAGGATTTCACCGGAGTCCAAATTAAAAGAACGCAAGTAAACAGTACAAAGAAGCATAAAGTGCATTTAATCTTAGATTTAGATTTATTTTCAAATAATTTGTTGGCATTTAAGACCTAAGTGTTTTACATTTATATTTTTTGCCGATTTCCGAATTTATTTTTTTTTTTGGAAATATATAAGGTGAAAAGTTTAAATGTCGATTTTTGATAGAAGGGCAGTTTTTTATTATGATTTTCTGTGAAGTTATAGATAAGATGATGAAAATAATGTTTGTAGAAATAATGCAAATTATGTCGGCCAAATCTTCCGAGATATACTACTTTTTTATTCAAGGGGGTTTTTGCCCCCCTGTGTGAATATTAGGGGGCGATGTTTTCTAATTTGAAAATTCATTAAAATTGTAAGCATTTTACTTAAGATCTTAAATCAAAATTTTACTCAGCTTATTAGTTAAGGAAAACTAACTACGGCCCCATTGTATAAAATGTGACCTTGAAGAAAATCGGTTATTTTAGCTAACCCAGAAAAATTCCTTTAACGATATGTTCTATGAACCAGTGGCTTTCAGAAACCATTAGAGTTTTTGTCGCTATTTTTTGGTGTCGCACAGTGTTATCAAACCCAGCCAAATTTTAAAGACAACGTGTTGTAGGCACTTTTAAGTCAAGCTTGAAATGAAACAGTGTGGAAATTTGCAGCCCGACGAACAAACATTGTCGTGGAGACGAAAGAACAAGAACAAAATAGAATTCAGAAAAATTCGCTGCTCTGCTATCACGAGGATGACGTTAGCAACATAAATATGTTCGGTTGGACAAAATTTCCAGTGCAACTTAAAGTTCGAAGTAAAACCGCGCTTGTTGGAATGGGCAGCTGCTGCTGCTGCTGTTTTTGCTGCTTGTTTATTTTTTGGTTGTTGTTATTTGAACGGTTTAGTTTGTTTGTCAGTTTGTCAGCCTGTCTGTCCGTCTTTAACACGGACAGAATGTCTTAAGATGACAAAAGCACAGTGGCGGTTCCCACAAAAGCGGTGTTGTTATGTTAACACTTCTTAACCCTTTGAAGTACCATGGGACAAAAATTGAACCACTGAAAAATAAACCTTTGTGGAATGTTGAGACAAAATTCAACCCACTCAGGGCCCGAATTACAGCATCCGTGTTCGAGCAAAATTGATAGGCAAATGTCTCGTCGTGCCCTTCGTAATTTTGCTCGATCACGGATGCTGTAATTCGGCCCCAGATTTGATGTTATAACTCTAATGCCGTGGTTATGCTAGCCAAACATGTTCGGTGTTCATTTTTGTTAATTTGTTTTCTTCGCTGAAATGTTTGTTTGGTGGTTATGCTATGATTGGTGGCACAGTTGCATTATATGTAATAGTATGTCAAAACACAAAAAAGCACAGCCCTAATTTGCATTTTTGTACTTAAAATTAACGAATTAAAATATACGAACTGATATTACTTACTCTGAATTTTTATTATAATATCTTAAACAAAATAGTTTGCATATATCTGACATGCTAGCTAGCTGTTTATGTTAAGGGTTACTTGAAGACACAATCAACTTAACTTTTTAATACTTTTACCTACTTTGTTGATGCTATTATACAAAATGACTACAGCCAACACTGTAAAATTCGGCATGTTTGGCGTTTCAATCAGCAATCAAAATGTTCGGTCCGAGAGCGAGAAAATGAATATGAGAAAAAGTTCATTTCTTCATTTTATACGTGAAACAATAACAACAAAAAATGTTCGGCAATCATGTTTGGCTAGCATAACCACGGCACAAAGTAAAACGTTTTAAATTAGTTCTCACCAGCTATTAAATATCAAATATATTTGATATTAGCTATCAAATATTTTTGACTTTTTTTTTCTTGTACCTCAAGGGTATATTTTATAATAAAATTTCCGTGCATCAAAGAGTTAAACAAGGTTATAACTTCTTTATGTCTATTATTCTAGTTATATACACTGTTCTGTATTGCAGTTATATTATTGTAGTTATATCTATTGATTCCGGTTGAAGTGCCTCTACACTATTAGGGTATTCACAAGGTGTGGTATCATGTCATAATGTCATCTTGCCCTAAGATTTTACACTAGTTTAAACATTTTCTTGTTGTAATTAAAAAAGTACCAATATATTACAACTCTGAAAGCTATGTTTATTGAAGTATCGTTATCAAATAGCTGTTTCTTATTTGCATTTATTTATCTTGTAAATTTTAGTTGTAAAATTTTAGGACAATATGATATGATAGCACACCGTGTAAATATGTTTCATATACATGACACGTCAAAAATTAGAAATGGACTTTAGCTACAGATAGTGTAGAACATATGAAACTGTGGTTTTGAAATTTCGTTTGTATTTGCGTCTGTAAATTTTTGAATTATAACCGTCTCTAATTTCATCTGTACAAAATGTCAGTTAAATAATTTTTTTTTTGTAAATTTAAAAGAAAAGGTACATTTTAAGATATTTATTCAATAAATTTATTTCGAAGTTTATTCTTAGTTTGAATGGCCAAAGAAGGAAACTTTAGAGCTTTACGGTTTACAAAAATATCAAAAGCTGTTTTTTATTTTCAAATGACATGTCAAACAGTGTGGAGACAAAAGAAAAAAGCTGTCTGACAAAAAACTTAATTTTGACACACATATCAAATTTGGTATATAATTTTTTTTACATGTCATCTGTATGAAGCACATAGTTTGGGGGCACCTTTAGCACTCGTTACGAGTTAATGGTAAAATTTTCGATGCTAAGAGTTGATGATCACTTTTTCTTAAAAAAATTTTATATGAATATTTTAGAATACGCTATATGTATAAAATCAATCCGTCAGAGTTCAAAATCAAATAAAAAATAATCAAATATATTCAGCTCATTTTTTACGTTTTTTTGCAAGCTTTTGATATACAATTCAATAAATTAAAATATTTTCCAATATACAATTCGTGTAGAAAAATTTGTTTTCTATTTCGGTTTTGCACGATTAAAAAATTTTTTGTTCACCACTAGTTCTCATGTTGAATCTAAACATGATCTGTTTATGCCCACACGTGTGTGTTACTGACTTTAAATTTTTGCCTACCGTTTGTAAGTTCCGGGGAACACCCGATTTCTATAGTATTTTTTTTTACGTTGTACTCTTACTTATTTTTTCTTTTGTTTTTTTAATAAAAATAAATTGTTTTTTAATAAAATTTAAATAATTACTTCTTTGCGCGGTTTTGTTGTCAGAAATTTAAAAGTTTTTAACTTACACAATTTAAGAAAGTTTCGGAACACATCTCTAAATTTTCCATATTCCGCTTGTACTTTTTACACGAACTTTTTTACACGTTTTACTTAGGAGATACCTTCCTGTGTAAAAAAAGTGGTATTAAACTTTTTAATTAAGAATGGGTCAACTTACAGCAATTTTTTCAAAAGTTTTATATTTTTCCCTTAAAAAAGACAAAAAAAAAACCCTTTCCAATGATATCCTATTTACGAAAGTTGGATTCAAATTGACTGATCTACATTGTCTCAAAATATACCCTATTTTGGCATTCGCATGGCTGTGGGTGCACGTAAAAAATTCTTAAAATCTCATACTTTGGATTTGGTTTTCTTAACCAAACGACTAAAAAACGAATTATATCGGTAATGCAAGGTTCTGTTGGACATCGAGGCAATGGCAAAGAGGTGGGCTTGAACAGCTACCCGAGTGGACCTGAGAAACACACGAGGTATTAGCGTCAGGCCACGTATCTCCCTTGAACACTTCCCATGATAGTACCTATACAGAAGGCTGAGGCAACCAATATTACGTCAATGCCCACGAGAGGATAAAATACTTTCATCCCCTATCTAATATATAGCACGACGTTAAATTTGATTTAGAAATTCCAAACAAGATCTTACAGCCCCTGCCCAAATACGGGCATTAAACTCCATTTTCGGCCTGTTATATAAGTTGTAGATCATGCGAAGATCCGCTGAAGTGAAATATTTTTGCACCGTTTTAAAAAACCTAGGCACTTACTCGCTTTTTTCGACACATCGCAAATATGATCATTCCAGGGCCGATAGCCTTTGTTGCTAGTACCTCTTCTCAAGTAATATTATGATTTATAATATCATTATTATTTAAATAAAATAAAAAAATGATCATTTCAACCAAGATCAGAATGGATCGATCGATATGCCCAGAACGTCAAGAGCGGCTGATTCCACAAGATCCACACCATTCATATTGAGGGGAGCAAAGGGGCAATCCATCTGATCGAAGTTTAACAGACAGCACTGGGTCTTGCTTCCATTGAACTCTAATCTATTAGCAAGAACCCACTCGGAGATTTTTTGTAGATCATTAGGGATTGTGTCATTCATGTTTTGCCTTTTTCTCTCAATCTCCATAAAGCTTGGGCGTTTTTTGAATGAATATGAATGACAAATGCTGCTGTCGTTCACAAACGAATGTATTGAATTATGCGTCAACGACAGAAGGTCATTGATAAAAACCAAAAACAAGGTCTGCGATAGAACTAAATCCTGCAATACTCTTGCGTTGATGGCGTGCTCCTCGGACGAAATACCGTCAACTACGACATGAATCGTTCTGTCCTAGAGGAAACATGTCATTCATCGAGCAAAGTTACCACCATAACCATATGCAACAAGTTTCGACACGAGCGTTTTATACCTCACTCGGTCAAACGCTTTTGAAATATTTAGAGCAACAACCCTGCTCTCGCCAAAAAAGTGATCCGTTATATTCCAAACTTCGGTTAAAAATTCCATAAGATCAACAGTAGAGCGAGCCGTACGGAAACCATATTGACGGTCATTGAGCAGTTGGTTGTGCTTCAGATAGTTCATAACGTTGAAGTCTATTACGCTCTCCATAACTTTGGAAAGCGTAGGGCATATTGCAATGGGTCGGTAGCTTGCAGGGTTCGTGGCATCGCCCTTTTTTGGTACCGGCTGGACTTTTGCCACCTTCCAACAAGATGGAAATACTGCTGTTCTGTAGGAGATGTTTAAAAGGTTGTGCAAAGGCCAATCCAGCGAAAAAGCACACATTTTAAGCACAATCGGCGGTATAACATCAGGACCAGGGGCTTTGTTTACGTTGAGATTTGTAAGGACCCTTTTAAATGTTCTCGTTCCAAAGTAAATCTCCTGCATTGCCCAAGATTCACTCTCAACAAAGGGTAGTGGCTGATTGCTATCCGAGAGAGTGGAATTTTGTGCAAACAATCTAGCCAATAGGTTCGCTTTATCAGCAGAGTCAATGAAGATTTGGTCATCTTTTAAAAGAGTTGGAATTGATGACAATGTCTGATTCTTCACTCTTTTGAGAAATGACCAACAATTTTTGTTCTTTTCATATAAACCAATCTACAAACTGCTACAAACCTCCTAAACCTACTGGTTTAAAGGTTAAAACTTTTTGGTTAAAGGACTATTTGGTCTATAGTTAAGTTTTAATGCAGAATAGCTTGTTGAACCCAATTTTTGTCACCATTTTTTTTAGAAATGCTTAAACACAATAACTGTTAAAAGAGTATTTAACTGTACCATCAAGTATGCATCAGCATTTATATTTTTTAATTTCTATTTTCAGATCCGAAACAATGTTTTTTTTCTAAAAAAAATGGAAAATGGTTTTTGTTGTAAAAATAATATAAATTCTAAACGACATTTTTGACTGCCTTTCATATCGTATAACATTCATTTGCAAAACTTGTTAGTTTGCACAAAAATTTTATTTGTAGAAGTTAATAAAATTATTTTTCAAAAAGTGTCGCGAAGTTTGGCAGTTATTGCAAAAGTTATAAAATATTACGCCTATGTGTTCTATATTTTATGTGTAACTAAATTCAAAAGACTGCAGCTTACTCCTTAAGATCGATTTCCTTGGAATTCGAACTAAATATATGGGCATTTCCACAGTCGAGAACGCGACATTCGTACGCCTTTAAGGTGCAAAAACATAAAGAAAACTCAACAACAATATTTTATTTTTCGATAGCATTTTAGTAGCATTATGGTTAGTACAAAAGGTAGGTTCTGTAGATTTTATGTTTCCAATGTATGAGCAATACACATTTCATCTAGCATGCGACAAAAAATGGAACTCGTTTTCGACTGCATTTAGAAAAATGCAGAAATCTGCGAAATGGAACAAAAAAATTTCAATACGACTTATTTTTGACTGGAATGGATTAAAGTGGCTTCCTAGTGATAGTTGTCACGTTGAAATACTTGTATTAGTCTTTTTGTTTTATGCATTAGTTTAATTTAGCACGCGACATTTATGACGCGACATATTTTTCCATTGCAGTTTAATTGGGTAATTAAGTAATTAGGTGCTTAAGTACTTATGCAATTTAGTAATTAAAAAACAAATATAATATATTTTCCTTGCCTTGCCTCAACCATTTTTTCATTATCTTTAGCCAATGCCTTTCATTTTTACTAAAACAAAAAAGTTTACAAAACATATACTAAACATTTACGAAAAAGAAAAACTACATTTGTAAAACAGTGCAGGCGATTTGACCATCATGGCAAATGAATTTATGTATAATTCGTATATAAATACGTTTTTAAAAAGTTTTAATTTTTTGGTCACGGTTGACTTTTCTGTTTAAATGCCAATACAGCATTTCCAAGCTGGCGTTACGTACGATTTTTACTAAGAAATATTAAAAATAAAAGATTACAAAACTTTCAAAACTCTCTGAATAGGGCAAGACTTTTGTATACAACTTTTTTTAAAAGAATTTAAAGTAATATAAGTTTATTTTCTAAGTGATCAAATTTAAAAATCTTCTCTGGTTTTTGTTAGGGTTTATGGACTGGCGTGACGTTACTGGCATTACGTTGCTTAAATTTCCATTGTAGTTCAATTGGGTAATTAAGTAGCTAGGTAAGTATGTAGTTTAGTAATTAAAAAGCAAATTTAAGATATTTTTCTTTTCTTGCCTAAACCATTTTTTCATTACCTTTAACCAATGCCTTCCATTTTACCTAAGGCAAAAAAATTTATGAAACATTTATGAAACAGAAACACTACATTTATGAAACAGTTCTTTTCTCGTTTCCAATTGAACTTTTTTTATTTAAAATGTTTAAAATAGATTTTAACACTTATTATGTTTAATAAGTTCAGTAAAGCAGGTATTTTAAATCATCAATAATTGGGTAGAACCAGGTATCGTAATTATTATAAGCGATATCCAGAAACTCAAAGATTAATTATTATTTTTAGATTTTTATATTATTGCTCAACAATAAAAATTTTGTTAATTAGTTTTTATGATCTATTGAATAATTACATGAATTAAGATTGTGAGCTTTAGATCAAGTGAGTTTTCAAGAAGGCAACAACAACAACAACAACAACTCTATATAGAGTCAATCACTTAGCTGACTAGACAGTCTGTTTCGGAAATCGCTACATATTCCTCATCAGTAGTCTTTGAGTGATTAAGCTGTGATCAACTCACTGTTTAAACTAGCATATGAATGTGCAGATCCTCTAATTCATTCTTATGAATTGTATGGCTGCTAATCATATGACACTTGAAAGCAGTAGGCCATTTTAGATCACCGCCATCAACTCTATCAAGGGTTGCCATCTGTTCTAGTTGCTTCTTGATTTATTTCAATATTCAATAAAAATTTTGTTACGATTTTTATTTTAAAAATAAAAGGATAAAAGTTATTTTTAATTTTTATTTTTTTGTTCAAGACTAATACTTATTTTTGAGTTCTACAGTTTTGCCAAAAAAAAATTGAGGAACAATTTTTATTGGTTTCGCTCAGAAATAAAAGTTATTTCTCAATTCTTATTCTATGCTAATAAATAAGAATTATTTTTTGAGTTTTATTTTTTCGCTCAAAAATAGAAATCAAAAAGAAACATAAAATTCAAACACAACAGATCTTTGTTGTTGCTAGCGCATGCTCGCATTGAGTGTGCCGAGTGTGCGTACGTAAAAAGTGTGTTTGGGGTTTCAAAATATCGTTAAGGGCAGAATTTATTTACACTTAAAATCTGGTTTATATTATCTCATTCCACTCCACCGAAATTTAAATTTTTTATTTCATGTAATCACTGTTTGGTAGCGATTTTATAATTAACTAATTAAATTTAACATTAGCTTTACCTACTTAAATGCAGCTATTTTTGATTTAGTTTTTGGAAATAATCGTTATTTTCTGTCCCTGGATAGCACTGATATTGCTATTTTACGTTTTTTTAAAATCTATTGCAATTTTTAATTATAATTGAATAAATTTTTTGATCTGTCTTTTTTGGTCATCAAACACAAATAAACAAATGTAGTCAATTTTTAGTTGAATAAAATGATATAATTGAATTTTTAAAGAGAAAAGGTATAATTGTCAAATGTTCGTATTCAGAAATCAAGGGTGCCCCCTTCCGCGAAGTACATTTGACAAAAATACTTTTTTTAGAAAGCGTTAAAAAATATATCTATTAAGGTTTTTAGAATGCAATATCCTTTGCAGGCTTTATAGCAGTGTTACCAACTCCTTAAAATATTTATCCCTAAAGCTTAAGTCAAAAACCCCTAAAATCGCTACAATTTCTTGGAAATCCAAAAAAAAAGATCAACTAACATTTTTTTATAATCTTTAGTTATAAATGATTAAATATTTACAAAAAAATCGGTTTCTTCGGTTTCTATTCAAAAGAAAACGAAAGGGATTTTAAATTTTTGTTGTAAAAATCAAACACTGAAGTTGTCAAATTATACAAATCATCTTTTCTGCCTCTTTCACTCATTCACAAGTTTTACAGCTTTAGCAAAATATTTAGACGTCACGCACGTTCACCTTGTTTTTTTACACCATGGTAACGAGCAGAGAAAAAGGGGAAAAATTTGAGGAGTAAATGCATAGACCCCTTTTATATTGGTCAAGACTTGAAGTCAAGTTTCAGAGTTTGTAGGCAATTCGCCGCACATCGGAAGCGACGGAAGGGAAAAAGAAACTTGAAGCTGTACCGGCAATTTTTCGTGTTTTTTCGTGTTCCTTTTGCTATTTTCGCGTTGTTGACAGTGCTTTTTATTTTATTTTTCGCATATCAATGTGAGTTTGCTAGACTTCGGTTGCATTAAAATTTTTTTGCATTTAATATAATTTAATTTTGCATTAAATTTTTAAGCAAAAACGTTTTGTTACCTTCCATCGTGGTAAAAAAATAAAATTCAGTTTGCAAATTTCTATAAACTATAATTCATTTGCTTGCTACCTATCTCGTTTTATTTTTAGAAAACAAGGAAAGAAGACAAGAACTTGAATTCAAGTCTTGACCAATGTGAAAGCTTTCGTCAAGTTCAAAAGAGAACGTCAAAAAAACTTGACTTCAAGTCTTGATCAATGTAAAAGGGGTCATAGCAAAATCGGAATAAATTAAAAAATTTCGTAGTAAATTCGGATTATCCAATGATTAGACCCCTTTTATATTGATCAAGACTTGAAGTCAATTTTCAGAGTTTGTAGGCAATTCGCCGCACATCGGAAGCGACGGAAGGGAAAAAGATACTTGAAGCTGTACCGGCAATTTTTCGCATTCCTTTTGTTATTTTCGCGTTGTTGGCAGTGCTTTTTATTTTATTTTTTGCATATCAATGTGAGTTTGTTAGACTTCGGTTACAATAAAATTGTTTTGCATATAATTTAATTTCATTTTGCATTAAAATTTTAAGCAAAAACATTTTGTTAACTTCCATCGTGGAAAAAAAATTAAAATTCAGTTTGCAAAATTTCTATAAACTATAATTCATTTGCTTGCTACCTATCTCGTTTTATTTTTAGAAAACAAGGAAAGGGGACAAGAAATTGAATTCAAGTCTTGACCAATGTGAAAGCTTTCGTCATGTTCAAAAGAGAACGTCAAAAAACTTGACTTCAAGTCTTGATCAATGTAAAAGGGGTCTTAAGAATATCAAAAAGTCCCTAAAAACAGCTAAAAATATAAAACCCCTAAAAAAATCCCATTCCACTTTTTTCCCCCTAAATTTAGGGTAAAAACCCCTAAGTTGGGAACACTGCTTTATGGTAAAATAACTGCCGTTTATAGGGCAGTAAAAAATTCTCGGAGTAGTAACACTCCAAAAAAAAGTGTTAATAGTTCGAGCAACTACCCCATTCTACTCTAACTTAAAAATTATTATTGTACACAACAGTAACACAAAATAAGCTGTATTGTATAATTCCGTATCGATCAAACGGTCTCATAACCTAAGATTTGTAACTTATTATAGTAACTTATAGCCAAAATTCAGAGTCAATGGCCCATTATCAAAATCAAATTAAAAGTCGACTCTAAATTTAGTATAACCATTTTTGACAGAGGTTTTTAATATAATATGTTGTCAAAAGGCTTGCTCTAAATTTAGAGTCAACTTTTTCTTTTGACTATGATATAGGGCCAATATCTTTTACCGCTAAAAAAATATTGCTGATCATGTAATAAAATGTTGATCAAACCGTCCCAACCTGACAACAACAGGGTTAAGAACATAAAGTTCTTACTGTAGCATGCTTGTCTTCACAACGCTTTTGTTGCTGTTATTTTTGTGCCGCTCATGTTTGGTGGTGGAATCCACAGTCGTGTTTTTTTCTATAGGTTTTTCGGATGCGATTGGAAATTTGGAAAAGAAACGTTTCAAGTCGCTGTTCGACGGAGCAGCAGGAGGCGCTGTGCAAATTCAAGGAAAAGGAATCGAATCACTTGTGCGTGCGCCATGAACGGCGAAGGTTGTGTGTAGTGATTATAAAGCATCGATAGAAGCAGCTGGAGAAAAAGAAGTAAACGAACGTGAAAAGGAAGTCGAAGCAGAAAAAAGTGGAGCGTTGCTTTTGGCGATCGATGCTACCTTCCTACCTACATATTGGCAACTTAATCAGTGTTTTTTTCATGGACAATACATTGTTGTTGCTTCCTTCAACAGCGATCTGTTAATTTTTGGGCATCGTTGTTGTGTTTAATGCTTTCCTGTGGAGCTGTAGTTTCTGTGCCGTTATTTTTTAACTAAAATTTGAAATTGGAACAAAAAAATTTTAAAAACAATTTGAATTAAATTAACGATCTGTGTTTTTGTTTTGTTTAAAAAAAAAAAAAACTAATTACTAAAGTACATTTTGGTGGTGAAAAACGTTGCGCAAATTAATTCTGCGTTCAAAACAAGACTCGACAAAAAGTCTCTGATCTTGACTTTTATAATGCAGAGCTTGCAGAAAACACGGATGCATGTGTTTTGCTCATCTTGACATTGCTTGTGAGAGGAGTGGCGAGGGTCAAAGAACGGACCAAAAGTGCAGCAGTGGGTGCGTTGTTGAACCCACTCAGCGTCATCATAGTCATCTTCGTCTTCTCAAATTATGTTGAGCGAAATGAACGGAACGTCATCGGGTTGTGCATGAGTCGCTGCTGATGTGGTGCGCATTTCTTTTGATTGCTCTTGAATCGATTATTCGATCGATGGAGCAGCAGCGACGACTGTTGCATCATTGCAGATCCTCGCCATTGCGAGTGGGATGGAGAATCGAGTCAAGAAACTGCATTTCAGAAGGTAGGTAATTTCCACTTTGGCAATTAAGTGCCGTTACTTTTATGGTTGTATTTAGAAGTTGGAGCTGCTCTGCCTGCGCGCATTGGCGCATTTGCACCAACAAAGCAGTGAAAGAAAGGCATTTCGTTTTTATTGCTGTTGCGAGAAAACGCAAAAACATTAATAAAAAGTTAGTTAATACTCAAAAATCATAATGTCAGGACTACATAAATAAAACCGCTACAAATTTTATCGCTCTAAAGTCCAAAACATAATTGAATTGGGTAGTTAAAAGGGGATTTTATATTAATGTTATCACTCTGTTAACTTTAAAGTTTTCAATTAAGGTTAGTGATGTGGAATTTTTTATGACACGACTATAATTTCCGGGGGAAGAACTAGCTATCGAGTTATCGGCACGATTACGATTTCCGGAGCGCCGCGATTTGAAAGTGTTTGGCCGTACTAAAAATTGATTAATGGACTTACGCCACTTGTCCTCTGAAAATTTTTAAAAATTTCTCTTTTTCGCTGTAAAAATGTAATGGAAAATATTTTTAAGGATTTTTTTGGTAAGGATTGACAGAATTTAGTTTCAGAAGTGCGATTAAAACATCCCTTTGTGATTTTCTGAATAATTGAGGAGGCCAGAATGCATTTATTCTTGTTAAAGTTAAAGTCTTATTAACAGCTGAAAATAAACACAATTGTTTCTATTTAGTAGGAATGTAATAATATGTAATATTTATTAATATATTAAAAAATGTAATCAAAAATCTTTACAAATATAAGTTTTCATAGTTATCGTTATCTTTTTTTATCGTTATCGTTATTTGGACCAATGGTAAATTTTCGAAAAGGTATATATCAAAACTCCCTTTATAATGAAGATAATCGCTAAGGGATGATTTTGTCCAACTTCTTTGTAACAATTCTTAAAAATATAGTCCATTACATTTTTACAGTGGAAACGGGTAATTTTAAAAAATTTTCAGAGGGCAAGTGGCGTAAGTCAATTCATTTTATATCTCCCTTAATAATAAAATTAATCGCTAATGGGTAGTTTTGTCCAACTTCTATGAAAAAATGCTGTCATTCCTCATCAAAAAATTCTTAAAAATATTTTCCATTACATTTTTACAGCGGAAAAGAGAAATTTTTATAAATTTTCAGAGGACAAGTGGCGTAAGTCCATTCATTTTATATCTCCCTTAATAATGGAGATAATCGCTAATGGGTAGTTTTGTCCAACTTCTATGAAAAAATGCTGTCATTATTTATCAAAAAAAACCAAAAAATATTTTCCATTACATTTTTACAGCGGAAAAGAGAAATTTTTAAAAATTTTCAGAGGACAAGTGGCGTAAGTCCATTCATTTTATATATCCCTTAATAATGGAGATAATCGCTTATGGGTAGTTTTGTCCAACTTCTATGTAAAAATGCTGTCATTCCTCATCAAAAAATTCCTAAAAATATTTTCCATTACATTTTTACAGCGGAAAAGAGAAATTTTTAAAAATTTTCAGAGGACAAGTGGCGTAAGTCCATTCATTTTATATCTCCCTTAATAATGCAAATAATCGCTAAGGGGTGGTTTTGTCCAACTTCTAGGTAAAAATGCTGCCATTCCTCATCAAAAAGTTTTTGAAAAATATCTCCTATTAGATTTCTACAGCGGAAACGAGAAATTTAAAATAATTTTCAGTGGCGCAATTCCAAATGTTTTTACTAATATGCAATATTCTGCATCGTTTTTGTGTATTATTTAGTTTATTTTTTACAATATGGATAGCTCCAATTATGCTCTTGACCAAGCTTATCAGCAAAACTGAGTTCTTCATACTTAGAATTCATTTAAGAATTTTTCTAAACGTTCAATTTTCTCAAAACTACCAAAAATGGACTTACGCCACTTGTGCTCTGAAAAAATAATGGTATTTGTCAGAGCAATAACAAAGTATTGCATTTTGTTCAGAGATAACGTAAGCTAGGAGTTTCTAGCCCGTACTCATAAATAGGTTACATTTTCCTCTTCACTTCTACGTACTTAACGCAATTTCCCTAAAAAATGGACTTACGCCACTTGTGCTCTGAACAGCTCATATAACGGTTTTAGAAACATAACAAAACAGTCAGAAAATAATAAAATAAGAACACATATTGTTATTACAAATGTTGGTTTACATTTATACTAAACATAAATGCTATTCATAGCTTTTTTTTATAAGAACTTTTTCGAAAAAATACTTTTATTGCCAAAAGTTCATTTTGAAAATTAAAATAAAGTTACTCTGGCTTTTTAAAGAAAATTTTGGTAATTTGCTGACCTTTATAGTTGAGGGCTTTCTTTTTCGTAGTTTTTTTCTGCCAGGTAGATTTAGGTGTGGACATGAGATCGGAAAAAGAAAGCCGGAAAGAAAAAAAATGTTTAGGCCTTTTTAGGCGCTCTCAATATAATTTCATTAATCAAGTTTTTCTCGGAAAACACCACAGTTAGATTTTATCAATTAAACTTTTTGTCTTCGTTAAAATATCTCTCTTGATGTTTAATTCAAAGCTGGACATAGGCAATAGTTAATTCGTAGAATAACGAACTTTTACTGCGAGCACAATATTACATCAGATATGAACATGTTTAAACGTGCAAAAAATCATTTTGCAGGGAATGCAATAAATGTGCGTATTAAAAATCGGGCCTTATTTGGCGAAGGGACCTTTTTGTAATTTTATAAGTAAAACTATATCATGTATGAAATGTGTAATTAAAAAAACCGTTATTTTCTACTAAATTTGCGTTATTAAGGTACTAAAATTATATTTTATTTTTAGAGCTTACAATTTAACCTTTCATTTTATATATAAATATATATGCATATATATTCTTTACAATTTACACTATATTACATAAAATTAAAAAAAATTGCATTGTCCAAAACTGATCAACTAAGAATTTCAAATATTTTTGAAATAGTTGCAGTTTACGGCCCACGCGTAAATAATTTTTTTTTTATTTTTATTAAATGTATTTGGGCCACTTGAGTCCAAAAATGTAAAATTAAAATGTCTGTCTCTAAGGCGCCTTTTACAAGTTCAATACATATTGATCAATATACAATATCGTGATATTTATTGAACGTGTAGCATGCAATATTGACGGATCGTGATCCAGTGGTGTGTTTATGTAACCATTCTCTACCACTTTTTTTCTCAACTGGTTGAGATTGTGACGTCACTATGACGACATTCTCAACTAGAGTGCAGGGTTGCCACTTGTAAAAAAATTTAGTTACCAAAATTTGATCAAAAAGTTACGAAAATTAAATAAAAATTAATTAAATAAACAAAAATTTTTTAAAGTAAGAAAATCAATAAAAGTATAATTTTTGTTAATAAAAAAATGTATTCAACATTAAAATACTTAAAATTAATAAACAGAAATAGTGGTAAAATAAATTTAGTAATATTATTAAGTATTACATTTTTCTTGTTTAAAATTTCTTATTTTTAATAACTAAAAATCACAAAATATGTAAAATTCATAAACTCATATACTTATAAAAATGAGACGTACAGTCATGTGAAAATAAATAGGGACACCTATATTTTTATATATGAAGCTGCATGAATTATATACAAGGTGCACCAGATATAGCATTAATTCCCACGGCTGGTGATTCTTATTGATAAGGCGAGTATAACACTTTATGGAGTTTCCTCCCACATTGTAAAACTTTCAAGATACAGGGTGTTTTATGGTTTTGGTAAACTTTCAAGATACAGGGTGTTTTACGGTTTTGGTAAGTGTTTAGTATTATTGATATAGAATCTATACTACTCACCATAAAATAAAAAATAATATTTTCTATTTTAGAAAAAATATCAACTTATTCATCAGTATATCAACCACTTTCGTGTGATGTGCTGTAGCGGAGCTAAAATTTTGAGATTATCCAACGAAATATCAACAAATTTTGTATCTTTTCTTTTAGCGGAGCTGTTATCATCCAAAGTAAGAATTTAGAAAAGAACTGTTGATTAAGTGTATTTTAACATGAAAAACAGAAATTTTAAATTTTAACGATTACAGCCCCGCTAAAACAAAAGATACAAAATTTGTTGATATTTCGTTTGATAATCTCAAAATTTTAGCTCCGCTGTAGCACATGACACGAAAGTGGTTGATATATAGACAGAAAAGCTGATATTTTTTCTAAAATACAAAATATTATTTTTTATTTTATGATGAGCAGTTTCGATTCTAGATCAATAATACTAAACACGTACCAAAACCGTAAAACACCCTGTATCTTGAAAGTTTTACAATGTGGGAAGAGACTCCATAAAGTTTTATACTCACCTTATCAAGAGGAACCACCACCCGAGGGAATTAATGCTATATCTGTTGCACCTTGTATGTAATTCATGCAGCTTTAAATATAAAAATACAGGTGTCCCTATTTATTTTCACATGACTGTATATCTTTTTTTATTTGAATTTTTACTTCATATTGGACATGTGCTTTATTTAACAATATTTTTTTCATTTGAGTAAAATAAGTTTTCGTAAGAAAATTTCGACATTTTAAAATCTCCCTATGAATAAATTGTGGCTACGTTGCAACCAATGAGCACCTTGTACGTCACAGCAAAGATGGCGGACATGCACAATACTTTATCTGTAGTTCTTTGTTCTATAGGTTGTATGTATTTCTGGTCGAGTACAACACAAAACATCGCATAAAAGCTGTCTCACACCCAGTTTTGCGTTCATTCATGCACTTCCTACCCATATACTCAATCAGTTATGAACTGCATCAAGATTTTATGCCAGTTTCGTAAAGATTATATATACCCCGTTTATATAAATATAAACGATGTTCAAAACTTAGTGATAGTTATGTATTTACTATGTGTATTTATCAAGTAAATGGAAAGATTCACATTTTTTATTTTAATTTATTCAACTTTACAATTTATTGGAAACAAATGAATTCAACATATGAAAATTTAATTTATGATTATATAATTATATGAAAATTGAATTTAATTTAAAAGTAAACGCTTTTAAATAATGCACCATAATTTTGTCAACATTTGTTCGATTTTGAATAACCAACACTCAATATTCTCGTAAGATATATGTACGTTATTTTCGAATATTTATACGATTGCTATGTTTTTTGAAGAAATTGTATCGAAAAAAACATCGGTAAAGGTTAATAAGTTGGAAAATATATCAAAAATTTAGTATTTACTTAACAAACAAACTATACATATTTCACAAAGTATTAAGTATATATCATTTGAAAGATGTGTATTATACCAAACAAAAATGATCAACAAATTTTGAATTAGCTTATAACTAACTGGCTTGAAGGAGTGCATACGCAGTTTTTTGACGGTGAGTCAAAATTTTGAGGATGCTAGACAACCTTTATGCGCCGTTTCGTGTTAAACTCGACCAGACCTACAACTTACTCTAGGTCATTTGAAAAGTGCATGCTTTTAGTTAATCTTGTCGCACCGTGTAATTGAAGGCAGCTATTTGATACAGTTTGTTTTTTATCAAAAATGTAAATAAAATATACCTATATATCATTGAGTGTTTCAATACTTTAATGAAGTAACTTTAATATGACAGTGGAATATTTAACAACAAAAATTTAAATTTCAGTTCTTTTTACATAAAATCTTTCCTTACAAGTCATGATTTATTTCTTCCAATTTATTTCTTATATTCGTTTTTTTTCTAATTGTCGAAAGGACAAAAACTGACTTTCTGCGATTGCAGAACAATGAGGCAAATATAGTAAATTAAATAGGAAACTTGTAAGCTCGCCTTGTCCATTTTTAATGAAAGAGACTTTTTCCAATAAGGAACCCATATCGATATCGATATCACATTTTAAGTTGTTTACTTAATTTTAATAAAGTCCATTGAGTTACGATAGTATCACAATCGACATTACATAAGTCTTCAAAATGCAAAATTAGATCCAAAATTTAATTGGCATTGTATGATAAAACTTCGATTGGAGTTATTATTTTTAAAAGTTAAAAGTATTTTTTTGTGAAATCAAATCTAAATTTGATTTGCTCTTAAAATTAAAAACAATTTATTTAAGCCTGTTGATTTACTAACAATTAGCTAACAAGTGCTTCAAGCGTCCCACATAATCATATTGATAGTTTTAACATATGGAAAGGAAAATGTAAAATTTGTTAACTGACAATTGACATATGCGTTAAAGGTTAAATACAATGCAATAAAGGCATGAACCAAATCTTATTTCTGTGTTTTTACATAAAAGTGTTCCTTTTACAATTTTTTCTATTGAAAAATTATTGAAACTATGAAAATGTAGCCATTTAAGAAGCAGCGTAGCATTGTAGCTTTTCATTTTAAATGTAGCTAAACGGCAACGCTGTTGAAAAGTTCTCGCCAACATTAAAATAGTTGAGTTTGTAATTTTGCGATTGAGAATGGGATGGTGTAAGTTTGATTTTTTTATTTTGTTATTAAGATTTTATATTGATTTATATAAAACTTTTTTTAATTAATATAGATAATCAATATAGAAAGTCAATGGTATAGAAAAAAAAAATAGATTTTTAGCCATAACTTTTCATTGAAAACATATATTAGGGTAATTTTTTCACATAAACTATTTTCCACATATAGACTTGACTTTTTTGTAACAAATATAAAAACATTTTGAAAAAAATAAATTTCCGAAAAAAAATCATAGGGTACCCTTGTTGTTTTGATGACAAAAATACTAAAACAGTTTTTGCTCAAAACTGAAAGAATTTTTGCTAATGAATGAAACTACTATATGAAAGGTAGTCAAAAATTATATATTTACTTGTTTTAAATTTTTACAAAAACTTTCTTTTTTTTGGTAAAAAGATAAAAAATATGTACTCTAACATTAAGAAATTTTTTTGAACTTTTGAACAAAAGTAATTTGAATGAAATATATTTAAAAACAGCTGAGATATTTGCATAGGAAGTCAAAACATTGATTTTCATGTTGTTTTTTTCTCATTCGGTAACGACGTTTTGTGAAAAAGTTTATGTACTAAAAATTTCTAATAATAAACTTCCGTGCCACCGTTTTGATGATACTGGCTCTTCATGAACTCGTTAGCTTGGCTATTCTCACGTTTCATCATATGTTTAACCCTACGGTCCATAACCACCTGGACGAACGGGAGTCCATAACCAGGGTACCTGGGTACCCTAGTGAAGTTTTTTCGTTTATATTCAAATAAAATAATATATATATGCACAGATTATTAGAAACGCTTAATTTTTACATCTCAACTGTACAAATTTCATGTTTGTAAGATAAAATTGGTTTCTATGGGCATTTTCTACCTAAAAGGCACACAAAAGTAAACAGAAACTGGTTTTATGTTTCTGTTTGTGTTTTTAGGTAGCAAATGTTGTGTTTGTATTTTTTTGTGTTTTTTTGTTTGTGTTTTTAGGTATCAAATGTTCAGCTACAGTAGAAAAAGAATACCTTTCAATGATTTCGTCAGTATAAGTTGAACAGTTGATCAATGAAGTTGAAGAAAAATGAACCGCAAAATAGAATATTTAACTGAAAGACAATATATGCGTTTGAGTGAAGAAGCCAGAAGCAGATATATTGAGTCTATACTTGATAATAGGACTGTGGATGACGACGCTTTAGAGCCAATTGAGGAAGAAGGAGAGGTATTTACGGGAGAAGTCCAAGACTCAGAAAGTGAAGACAATGACAACGAAATTCCAGCCGCTATTGACACGCCAATGCAAATTGAGCAAGATGTATTTGAAGATGAAAGTGACAGCGAAACTGATATGGTTGAAGAAAATGCACCAACATCAAGCACAACAGAAAGTATGATTGCACGTGATGGTACTCAATGGCAACCAACACCACCTGTTTGTCAACAAATAAGGAGTCACAACATCGTAAGAACTCGCAGTGGTCCATTACCAATGACGGAAAGTATGACTGGTATGCAATGCTTCAAGAGTTATTTTACAATAGAAATGGTCGATATAATCGTGCGTCATACCAACAAAAAAGCCAATTCAACTCATGATGCCTACAATGCAGCAAACCCAACAAAGCGTCAATTGAAGTGGAAGGATACGACAGTGGCAGAAATATACGCATTCATTGGAATGCTGATAATGGCAGGCGCAAATCATTCCAATGATGAAAATGCAAGGGACTTATGGACGCAATTGTCTCATCCTCTATTTCGTGCAACAATGGGATTAAACCGCTTCTGGGATCTTATGCGTTTTATACGTTTTGATGACGCGAGAACAAGAAACGAGAGGCAGCGCACAGACAAAGCTGCTCCAATACGAGATATTTGGATAATGTTAAACGCCAATCTCGCAAAATATTATGTGCCTACAGAAAATTTAACAATCGACGAACAATTGTATCCGTACCGCGGCAGAACAAAATTTACCCAGTATATTCCATCGAAGCCTGCGAAATACGGGATCAAGGTATGGTGGATATGCGATGCTAAAAATTCATATCCTCTTCATGGCCAAATATATACTGGCAAACAAGACAGTGGTCGCGAAATCGGTGTAGGCGAAAGAGTAGTCAGAGATTTGGTTGGGCCATACCACAATAGCGGACGTAATATCACCATGGATAATTTTTTTACGACGCTGCCACTTACAAAGCAGCTGATATCCGTCAAACTAAGCATTGTTGGAACACTGCGGCGAAACAAAGCCTATATACCAACAGAAATGAAAGACGATAAGAGTTGGACCGTTGGGACAAGCAAATTTGGTTTCCACGAGAAGGTGACTATGGTTTCATACAAACAGAGGAAAACAAATTCCGTAATATTGTTGTCGACTCTGCATGATGATGCAACTGTAGAAGAAAATGGCAAACCAGAAATCTTCAATTTTTATAACAAAACGAAAGGTGGCGTGGATGTTATGGACCAGACGCTTCGGGAGTATACCACACAGAGACACACAAAAAGGTGGCCTTTGTCGTTTTTGTACAATATGCTCGATGTAAGTGCTTTCGCGGCATACACTATATTTTATGGTAATAACAGAACTGTTCCATATCAAACAACACGAAGAAAACGCTTTTTGCGTAAACTTGCTGGAGATTTGTGTGCGCCAATAATAGAAGAAAGAGTAGCTAATCGCCAAGTAACGCGCCATTTTTCCACCAAATCAGCAATTGAGAGCTTTTTGGGAAGACCAGTGGAGACGGTAACCTATACCGAGCAACCATCTACTTCTACGGCTGTTTCTACTGATGGCAGGAAGCCAATAACAGGATGCTGCTATTTGTGCGCTTCTTTGCCAGACAACAGGAGAAGAAAGACGAGAAAAGTCTGCAACGTTTGCAAGAAACCAATTTGCGATCAACATACTCAAACAATATCAAAATGTTTTCCATGTTTCAACAATGACTCAACATAAGATATCAAATATTAGAAATAAGTTAAAATGAATAAAATATAAATAATTTAACTAAAAAACAATTACAGTTCATTTTGTACACATCAATAAACATTTTGAAACAAAATAAAAATAAAACAAACGTTTTTTCTTTGAAATATTAGGTAATTTGCACTAAGTTACCCCGGTACCCTGGTCATGGACGCCTGTATGCAAAAACATTAAACTCATTTTTTAGTTAATATATTTAACCAAATTTGATAAACTTTTTTCTAGTCTCTAAGTTTAGCCGAAATCTCTGATGATCCGGAGTTTTATGTTGATATCTTCAATAATAAAGGAACAGCAGCACTTTAAAGTTCAGAAAAGTACCCGGGTACCCGGTTATGGACCGTAGGGTTAATATATAAGGTAGCATAATATGTACTACCACCGAATCCCAGGACCAGTTCATAGCGTAATTACCAAAGTAGAGTCATTAGTATGACAGAAAATTTTTATACCTTGCTGTCAAAATTTAATGCTGCCATAACTGGAAGTAAAAATCCGTAAGTTTTATATTATAATAAGCCCTAATTTGCAATCAGCAAAGTTACGGCGTTTATTCACATCGACGTTTATTCACATTTGTTCGTTGAAGAAGGAGAAGCATTATTTTTGAACATCTATAGTTATAAAACTCATTTTCTGTTTGTTTGTTTGTTTGTATGTTTGTTTGTTTGGCCTTTATACAAATCTAAACGGCTCAATGGATTTTGTTCAAACTAGGTTTACATATTAAGTGCATCCCAATTTAAAATGTTACATACTTAGTTTTTGACACGCCCCCTCTGAAATTTTTCAACTAACGGTAATTTAGTTATTATAAAACTTTTTACTATTGGAGATTTTTGTGTATTTAATTTTGAAAGTTTTTTGTTATTTTGACATCAAAAATACTGACATCTTCAAAATTGGACAAATTTTCAGTACAACGACTTTTTCATAAAACATCGTTGCCTAAGAATGGGAAAATAAAAATGACATGAAAATCAAAGTTTGGTCTTTCGATGCAAATATCTCCGCTGTCCATTAATATATTTCATTAAAAATTTTTTTGTTCAAAAGTTCAATACAATCACTTCACAAAAATAGGTTGAACTGTACCGTTAAGTCAGTGTATATATGTTTTATGATTATGTCAAAAAAGGTCCAAAATATTGACTTTTTACTCAAAAAATGACTCAAAAGTTGTTGTAAAAATGAAATCAATTAAAAATTGCACATCTGGCTACCTTTCATATGACATAGCATTTATTTGCAAAAATTCTTCCAGCTAAGAGCAAAAACTACAATATTTTACTGTTTTTGTCATCAAAACAACAAGGGTAAACAACCCCCTTTGATTTTTTCGCGAAATTTTTCTTTTCCAAAATGTTGTTTGTATATTTTTTACAAAAAAGTCAAGTCTCAAAAATGTGAAAAAATTACCCCAATATCTCTTTCCAATCAAAAGTTATGGCTAAAAATCTATTTTTTCATACCAGACTATTAATAAAACTTAGTTTTGTGTTAAAATTCTCTATTTAGTTTGAATGTCCCCATTTATCTCTAAGAATGCAGTTGTGTGTCTAGAGTAATTTACTTACATTTTGGATTATATAAAATCTTCCTTATAGTAATCTACTTATTTTTTTTCATATGTGCATGAAAGTACTTTTGTTTCCTTTTAATAAAAAAAAAACTATTTGTAAAAACTTAAATTTTCATATTAATAACCAGTTTCGGTTTCGGCCGAATATTATAAAATGGCCGAATATTCGGTTTCGGCCAAAATTCCGGTTTCGGTCGAACACTACATTTTTCTTTTCGAAATTAAACGCTTTTCCGTTTTTTTCTCGAAATTATACATTTTATTCGATAAATCATATTATAAAAGAATTCATAATTTTTGTTGTGTACAATGCGTTGTAAATATTTTTATTAAACCAAACTTACATATGTATATATTTTAATTAAATGACTGATGCAAGAAATTTTTACCAAAAGTTTCGGCTAGTTTTGGCTATCAATAAGAAAGAACAACATTTCTTAAAATTTCAAAATTTTTTTCAAGAATTTTTCAAGATTTTGCATATTTTGTGTTTTCTAGACTTTTTTTCAAGATTTCGTTTTCAAGATTTTTTTTCAAGATTTTGGTTGTTTCAAGATTTTGACTTTCAAGCATTCGGACCGCTCCCCATTCGTAGTCGAACTGGGACCTCTGTATAATATAGCCTCTGTAATTTAATTCATTTAAACATATTTTAAAAAATTTTACATTTTATCGCGACATTTAATTAGAAACGAATATGGGAATTTTCACAGAAAAGTCTACTGTGACCAAAAAATTAATAGTTATTAAAAACTTATAATTTTGTGATATTATCTAAGGGAAATATTTTAATTTTAAGAATTTAAGCAATTTATACATAAATTCATTTACCATGATGATCAAATCGTCTGCACTATTTCACAAATCGTCGTTACAAAAGTAACATAGAATTTTCATTAGAAATGAAAAATTAAATTTTTCAGATTCGCAAGTTCACTTTTGTAACGACGAAATGTAGTTTTTCTTTTTCTTTTTCGTAAATGTTTAGTAAATTTTCGTAAATTTTTTTGTTTTAGTAAAAATGGAAGGCATTATATAATTACTTAACTACCTAATTACTTAATTACGCGATTGAACTACAATGGAAGTTTAAGTAACGTTACGCCAGTAACGTCCCGTCAGACCAAAAAGCCTAATAAAAAACCAGAGAACATTTTTAAATTTGATCACTTGGAAAATAAACTTATATTATTTCAAGTTTTGTACAAAAAGTCTTGCCCAATTCAGAGAGTTTTGCAGATTTTGTAATCCAAGTCAAAAATCACTTGTTTTTTTGTAACGTAACGCCAGCACATATTTTGCTTATCTATGTATGTATATAAATAGGCGTAGGAAAAGCACTTCGTTACCATTTTATCAAACGATTTGGATAATTTTTCTTTCAAATGAATAAGAGTAGGGAGAAATAGTGCACAAATTAATTTTTGTGACCTTTGTACTGAAATATGAGCATTCAATACAGAATTTTTTAAATAAAAGCTAAGCTATAAGAGATGAAAGAACACGATGTAAGAGAAAGTTTTAGACATTGCTGAAATGTACAAAAAAATATGCCAGACATTTCTCGCTATCTTTTACGGATACCCTAAGCATTAAAAATAAGCTTTTTTGTATGTAACATGTACGAATATATTTTGGGATTGTAAAATTTCTTACAAACAGTAAATTTTGAAAAATTCCCGTTATTTTGACATCAAAATTATGACAATATCTCGAAAACTGTAGCTTTTCTCGGTACAACGTATTTTTGTATAAAAAAGTGATTGGTTGAGAAAAATAACGGTATACGAAAGCTTTTTTTAGTAATATTTTTCACAAATAGTATATTAAAAAATTTCCCGTTATTATGACATCAAAATTATTGCGAAATCTCAAAAACTGCAGATTTTCTCAGTACAAAGTAGTTTTGTATGAAAAGTCGTTGGTTAGCACTGAGCGGCAAACTAAAAATAGGAATAGATTTGATTTTTTAACTCTGAAAACGAAAGCGATTTCATATCACAGTGTTGGTCGAAGGTCACAGTGAAAAGGTCGAATTTTGACCACTGGCGAATGCTAGTATCTTGAAATCCTTAGGGTCGATTGTTGTCATTGTTTTTACTTAATATAATGCTATTAATTACTATGCAAATTTAAAAAAACCTTTTTAAAGATTAGACTTTCATTTTTATTTTTTTTATGTTTATTTATTTCATATAGCATTAGTACAAATAAGAACTAAGTTCTTTTACAGTACAACATATAAGTATAAATAAACGACATTATATAAAGTGCGTAAAGATAAATTCGTCAATCCGACGCTAACTTAGCGAAGACTCAAACCACTACTTTTGCTTCCTTTTGGGAGGAATTTAAATTCGTTCTTTTTGCAAAGTACGAATTTAACTTTTGGGAGGAAATTATATTCCTTGTATTTGCAAATTGTGAGTGTAACTTTTGATTTGAATTTAGCTTTTGGCAAGAATTTAAAATTAATATTATTGCAAAGAAAGAATTTAACTCTTGTTTTGATATGAATTTAAGTCATGGCATCAACTTCTTATGAACAAACCCCTTTATCAAATTTATAAACGATATGTATTGCATACCATTAGATAGTTAATTAAACAACCTTTCTAACGATACATGGCTTATAAGTGCACAATTAAGACTTTGGCCAAAACATTTTTTTAAAAGTAATGAAATTGGCGTTCATGGTATTAAGGCTTAATGCAAAAATTCTCAAAATCTGTCTGGACAATGTTTTTGTTATGCATATAATTGTACAGGTAATTAAAGCACCTTTCTAACAAAATAAAGCCTATAAGTGCACAATTAAGACTTTTGTCACAAATATTTTTTAAAAGTAGTGAATGTTAGGTTCAAAGTACTAAGATTCTATGCACAAATTCTCAAAATCTGTCTGGACAATGTTTTTGTTATGCATATCATTTTACAGGTAATTAAAGCACCTTTCCAACGATATATAGCCTGTAAGTGCGCAATTAAGACTTTTGTCATAAACATTTTTTTAAAAGTAGTGAAATTGGCGCT
Organism: Dichetophora obliterata; assembly: GCA_963920525.1. Classification (NCBI taxonomy): domain Eukaryota; kingdom Metazoa; phylum Arthropoda; class Insecta; order Diptera; family Sciomyzidae; genus Dichetophora; species Dichetophora obliterata. The sequence continues at coordinate 14,680,819 of OY986435.1, read as the reverse complement.
CATGGTACTAAGTTTCAAAGCAAAAATTCTCCAAATCTGTGCGTTACATATTTTTGTTAGGAATATTATTGGAAAGGTAATTAAACCACCTTTCTAACGATATATAGTTTATAAGGGCACAATTTAAACTTTTTCCATAAACATTTTTTCATCTTCACTACTTTAAAAAAATATTTATGGGAAAAGTCTTAATTGTGCACTCAAAATTGTGCCAAAAGCTAAATTGAAATCAAAAGTTAAGCTCGTACTTTGCAAATAGAACGAATTTAATTTCGTCCCAAAAGTTAAATTCGTACTTTTCAAAAAGAACTAATTTAATTTTGGGAGGAAATACTTAATTCGTACTTAACAAAAAGTACGAATTTAACTTTTTGCGGATCAAAAGTATTGGTTTGAGTCTTTACTAAGTTAGCGTCGGATTGACGAATTTATCTTTACGCACTTCATTATATATATATATATATATATATATATATATAAGAAATAATCGTTTATTTATGTTTATATGTTGTACTGTAAAAGAACTTAGTTATTATTTTTACTAATGCTATATGAAATAAATAAATAAATAAATTAAAAAATTATGTTGATTTTATATGATTTAAATACAAATTCTAAATTTTGGATAGTTTAAATCATACTTGATTTTAAATACAAATTCTAGTTGTTTTAAATTAAAAAAAAAAAATAAAAATGAAAGTCTAATTTTTATTTTTTTTTTTTAAAAATTATATATATATATATATATATTTGGATATAACACCAACAAGTTATCATTATCTTTTTTTTTGATATTTCTTTGTATCAATTGAAAAATTTGATAAATTTTTTAAAATTCCAACTCTATATGACACCATTTTAATTACAAAGCAGCTGAGGAATTAGGCATTGATATTTTGCAAAGTATAAAAATAACAAGGGTGTTCATGCAAATGGGCAACACCCTTATAAATGGTATAAACTGTATAAGTTTATCAGCCTTATAAATGAACTGTCGAAATGGAAAGAAACCTTTGCCAAACCAGATATATTTGCTTTGCGATTTAGGCGAGCAAACGAGGTGGCAAAGTTATATGATCAATCAGCTGTTTCGTTATTCGAAAGTTAATTAATTTCTTATCAGAAGCCGGCAAAAAAGCAATGAAATAGGTAAGAATTAGTGAATTGGAGCAAAAGTAACAAATATTTAATTGAAAATTACAACTTAAAAAAAACTTATTGGCAACATATGCAGCATATAAAAATGTATTGCAGCTGTGACATATAAGCTGCAAAGGAACAATCGTCTTTAAGGGCTGTTCATACAACCTGCTGATAAAAACAACTAATTGCTCAAATTATAAAATTGCCACTTTGCATGACTACCTTAATATAAATGTCGTTTTTTGCGTTCAAAAGATCAAATCAAATGGTTGCCGAATTCTTTTGCTTCCTTTTAAAATTTTTAATAAAACGAACTCACTCACATCTTTGATTTAAGTGACAGATGAATTAAATTTTTACTTTACGTTTTGGTCTCGGCCATACTGAGGCCAAAACGGATACAAATTTTCAATCTGGCCGAACCAAAACCGAATTCTGTCCGACACTAGATAGAACCCTTTGATAAGCTCTATGTAAAAGAGCCCATGCAATGATTTGATGACATCAAAGCTAAAATCTCCTAACCACCCACAAAGTCACGAGTTGTCACTCAGCAACATTCATCATTCCTGAATTTTAATGGCATTAAAATCATAATCATTTAAAATATAAAATACACCAAGCCAACATAAAAAACAACGAATTTCCAAGAAATATACAGAGCATTCTTTGTGCCAATGTCTGCACTCTGGTTTCTCACAGCATGAACGACTAATGATTGGCACCCGCTGCCGCCGACGCCTCTGGCCGAAGTGGTCCATTTCCAAGCTTACAAATGAAGAGCAACGCTTCCCGTACAAAAAGATATGTATATATAAGGTAGTTTATACATACATATATAAATAAAGAAATGATCATAATCCGCGCCAGAGTTAAATTAGTTCATTGGAAACAGCGTTTAACGTAGCGATTATGAGGGAAAAAAGAAAATATCGGTAGACACAAAAGACAAGCTGAAGTTGCTGACACTATTATTAGTTTTGGAGCAGATTGGCAATAATCACAAAAACAAAACAGAAGACATTGTAAAGGAAGATAGTCGTAAAAAATGCTTGGAAACATATCCAAAATGTATTTACAAAAACGCTCACAACTCACACGTGATAATTAAACAAAACAGAAAGCAAGAACAAAATTTTAAAATTCACATGGTGGGGGTTGGTGGAGCCATAAACAATGTGCCGCCACGCCATCCCATGGTCGAGAGTTTGACTGTTTTACAGCGATGACTCACAATGTTTTAACATTTAATATTCGCAACGTAAAACATGTGCTTCTTTGTTGGTTACGTTGAGGGCTGCTAGCGCAAAGAGCTGCGCCATGCTATGTTGTAGTTTGTTCTTTAGGGCGAAATGTCTTCGCATTTTCCTATATTTAATATTCAAGAATTGTGTCAAAGTTACAATACAAAGCAAATATGCGTCATAATTCGCATAATTGTTGCGTAGTTGTAAGTTTTAAAAAAATAGTTGAAAATAAAATTTGAGAAATCCTTAATAATAATCAAGATCAAAAACAATCAGTTGAGATATATATCATTTCATTCGATTCAATGTCCAAATATAAGAAAGCACAAGAATTGTGTCTAACTTTCTCAACATTTTCCCAAAATTTGGTTTGCCGAAATTAAATCATAATGACTTTACGGCCACTTTTCTGGAGCATGTTTTAGCGAAAACAAGCAATTTTTTATGTAAAAATAAAAACTTTTTCACAAAGTTCAAAATCAGGGACAAAAAATAACGATTATTTCCAAAAAACTAAATCCAAAAAAATCAACATGTTCCAAATGTCGGAGCACATTTTGGACCACTTCAATATGCTGCTTAATGCATGCTCTATCGAAATAAGAAATGATTTTTATTTGGCGTAGCTAGGATTTACCAAAGGGGGAGATAAAGAAAATTTGAAATTATGTTTAAAAATATACCTAAATATTAGGGCGGGTCGATTTGTAGGGAGTGAAAAATTCACCAATTTCCCTATGATTTCCGTATTCTATGGGTTATTCCATGAAAATTTGCCGAAGGAACCATACCTCTATCGTTAAAATCGAGTCCCCTACTTTTTGTTGGTAGATTTTTTCCCAAATTGACGTTGAAATAAAATCTCCAACATTGGTCCAACGGTTCAAAAGTTACGGGCATTTTTGTCCAAATTTTGGACCATTTTTCCATTTTTTTCATGATTTTGTCCAAGATTTTGTCTTTTACTACACTCAAATTGAATATTTTTTTTGATAATAGGTTGATAGATACTTTATTATCTCTTAATTTGAATTTTTGTAGAAAAAAAAATAAAAAGGGAAAAAAAATCAAAAAGTTGGTTTTATGTGTTATTTTGTTTTAGCAATATCGCATGAATTAATCAACCGAATTCGATAAATTTGGGCTTAAAATCTTCGTTTTGAATTGTAAATTGAATTAAATAATGGATTGAACCAAAAAAATGGCAATGAAAGTAATATTATTGGACAAAATCATGAAAAAAATGGAAAAATGGTCCAAAATTTGGACAAAAATGCCCGTAACTTTTGAACCGTTGGACCAATGTTGGAGATTTTATTTTGTAAATTGATCAAAATGAGCTCACCTTTCCAACGCGCCTACTGGCGATTAAACCCGATCGATAGTTTTTGAGTTATGGATGTGAACGTGTAGGTAATATTTCATACGAACGTCAATTTGGGAAAAAATCTACCAACAAAAAGTAGGGGACTCGATTTTAACGATAGAGGTATGGTCCCTTTGGCAAATTTTCATGGAATAACCCATAGAATACGGAAATCATAGGGAAATTGTCGAAAAATAAATCGACCCGCCCTACTATATATGTATATATTTTTTAAGCGTATTTTAATGCGTATTTTTATTATTTACGTTCAAAGTTTTGAAATCAACTTTTTTTTAAGAAATCGCTTATTTTCTTACACTTTAATTGAGAAAACCAGATTTTTATTAAAAAAGTGAGGTTAAAAATTTTTTTTTTTTAATTTGCCCCAATGAGTTTATAAAAATTAACATATTTTTATATATAGATTTATAGCGTTTTCAAAGGTCTTCTCAACGATACCCATCTCAACCAGATCGGATAAGAAATGGTTGAGATATAAGCGATTATATACTCAAGCTATAAAGGCCTATATCTCAAGAAGTTGGATCGGCCTCCTTAAAAAAACTTTGGGGTTTTAATCAGCGCTGTAAGCCCTACCAGGCCAAAGAAAATTGGCGCATTTTTCATAAAGTAAATTTGTTCGTAAAAGCGGAAAATAAAAAAAACGCTTTTTGGGCCCTTTTTCGCTCATTTTTTAAAGTTTTTTGCGATTTTGACCTTGAAGATAATGTTTTTTTTTTTATTTTATATGTTCACAATTTTTGTTCTTTATGACAAGAGCTACAACTTTGCCTCAGAGAGTAAATCAAAATTCCGAACGGTTTGCAAGATTGAGCTTGAGAAAATGATCATTTTTTTGCAAAAATGACACCGAGGCCCCACATCTTTGGGGGCCCATAAAAAAACCTGGAGGACTTTGGGCAAAACTGGGAGACAGGGGTCTTTTTTTTTGGTCTTTTATCACGTAGTTGTGTCCGTATATGCTTATTTTTTTCGTGTGTAATGCTCATTTTACAATTTTTGGGCTAAAGTAAATAAAATGCATGAAGAAACCTTTATTTACCATAAAGTGTCGACAAAAAGTAGAAAAAAAATTTGGTTTTTAGCACAAATGGTTTGCTGAAAATATGTTTCTCAAAATAGAAGTTAGCCACCTATAAACTAAGGGCTTTCATAATCTTACTTGGCATAATAATATAACGAACGTTGAAACATAATTTAATATGACGAAAAAAATTCACTAAACCGTTCTTTTTTTGTTTACTTCTAATTATTATTTCATCCAACGCATTCGTTTTGAAGCGCCAAACACAGTTCATAAAAAATTTTGAAGTGGTCCATTCAAAACTATACACTTAAGTAAAATACCTACCCACGAAATGAATGAAGGCAGCGGTAGCTAACCTGGATAAAGCCTGGATTTCCTTGCTGTTTTTTGAGTGTGGTGTTCTTTGTATTTTGGTTTTCACATAAATATCTTTATATAAGTATATATTTTTTATATATATAAACACACGTAAAAGTATTTCCTAAATTGGCGGTAACATTTTATTGATCTTCTTCGATCGATTGAATGTGAAAAAAATAAGCGAACCACAAAATCGACAGCGTAAGATAAATGTTGGGATAGTTTTCATTCTTGTTGCATACACACTCGTAACAAAGAGAAAAAGGCACAAAACCTTTATCTTGATTTGTATTTTATTCTAAATACTTTTGCAAAAAAAAAAAAAAAAAAAAAAAACCAAACAACCAAACAACCAAAAACTAAGTATAGTATCTGTCCGTCTCTCCTCGCTTTTGAATCAAAAGATATGCTTCTTCTTCTTCTGCTGTCTCATATTAAAACGATTCATGGAATTACGATTGACCAGATTTGTACATTTAAGCTTTTGTTAAAGTTGTTGTAACTTAATTTTTCTTTTGGTTACAGAAATGCAAATATAAATATTTATGCTAATAGTAGCTATTGTGTTAAATTTCTTCGATATCTGAATGTTAACACAGATAAGTTTATTTATTTATTTTTTAAAACATTTTTTTTTTTGTAAACTGCATAGCTTGCGATCTTCTCAAAATCAGAGATCAAGCTTATCGCTCAACTGTGCATTAAAAAAGTGCATTATTGTCATAATTTCATGCTGTTGCTAAATAGTAACACATATATTTATGTATATAAAAATATATATATGTATTTATGAAGTTGATCGGGACGATTTGTCGCTGGCCATCAAAGGTAGCTGCTACCATTTCAGCCTTATTCTCTTTTATTATAACATATCAGGTAGAAATTTAAGGGTACGTGTTATGTGCGTGTGCGTTTATTCTATGGAATTCTACGAATTTTTTCTTTGCCTTTGAAATTGGTCTTGCTCTTCGTGGCTGTATCTTTAAGCTATCATTTTGGGCTGTTTAAGTGTGTGAAATACATTTTATGGTATTGATATTAATTTATATATTTAGCTCTTGAAGGTGGCTCTTGTAAAGATTTGCTTAAAAGCTTTTCAGCTCATATAAGGGTATTCACGATTCAGTGCGCGTGCCTGTGCAGTTAAGGACTTGTGCAGGTAGGTTTTCGTGAACACACCATCATCACTATTTCAAAGCTGTCAACATTTTTCAATGCACACAAGTGCACAACTGCCCAAGTTTAACCCTCCGATGAGTGAGAAGGTCCCTAGGGACCTTTTTGCCTTTTCAAACTGAAATTACTCCTACTTCGGCCACTACAACCCCCCCTCCCCCCAAAGTTAATCTGTATTCCAAGAGTATTTCGTTGCGCATCTTTTGGAAAAAAAATCAAGCCGATCGGATCATTACTTTAGGAGTTATTGAGGTTTTAGTGCGAATAGTACGCGGACGTATGAATAGGTCCGTATGGACCTTGTACTGAATTTCACTAATAAATGCATGTTTTTGGGCATCATTATAATTTTTTTATTGTTTCAACACATAATTTACTTGTTCTGAACACAAAGACCTAAACTCAAAGACATTAGGGATGATGATAAAAACAAAAAATTCTAAGAAAAATTCGAAGACATGAACTTTATTTTTTTCAAGGAAAGGCACAATATTCTAATTTTGTACTACTAGCAATAAACCAGTTCTTAGAATTTTTTGTTCTCAGTATTTTGTTCTTAGTATTTTTTAGAGAGAGGCCCGCCATCCGACATCCGCCTTGGTTCTGTTTGGGCTCTAATGTCTTTGAGTTTAGGTAGACGTACGAAAGAGTATAAAAGAAGTTGTAGTTTCGTAAACCAAATCTTAGACAAAGTTTAGACAGCGAAGAGTAAAATCGTGTGTGATAGAAACAAAAATAGAAATATGGCAGATGCAAGTAATTTGGACGTTGCTGAAATTGTTGTACGCCGTAGTACACGTTACCAGCAAATGACTGCGGATGAAAGGCGTGCAGCTGATAGTAGATTTGCTGATTTTATGGACAAAGACATGGATGAAGAAATTGATATTGCTGCAATTGATAATTATGAAATTGAGGATGATGAAGATCGTACATACCACCCTGCTGAAGAGTCAGATGCCGAAACTGAAGGATACGTCGAGCTAAATGAAGATACTGATGACGACGATGATGAAGAGGAAGAAAATGATGAGCAAGAAACGAATGAAAGTTACTATATTGCTAAAGATGGCACCCAATGGAGTAAAAAAGCACCACCAACATCACGCACTGGTAATCATAACGTGGTCGACTTCACAAGAAAGAAACCAGGGCCAACAGGAAATATACACGACCCCTATACAATAATGCGTTCAATCATGACAGAGGAAATAATACACTTAGTGCTACGTGAAACAAATCGTAAAGGCAGGGAGGTTACAGCTGCATGGAATTTGGCAAATCCCACGAAGAAAAAGGAGTGGAAGCCAGTGACAGTGAAAGAGTTTGACGCCTTTGCTGCTATTCTTTTGTATGCTGGACTCACAAGATCAAACCATGAACCAGCTATGGAATTATGGGGCGCGACGCGTTGCCCAATATACAAAGCTGCGTTGTCGTACAATCGCTTCATGTGTATAAAGCAATTTATTCGATTCGACAATGGAAATACTCGACAACAGCGACTCATCAACAGCAAAACTGCGGCTTTTGACGATATTTGGCAAATGTTGCAACATAACTTGGCAGCAGCTTACACTCCTCATGAAGCACTAACAGTTGAGCAGTTTTTCCCTTACATAGGCCGCACCCGCTTCACACAATATATTCCGTCAAAGCCAGCTAAGTATGGTTTGAAAGTATGGTGGTTATGCGACTCACAGAGTTATTATCCTGTGAAGGGAATTATATATTCTGGAAAACTGCCAAACCAACAACGGGAGATAAACCAAGGGCAGAACGTAGTGCTGGATCTTGTGGAAAAATATTTAGATGCTGGCCGTACTATATACGCGGATAATTTCGTTACCACTCTTGACTTGGCGCGTATTTTGTTGAGGAGGAAGACCGCATATGTTGGTACAGTGCGCTACAACGAAACAGTCATTCCACAGGAGTTCAAGAAGAACCCGAAGCGCACCATCAATAGTACATTATTTGGGTTCAACGAAGGGGATATAGCGTTATGCTCATACGTGCCGAAAAAAAATAAAGTGGTGAACGTGCTCTCCACAATGCACTACACCTGCCTCGTTGACGAGCAAACCGAGAAGCCCTATGCCATATTTGATTACAACGCCAACAAATGCGGCGTTGATACCATGGATCAAATGCTAGGCACTTACAGCTGCAAAAGAGCAACACAACGATGGCCGTTGGCCATGTTTTATAATATGCTGCATTGGCTGCTTTTACGATTTACAACGAAATGAAGCCTATAAAAAGGAGTGACACAGACGGTGGTCGTTCTTGTTACTGCTAACGAAACAATTGGCCATACCAAATATCGAAGAACGTGCCCTGAACAACCATATAACCTCATATCACAACCAAAGGATACGCAATGCGATGGAAGCATTCGATGTCAGGGTAAGAAAAACATCTTCAAATTCAAGAATAGAATATATAGTTATTTGTTTTTTATTTTTCTTTTCATTTCAGGTATTATCAAGACCGATGGAAGGCAATGCACCGTCGTTTGCGGCTAGGTCAAGTAGAACGTCATGTCGCCTTTGCCGTTCTGAGTAAGGGCGGCAGCGGAAAACGCGGGCATACTGCTTCGGCTGCGGCAACGCTGTTTGCGGAGAACATAGCACACTTTTACATCGCTGCAACACTTGCGCACAGGGCGGGGGACAAGAAGTACACGCTCAACAACAATAATTTTTAAACTTTCTTATAATAGTCTTAAGAAAATTCAAGAAAAAAAAAATTAAAAAAATTGGAAAAATTATTTTTGTATGTAGAATTTAGTTATAAACAATAAAAACAAAAAAATAAAAAAAAAAATTTTATATGAAAAAAAACATGATTTACAAAAAAGGTCCGTAGGGACCTTTTCACACGGCCGTGAAGTTCAGAACTGTCACTCATCGGTGGGTTAAGGAAATAGTAGAAAAGCACTTGTGCAAATTTTTGACGTACGTATATTTTGTTTTTGTAAAGTGCACAAGTCCTCAACTGCACAGGCAAGTGCACTGAATCGTGAATACCCCTATTGTGATACCCTAAAAAATGCCGTTTTTTGTATGCAGTAACAATGTTATATAGCCATAAATTGAGGGAACTAGCTAGAATTTCAAGCAACGGCAATTGTTTATATTTTTATTAAGATGGGAATAAATTCTGTTTATCAAATAACTTATCATAAAGATTGCACGCTAATCTGAAATCCTAATTTATAAAAAGTTATTTCGGCATATTTATTATAAAGGCATTTTTAGGAATTTCTTATTAAAATCTATTGTTACTTATTTACATATTTTACGTGGTGTAAGGCTGCCCGCATAGTAAACGCCGAAGCAGACAGGCAGACGCAGGCAGTGCCCTGCGAAGAAACGAGATAGAAATAAAGCCAAGCTAACTTTTATCTTGCTTGCTCACATAGTTTTCCTGCGCCTGTCTGCCTGCCTACCTTAGGTTGCTCGCAGAGTAAACGCCGAAGCAGGCAGGCAGGCGCAGGCAGTGCCCTTCGAAGAAACGAGATAGAAATAACTTTTTTATCTTGTTCACATAGTTTTCCTGCGCCTGTCTGCCGGCCTGTCTCCTTCGGCACTTACTATGCGGGCAGCCTTAGGTTGCAAACAGAGTTAGCGCTGAAGCAGACAAGCAGGCAAACAGGTGCAGGAAAACTATGTGAACAAGCGAGAAAAATGTTCTTTTCATCTCGATTCTTCGCAGGGCACTGCCTGCGCCTGCCTGCCTGCTTGCCTGCCTGCTTTGGCGTTTACTCTACGGGCAGCCTTAGGGCGCGTTTATAGTGGCGACTTGTTGCTTTGTCGAACCGAACCCTATGAAATAAGCTCAAAGTGCGTATAGCTCCAGCCGAACAAGCTGCTTAAAGAGACTTGTGCGCTGGTTTTTAGAATTCCGATTGTTGCTTTCTTGGTCGCTCGCACGGTTTGCATGTGTTTAGTTTTATTTCACACGATGCTTACTTATTATTTTCATTAAATAAAAAAGAAAAAGCAACAAGGAAAACTCCAATAAAATACTTTAATATATTTTTGTTTTTCCGGTTGCGCCTTCTCCGTTTTTTCTTGGGATCCAAAAAAGTGGATGAAAAAATTAAGCTTTTTCTCATTTGTTATTGCAAAAAAAGATGCAAAGTTTAATCAAACCAAAAACAACAATAACAAAGAATTTGCCTTCTTCTACTAAAAAATGGTGATACACGTAAAAAACAACAAATTGCAGCACACTTGAGCTTCCAATGATTCGGCTTTCCATACCAAATCACGGGATCAAAGCAGTGGTGCGTTGTGAAATTATGCACAATTCATTTCAAATGAGTCATCCAAAAGTGTTTACATTGGGTTTTTTTGCGAAAATATCTCATTTTGTTTGACATCTGGTTGTTTGTTGTTGTTGTTTTTTTTGTTTGTTGCAGGGACCGTACCGGTTATGATTTTTATCAAAAAAATCAGATGCTAACAGTTATCATTTAACTTTTATTTTTTCCGACAAAAATACTAGTGATTTTGCCTTTTATTTTTTCGTGCAAAAATAACTGTTAGTTTTGATTTTTATTTTGTAGGTAAAAAATAATATTTATTGTGTGCCTTTTATTTTTTCGGTCAAAAATATCAGAAATTAGAATTTTTTGAACGACAAAAAAGTTAAATGCAATTTGCATTGTCTCTGCAGCGCGCACATTTTGAGCTATAACACTTTTTAGTTTTAATAGTATTTTATATAGTCTTTGAAAAAATACAAATTGCCTGATATTTCTGACGGAAAAAATAAAAGGCACAAAATAATTGTTTTTTTGACCTAAAAATAAAAGTAAAAAGTAACAGTTATTTTTGCCCGAAAAAATAAAAGGCAAAAAATAACAGTTAAATTTAATTTTTATAGTAAGAGTCGAAAATTTAAAAGGCGTTTTATATTCTCGAAACTGCTACCATTACGATTATAATGGTTTATTTAAAAAATTTCACCGGGAACTCTTTCGTAATAAGTTTAAAGAACGTATCCAATTTCATTCATTTGCTTCAAATGAGTTGAATTTCGACTGAGAATTTGTATGAGAAAAGAGATGATGATTTATTTTCTCATTTAGCTGAATGAGCTGAAATGAGTCATTTAGCCCAACGTAAACGTGAACATGAAAAGAAAGAAGCACACAAGAATAGGAAATTGCGTTCAGTTGCTTCTTTGTTGCTTGGTGCGACAGTTATGAAAAGGATTAAAAATTAGGAAAAAATTCTAATTGGAAAAAACCCAGCACCAAGGCAACAAAAAAAAACCAGCAGAAAACAATTTCAAAAAAATCGAAACAAGCTGGAACAACAAGTGACTTAAAGTGACTTACAGTGGCTTAAAGTGCGTTTCATTTTCGTTTTTTTCGCATTTTCGTATCACTTGTTGTCCTCTGGTTTGAGGAAAGTAAAAAGCACACACGAAATCGCGTGACTTTTTTAATGCTTCGATTGCAAAAATAAACAACAACAAAAAAAGGAATATATAAAAAAAAAAAACACAAAATAGTATAAAACCTGCTGCAACAAGTCAGCGGCAGTAAGCGCGCACTATACGCACAACCAGCAGCTTTTAGCTTGACGCACTTAGGGAGCGTCCATTAATTACGTGAGGCGTTTAGAGGGGCGTGGGGTTAAGCCGAATCTCACCCACTCTCACGTGGAGGAGAGGGGGGTTCTCACAAAGATGACGTAATTTTTTATCCGCAAGAAACAGTGTAGAATTATGAGATATCTGGTTAAATTGAGTAAAACGTGTTTCTCTACTTAAATATGACTAAATTTTACACAATAATATTAATATTTAATATTAAAATTAATAAATTCAATTCAATGAAGCATAGATTAACATATTTACACTAAAAACTTGCATTTTGAACAATCTCACGTGAAATTAGAGAGGGGGGGGGGGGGGGTTGAGCCAAATCTCACGATATCTCACTAAGGGGAGAGGAGGAGTCAAAAAATCGGAAAAATCACCTCACGTAATAATGGACGCCACCTTACAGCTCGGCTCGGCAAAGCAACAAGTCACCACTATAAACGCGCCCTTAGGCAGCCTGCAGAGTAAACGCCGAAGCAGGCAGGCGTAGCCAGCAACACGCTCTATAAATAAGCACCACAGAGTGAATGCGAGAAGCAGATCAGATCAGTGCGACATAGTTTGTTTCTTTTCTTTTGTTATGAATGCTTCTCCACGAAGAAACATTTACCAACAACAACAGCAACGCAAAACACACACTTGCGCATGCGCACAACAAAACCAACACTCACTGAATGATCCAAGATAGATTTATAGATTTTGTTATTCTTTTTTTTTGTTATGTTATTTCCGATTCCACAAAATGTTTATGTAATGCGAACAATAACTCATTAAAAGGATTATTTTTCATCTATTTTACATGTCCAACAATTGGTAATTTCATCAATTCATCCATTTTCAAACAACAACGTACATGCACAAGAGCAAAAACAATCTTCACACTCGTTGCTATGTTGTATTTGCATGGCGTTGTTTTTGTGTGTTTATCATTATAATTTTGGTTTACCCAATATACCAAACAGATTCGTTTCGAATTCGAGGTGAAACCGAGATCTCGTGTACTTAGTTCGAAAACGAAATGCGTTCTCGTTTCGTTTTCGAATCCGCGAGTGGAATAAATTCACTCGTTTTCAGAATAATCGAATCATTTTCGAAAGGAGATTTTTAGAATTATCGGATCCTTTTGGAAACGAAATTTTTGGAACAGTCGACTCGTTTTCGAAACGAGATTTTTGAAATAATCGGATCGTTTTCGAATCGGTTTTTTTTCAATTTCCAGATATTTTTAAATTACTTATGAAATTATTACAGTTTTACTAATATAAAGATATATGTATTTACGTCTGTACGTTTATTTTTATTTATATATTTATTTTTCAAAATTTTGAATTATAAGTTCATTGCAGCTTCCAAAATTTTTTTTTGGACAAAACATAAAATTAATATTACAAAACGAAAAACTAAAAAAAAAAATCTATACATTTTGTTTAAAATTAAATTAAAAAAAAAAAAAAATTAGGAAAATATCAGCCCGGTTCTGAATAAAAATTTCCCGGGAGTTGGAAAAAACAGTTACTGTTTTTAAGATAAAGTTGAAAACTTTTTGGAAAATTTTAATGCAAGTTTGGTCAATATGGTTTTTATTTATATTCTCAAAAAAATAGACAAATTTCATAAAATAAAATATTCGCTTTGTTAATATTCTCGACTTCATCTCGAATTCGAAACGAATCCGAGTTCGCTCTGTGGTGTATTGGGTATATATGTTACACACGAGCGCTGATACTTATCATGTTCGTGTGTGTGATTCGTCCAATAAAAAATAAATTAAACATAAAATGTATCTAATATAAATTCTTCCTTGTGTTAAAACTGCGTTTAAAAAAATTGTGCTTCAAATATTAACAAAAATGAGACAAACACGCAAAATCAGCTGCGAGAAACCAGGACAAACCACTTTTATCGCTGTACTTGTTCTGGCCTGCCTGCCTACTTCGGCGTTTACTCTGCGTGCAACCTAAAGGCGTGGTCAGTGCCCTGCGAAGAAACGAGATAGAACCTTAGGGCACGTTTATAGTTGCGACTTGTTGCTGGACTGAACCGAACCGAGAAGGAAAGCTGGAAAACGCTGCACATACAATCATATGAAACAAGCTCAAAGTGCGTATAGTGCCAGCAGAGTTGGCAACTTCAAGTGACTTGTGCGCTGGTTTCCATCTTCCCGATTGTTGCATTCTCGCTCGCTCGCATGCGCATTTTACCCGTTGCTTGCTTATTACTTTCGTTAAATAACATTAAAGTACACGCTAAAACAAAATATCAATAAAACAAAATCACACATCAGCTGAAAGCAAACTAAATTCCTCGGAAAAATATTGATATACGCAAAAAACAACAAATTGCAGTACACTTGACTGCCAGCGTCGCGATCGATTCTGTATTTCCTTGAATTCATTCATTCAAGGAAACAAAGAACACACGATAGCAACAAAGAAGACCAACAAAAGTAATAAGCACACAAGAACACAAAATTGCGCTCAGTTATTATGCTGTATTTTCTTGCCCGCAAAAAATACGCACAGAAACAGCATTATAAAGAAGCAACGAAGATCAATTTCTATCAACTGATGCACACAGAAAACAAAAAGAGAAATAGTGAAAAAAGCTAAACTAGCCGGTGAAGCAATTCATCGATTAGCGGCTGCAAGTGCGTTTCATCTAAGGGCGCGTTTATAGTGACAGCTGGTTGCTGGGCCGGACCGAGCTGGAAACGCGTCCTGCCAAAAGCAGCTGGAAGTGCGTATAGTGCGCGCTTGTCGCTGGTGACTTGTTTCAGCTGGTTTTGACTATTTTGGGTTTGTTTGCATATATTAGTTTTTTGTTTGTTTATTTTTGCAATCGAAGCATCAAAAAAGCCATATGATTTGGTTCATTCACTTTGCTTTCCTCAAACCAACAAGTGCAGAGACGATAATGCGAAAAACGCTGCTGAAACGCGCTTCCTGCAACTGCAAGTCGTTTCAAGTCACTTGAGGTACCAGCTTGTTTCGACTTTTTTCGCAAGTGTTTTCTGCTGGTTTTTGTTGCCTTCTTGTTGTGTTTTTATTTCAAATTTTTTTTGACAAAAAAGAAGATCGTAGAAAGAACGCACATTAAAAAAACGTACATCAGCTGCTGGAACAAGATTTTTTGATGCTATGACTCAGCGAAAACGCACTTCAAGCCGCATGAAGCCACTACTTGATCATCCAACTGGTTTAAACTTTTTTCTTTAGGTTTTGTTTTTGTTGTATTATTTTTGATATTGCAACAAAGCAATACAAAACTAATCTAAACAAAGTTGCTATATCTTGTTGCTGCTATTTTTGTTTGTTTACTTTTGTGCTCAAAATCAAATGGAAAGGAAGAGCGCACATAAGAAAATTTGATAATCTTCGATTCTATGTTTTAGATGAAAGACCCCTTTTACATTGATCAAGACTTGAAGTCAAGTTTTTTTGACGTTCTCTTTTGAACTTGACGAAAGCTTTCACATTGTTCAAGACTTGAATTCAAGTTTTTGTCTTCTTTCCTTGTTTTCTAAAAATAAAACGAGATAGGTAGCAAGCAAATGAATTATAGTTTATAGAAATTTGCAAACTGAATTTTATTTTTTACCACGATGGAAGTTAACAAAACGTTTTTGCTTAAAAATTTAATGCAAAATTAAATTATATTAAATGCAAAAAAATTTTAATGCAACCGAAGTCTAGCAAACTCACATTGATATGCGAAAAATAAAAAAAAGCACTGTCAACAACGCGAAAATAGCAAAAGGAACACGAAAAAACACGAAAAATTGCCGGTACAGCTTCAAGTTTCTTTTTCCCTTCCGTCGCTTCCGATGTGCGGCGAATTGCCTACAAACTCTGAAACTTGACTTCAAGTCTTGACCAATATAAAAGGGGTCAAACGCACTTGCAGCCGCTAATCGACGAATTGCTTCACCGGCTGGTTTAGCTTTTTTCACTATTTCTCTTTTTGTTTTCTGTGTGCAACAGTTGATAGAAATTTATCTTCGTTGCTTCTTTAAAGTTATGTTTCTGTTTGTATTTTTTGCGGTCAAGAATATACAGAATAACAACTCAGCGCAATTTCGTGTTCTTGTATGCTTATTATTTTTCTTGTTGGTCTTCTTTGTTGCTATGTCCCGGTTTATACTCGTCAAGACTTGACGGTCAAGTCTTGCGTTCGGGGGAGCGGGAATCGTAACAAAAGGGAAAGAAAAAAATTGACCGTACCGTCAATTCTTGGGCAATTTGTTTTGTGTTCGTTCGTTGTCCCGCTATTTTCAATTTTATTTCGGCGTCATCAGTACAAACTTGAGAAGGAAAAGGGAGGAGTGAAAGAAACAATTGACCGTCAACTCTTGACGAGTGTAAATTGAATCGTCAAGTTTAAAAGGGAATATGCAAAACTTGAACGTCAAGTCTTGGCGAGTATAAACCGGGACTATCGTGTGGTTCTATGTTTTTTTTTTGAATGAATGAATTCAAGGAAATACAGAATTGATCGCGACGCTGGCAGTCAAGTGTGCTGCAATTTGTTGTTTTTTCGTATATCAATATTTTTACGAGGAATTTAGTTTGCTACCGCCAACGTTGCCAACTTTGTTGGAAAAATCCCTTTTTATTCGTTTTTTCATTTTACACACTTGCTTTTGTGCACAATAAAAACAAGGAAAAGACAAAGAAAAGGAGCAACAGCAAAAAAAAATTGTTTTCCTTGTTTCTTTTACCATTTCATGTCATTTAACGAAAGTAATAAGTAAGCAACGTGTAAAATTAATCAAAACACAAGCAAACCGTGCGAGCGAGCGAGAAAGCAACAATCGGGAAGATGGAAACCAGCGCACAAGTCACTTGAAGTTGCCAGCTCGGCTGGTACTATACGCACTTTGAGCTTGTTTCATATGATTGTATGTGCAGCTTTTTCCAGCTTTCCTTCTCGGTTCGGTCCGGTCCAGCAACAAGTCGCCACTATAAATGCGCCCTAAAACAGAGAATCGAAGATTATCAAATTTTTTTATGTGCGCTCTTCCTTTCCATTTGATTTTGTGCACAAAAGTAAACAAACAAAAATAGCAGCAACAAAATTACAACTTTTTTTAGATTAGTTTTGTATTGCTTTGTTGCAAAATCACAAATAATACAACAAAAGCAAAACCTAAAGAAAAAGTTAAAAAAAGTTTAAACCAGTTGAATGATCAAGTGGCTTCATGATGTACATTTTTTAATGTGCGTTCTTTATACGATCTTCTTTTTTGTCTAAAAAATTTTTTTAAATAAAAACGCAACAAGAAGGCAACAAAAACCAGCAGAAAACACTTGCAAAAAAAGTCGGAAAAAGCTGGTACTTCAAGTGACTTAAAACGACTTGCAGTTGCAGGAAGTGCGTTTCAGCAGTATTTTTCGCATTTTCGTCTCTGCACTTGTTGTCCGCTGGTTTGAGGAAAGCAAAATGAATGAACGAAATCATGTGGCTTTTTTGTTGCTTCGGTTGCAAAAATAAACAAAAAATAACTCGTATTTTCAAACAAACCCAAAATAGTCAAAACTAGCTGAAACAAGTCACCAGCGACAAGCGCGCACTATACGCACTTCCAGCTGCTTTTAGCAGGACGCGTTTCCAGCTCGGTCCGGCCCAGCAACCTGCTGGCACTATAAACGCGCCCTTAGGCTGCCCGCAGAGTAAACGCCGAAGCAGGCAGGCAAAACTATGTGAACAAGCGAGAAAAAGTTATTTCTATCTCGTTTCTTCGCAGGGCACTGCCTGCCTGCGTCTGCCTGCCTGCCTGCTTCGGCGTGTACTCTACGGGCAGGCTAAGGTTTCGATTTTTATCTAAGGCTTAGGTTTAGTTTTCATTGGTCCTACGCACACTTCAAGTTTAAGGTTTCTCTTGGGAGAGCGATCTCCCAAGTCTACTGTCTAGAGGAGGCTTTTGACCTTTCTCCATTCCGAAAAGTACTGTATTCGAAAGTCGCGTTAAGAGTTCGTTGAGGCACACTGTGCAAAATTTACATATTAATTTTAAAGCTTTAACGTTTGTCTTAATAGAGTGAAGAGCATTCGTTGGACAAAAAGTTGCAACCAGTCAACAACTTTCTAACTTGACCATTTGAAATATCACCATTATTCCCTTCCCCAACTCATCTCATCGCATCTCATCTCAACTCATCCGAATTTATCTCATCCACCACTTAAGACTAAACTTTTAGCAAATTAGAAACGTATATTTTGATAGTATTTGACTCTGCTACCAATGCGTTAACTAAGTGCTCCCATTCTTCCAATTGCAGTTACATGCAGCAATATGCTGTTGTTGTTGTCGTTGGCGAGATGTGCAGCACTTTGCGTTGCAAGTCTTTTTAAAGCAGACCCATACAAGTCTTGATCTTGGACTGGAACATGTATAAGAATAAAAAAAAAAATAAGATTGCAAAAAAATTAAGGCAAAGGTGCAAAACTGGTTTACGAATTTCCACAACTTTTTACTACCGCTAACTTAATTTGTTTTTCTTTTTTCAGCTTGTGTTGTTACTTTTGCCTTGTTCGTTGTAGTTTCCTGTTCTTGTGGTACATTTTGAGTACCGCTGATTCTCGCCTAGAAAGCATTTGTAACTGGCGGACAGACAGGACGCAGTTACAGTTATTTTTTGTGTGTGCTTCACTAGGCAAAAGTAAGCGTCCACTACGAGTAGAACACATAAACAAATCTTTCTTGCTGCCATTCACTGGGCCACCTTCATGCCACGTTCTATACATTTTGCTATTGCTTCTATCAGCAGTATTGTTGCTGCTCCAGTCAGTGTTGCTCCTATTTCGATCATATTTGGTCGCGCTGGCTACTTGTTGCTCCCTCCCGAACAAGAGCGGAACATTCTCTTTTTATGCTTACTTTGCTTTACTGGCTGTAGCATTTCTAAGCGACTGACGGCGTCTACATAACCATCGGTATCTCTGTTGCTTAGAGCCGCCCATAAGTGTTCGCTTTAATGCGGTGTTGCTGGTTCTTAATCATTCCTTGGTCTTTGGCTTTGGCAACTTAAATAATTTTATGCTACAAGTTTTCGATTCCATTTGGAGCAACAGCAGCTAATCGTCTGCTGTCTCAGCTGTTTGTTGATTTTGCGTTATTTATTGTAAATAAATATATGTTAATATCGTATAAGAAAGACTTGATTTAATATTAGCGTCGTTTACTTAAGGGTTTATTTGTTAGATGTTTTTCTACTTTTTTGGTTTTTTTTTTTTTTTTAATAACTATTATTGTTTCCGCTTCTCATCTGTGTTGGGGGCGTTTTCGTATGTTTTACAAATAAATATAAATTAATGTGTTCCCTTGAGTTACAAGCTGCTTCTCGACTTCGATCAAGATAAGATTAAGTTGTGCCAAGAAGAAAGCAAATAACAAACTTCACATATATAAAGTAAAGATAAAATAACAGGCATTTAGCTATAAATTTAAAGCCTTAGTCAAGCAACAAATTTAAACAAATGGTGACCATAGATAATTGAGCAGGATTTCATGATCACGTTGTGTATATTTTTCGCTTTATAGGAAAAAATGTAAAGAATTTTCTATATTTTTTAAAAGTGTCTCTCATTAGAGAAATTCTAAGAAATTGCTTAATGTTGAATTTGAGGTACTTAAGAGATACTATAGATATTGGACATTCCGCCAAAAGAGCCCTTTTTTCATTTGAAAAATGAATAAATGTAAAAATAAAACTTGAAGCTAGAATTATGATTTCTTTATACTATTTGTCCCCAAAGGAAGTTAAAATCGCTTCAAGCCACACGGTATTGCGTCATTAAATTTATTTGTATGCTTTTTGTATTTTTTTGAGTGGTTACGCGAATCAAATATCGAATAACTTAGTTACAGGAATAACGGTTACAGGAATGACAAAATTCAAGAATCTTAGTTTTTTAGATTCGTAGAATTCTGTAATTTTTTGTGATTTTCTAGATTTTTACCATAACTCCTAAACCATACATCATAAAAGGACGATTTATGCACCAAAATGTTTGTTAAGCCTCTGCCTACAAGACTGCAAATACAAAAATACACAAATTAGATTTCATGTTAATTTCATATGTCCTTTTTTTGTGAATTTTTTTTTGTTTTTTCGTCGTAAATTCGCCATAAAATCCAAAATACATATCAGACAAGGACGATTCATGCATCAAAACGACCGTCATGGCATCGTCCTTAAGGCGGGTTATTTCTTTGTTGAAATGCGTTTTGCTCTTTCTCTTATAGTTTAGGAGTTGTAGAACACTTTTTGGAGTGGTAATTGGCCAAAAAATGTGGTTTTTGTCGTCATAACTCCCAAACCATACGTCCTACAAAGACGATTTTTGCACCAAAAGTTTTCTAATACATATATACACAAGACTGAATTTTTAGAAAAAAACAATTTTTTTCAAGAATCTTAGTTTTCTAGAATCGTAGAATTCTACGTCATTTTTGGTGATTTTCTAGATTTTTTTGTTTTTTAGCCATAACTCCTAAACCATACATCATAAAAGGACGATTTATGCACCAAAATGTTTGTTAAGCCTCTGCCTACAAGACTGCAAATACAAAAATACACAAATTAGATTTCATGTTAATTTCATTTGTCCTTTTTTGTGAATTTTTATACCCCCACGTTTGAGAAACGTTATGGGGGTATATTAATTTTGTCATTCCGTTTGTAACGCCGATAAGGAGGCGTGGCCGGTATAGAAAAGTATATCTATTCCTGATCAGCATCACCTCCTGAGTTGATTTAGCCATGTCCGTCTGTACGTCTGTGTCCACGATAGCAGCCGTAATTTTTGAGCTATCATAACGAAATTCAAAATATAAGCTTTTTATACAAAAATGGAGGTCAAGTTCGAATCTAAGCAAAATCAGATGAAAACCACGCCTACCTCCTATACAAAGTGACTTAACCAAAACGTTAAGATCTCTTTAAATTTCACAAAAATCAATTTAATGACTTCAAATTTCTCACAGTGTCTTAAATATTTAATATTTATTTTGAGTATTAAATTTGTAAAAATCAGATGAAAACCACACCTACCTCCCATACAAAGTGACTTAACCAAAACGGGAAAATCTCTTTAAATTCCACAAAAATCAATTTAATGACTTCAAAATTCGCACAGTGTCTTAAATATTGAATATTTATTTTGAGTATTAAATTTATAAAAATCGGATGAAAACCACGCCTACCTCCCATGCAAAGTGACTTAACCAAAACGGGAAAATCTCTTTTAATTCCACAAAAATCAATTTAATGACTTCAAAATTCGCACAGTGTCTTAAATATTGAATATTTATTTTGAGTATTAAATTTATAAAAATCGGATGAAAACCACGCCTACCTCCCATACAAAGTGACTTAACCAAAACGGGAAAATCTCTTTAAATATATTTAACAGTTTGCTTAAGACTTTATATATAAAGTTCTAATTATACATATATAAGTATAAGTATATAAGTATATTATAATTTCGTCATAAATTCGCCATAAAATCCAAAATACATATCAGACAAAGACGATTCATGCATCAAAATTATCGTCATGGCATCGTCCTTAAGGCGGGTAACTTCTCTGTCCAAATGCGTTTTGCTCTTTCTCTTATAGTTTAGGAGTTGTAGAACACTTTTTGGAGTGGTAGTTGGCCGAAAACATGTGGTTTTTCCGTCATAACTCCCAAACCATACGTCCTACAAGGACGGTTTATGCACCAAAAGTTTTCTAATACATATACATATACACAAGACTGCATTTTTAGAAAAAATATTTTTTTTGCAAGAATCTTAGTTTTCTAGAATCGTAGAATTTCTGTGGTGATTTTCTAGATTTTTTTTTGTTTTTTTGCCATAACTTCTAAGCCATACATCATAAAAGGACGATTTATGCACCAAAATGTTTGTTAAGCCTCTGCCTACAAGACTGCAAATACAAAAATACACAAATTAGATTTAATGTTAATATCATATTTTTGTGATTTTTTTTTTTCGTTTTTAGGTCATAACTTCGCCATAAAATCCAAAATACATGTCAGACAAGGACAATTCGTGCATCAAAATTATCGTCATGGCATCGTCCTTAAGGCGGGTTACTTCTTTGTGGAAATGCGTTTTGCTCTTTCTCTTATAGTTTAGGAGTTGTAGAATACTTTTGGAGTGGTAGTTGGCCAAAAACATGTGGTTTTTCCGTCATAACTCCCAAACCATACATCCTACAAGGACGATTTATGCACCAAAAGTTTTTTAATACATATGCATATACACAAGACTGTATTTTTTGAAAAAAATATTTTTTTTTCAAGAATCTTAGTTTTCTAGAATCATAGAAAATCATTTTTGGTGATTTTCTCCAAATGGAGCGCAGCTGTAAATCTTTATGATAATTCAACGTTGTCAGGTATGTACATATGTATGAAGTCATAAAAATCGAGCATGAGATTCGCTCACTTGAAACGCTGTATATTCGTTAGTTTTAGCATGATTTACTTGAAATTTTTATAAAATACTCTTGAAATTTACATTCTGAAAAAAATATAAAAAAATGTCCCAAAATTTTTTAAAACAGTACTATCCCCTTAAGTAACATTAAGTTTTTCAGTCGTGGTAGATTTCTTGGCGGAAATGCCCATATACCTATTTTTAACGAAAAAATGAAATGTAAATTTAAACACGAAAAGAAAAAAAATTCACTTTTTTTATAAAGAAATTGTTAAACAATATTTCTAGTAATTAATACAAACTAATCTTAGGTGCAAATTTCAAGTTGATATCTTAATTAATTTGTAAGTTATAGTACACAGCGCGGGAAAAACATGTTTTGAGAAAAACGTGATTAAAGTTTTCGTTCTTGTACTCGGTAATCTTGATGCTCATCACTTCACTGACTTTCCAGGTACTTTTTAGATTTTCTATTGAGCTTAAAACATTGAAAATATCGTCGTTACAAAAGTGAACTTGCAAATCTGAAAAATTCCATTTTCAATTTTCCATAGAATTTTCATTAGAAATGAAAAATTAAATTTTTCAGATTCGCAAGCTTACTTTTGTAACGACGATATATTCTTTAAGTTGTAAATGAATTTTCAAAGAAAAGAAAAAAAAAACAAATGCAAAAATTAAAAGTTCTTTAGCAGGTTCTCCCCTTAACGGCACTCTTGAAATAATTTTTAATTAGTGATTTGATTGCTCTTTTAGCTAAAAAAATTAAATGAAATAACTATTAAAAAACAGAGTAGATATTTCCATTAAAACTTTTAATTTTTCATTGGTTTTTTATTTGAAAGTTTTACAAAATTCAAAATTAAAAACGATGACACAGTTATGCAGTTAATTACGAATTTAAACAACGCAGGATGAATTTAAAAAAGAATGCCATCAATTCTCCAAATCATAGTCAAAATAAACATAGCTACTCAATTCATGTGTGATATTAACTTGAAATATTTATTTAAGAACATTTTACCATAAAGTAGTTATACAAATTTTTGTTGGTGTCAGCTTCATTTTATTTACTGTTACAATATATGACTTGTTTTGAATTCAACAAGAATGATCGAGCTGAACTTGAGATGGTTTTATAAACAAACTCAAGAGTGTTGTTTTTGTTGTTGATATTTTTGATGTGAGGGAGCGAGGTTTTTTGTATAGCTCTGGCTCCCTCTAGACAAAGACTCCCTCAAGAAAAGTTTTTTTTTATTGCACAACAACAAATTATAAACATTCAACATTTTCCTTGTTTCATATGCAAAATTTAAGATTCTCCCCACATAAAGTTTACAGTAAAAATATTACTGATTCGCTTCTCATTTCAGTACTAAACCTAAGGTTATTGTAGTAGATACTTTCTATTTTTATACTTTGTCATTTCTACAAAAAATCTTTTTCATTTTTGTGAAGTTTTTGAAAAAGGTTCGGATTTGAGTGTAGAGATATAAGACCCAAAGAAAAGATAACGCTTATTTATTTACATATACTATATTCATACGTATATAATGCAGCTTTTAAACTTTATAAGTGAAGAAACATAAGCAAGAACTAAGTGATCGATATAAAGGGATCAAATTCATACACTGATCTCTGCTGTTTCTCATATTTTTTTTATTTTTTTTTATTTTTTTTATATTTTTTTATATTTTTTTTTGTTTTTATTAGAGATCTACATACTCTCTTGTATATATTTTTTTTTATTATTGACATTTAATACCCAGCAATTCAAGCATTTCGACTGAATTGGATAGATTTTTCCACATGATTTGTTGAAGGAATAAAATAAAAATATATACATGTAGTTGCAAGAAAACAACAGCTTAGAGATAATAAAAAAAAAATAATACAAAGAACCAAATAAAAATTTCAGGTAAACGATTATTTAATGGCTCCACTTGTGAAGGGATGTGAATGGACAGACATACCTACTTCAACGCAAGATCTGGAATTTTTATATAGATATTGTTGAACAACATCTCCTCTAAAAACTTACGACGATAAAGGGACGGAAATTCAATACAAAAAATTTTAATCCAAAAAAATTTGCACAATGGAGCAAAAACTAAAAAAAAAAAACAAATTCATCACTGTATATTCTACTGAAATATGAGCTTAACCTTCAAGAAAAACTGTCCAAAGAGATAGTTTGAATATTTTTTTTTTTTTTTTTTTATGAGAACAAACTAAATGGTGTATGAAATAGCAATTATAAAAACTGCGCTTAGGGCGGGAAAGTGTCAATGTTGTATAATTAAATGAATATTGCACTTGTCCCGGCCTATGTGCGATTTTAAAGCAGCATCAATAAAATGTGTATGTGTATGTTTTCTTTTTAAATAACAGCCAAGAAGTGATAATTTATTGGATGTAAATCGGATCGTGTAAAGTGGGCAGTATTCAAGCAAAAATCTTGCATATTATTATTTCAACTTAATTACTTAACCCATTAGTTGCCTGTTAGGTTTTTTGCACTGAAGTTGTCAGTTTGGGTTTCACAAAAAAGATACAAAAATACATATAATTTAAATATACAAGCCATTCTACACCTAATGCAAGTTTTTATACAGTAACGCCCATAAAGAGTCGTGACAGTTATGAAAAGTATGCATATTATTGATAAGGATCACCCTCCGAGTCAATTTAGTAATGCCTTTATCTCTATCTGTCCATCTATTGACACGGAAAAAGGCATTATTTTCGTAACACAACTCGTTATTAAAATGTCTATCAAAAAAACAAGGATCAATTTTGGAAATGAGCAAAATCGATTGAAAACAACGACTCTCTCCCAAACAAAGTCAATGAATAAAATTCCACAAAAATTATAGGACTTGAAATGTTACACATGAGAATTTCCATAGTGACGCACGTAACGTTCGTACGCCTTTCATGTTGCTAAAAACTTAAAAAAAAGCAAAGAAAAGTTTAAACTTTTTCCACACTGTTCTGATTTTTGTAAAGCACTCTTGCAGTACTATTTTTAAATGTAAAAAATTAAAGTGATCGAAAGAATAGTCCATAGATACAAGCAAACAAGAATAAGACGCTTTACGTCACAGAAAATAGAAGCGGTTTTTGAGTCCATCAATAAAAACGAAAAAATCTACAAAGTCTACATGAGTTTTTTTAATATAACCTGAAATAATATTGCTATATATTCATAATGATTTCGTTGAGAAATCTTTTTTAATTAATTTTATACAAACCATAATATCATGCGTTACGATACATACTACGTTACGTTACATATTGTTCCCTTCAAAGAAGTAAATTTTTTTTGTAGTATTTCTTCTTTTATAGAGCTACACCCAAAGAAAATGTTAAATTAAAAAAAAATTGTCTGCCGATTTAAAAAAATATTTTATTTTTGGCTCCAAAAAGATAAATTTTTAATGTAAGAAGATGCGTGTTGTTAAATACAACATTTTTATAGTTCTGAAACCAACAAGAATGTTGTTAATATTAAAAGACAAAAGTACGTGGAGAAATTTGTATTGTCAACTTTAAAATGTCGTATCTTTTATATAACAAGATCATCAGGTTAAATGAAAATTGTTTATCTTAATATGAAAATAGCACATTGATGAAAAACAATTAATGTTGATGTGAAAATCCTTGAAAATCCTGCTAACATTTTCAATCGCCTCAGAATCGCCAGCGAATCGCTTGGAAGATGACACAATCGCTGGCGAGCTCATTTGGGAGTCATCCGGGTATCGCCGAATGTAAGCAGCTGAGGCCATAAAAGCGATTCGACGGGAAGATTCGCAAGCGAATCGCCTAAAGGCTTCGTAAGAATTCACTGGGAAGAGTTGCTAAGGAATCGCCGAGAAGGGTCTTAAGTGATTCGCCGGGAAGATTCGCGAACGATTCGCCTAAAGAGTTCCTAAGCGATTCGCTGGGAAGAGTCGCTAACGAATCGCCGAAAAGCGTTTGAAGCGATTCGCTGGGAAGAATCTTAAACGGATTGCCAAGAGAAGTCCTTTGCGATTCGCCGACAAGAGTGGCAAACGAATCGCTTTTAGGGTTCCTCGAGGACTTGTTGCGAAGCGTCTTTGTTGAACTTTACAAGTTTTTTTATAAGCGAAATTCCTTATCAAGGGTTCCTCGAGGACTTGTTGCGAAGCGTCTTTGTTGAACTTTACAAGTTTTTTATAGGCGACATTTCTTATCAAATCGGTCAACAAAAAAAATCGACCACCGAAAATCATGCTGATATTTTAGTTTTTAGCTTACAAAATTTTTGAATGATTATTTTTAGGGGAGAAGTATATAGAATAGCCTGCTTAGAATAGCCTAATATTCCAACGATAGATTTTTAAAAAGCCATCTTCCAACGATCGCCGAAATGAGCGAAGGAGATTTTGAAGATTTTTCTTGAATCGTGCATTCATCGCTTGGGCGATCGAAAAGCGATCCATCTTCCAACGATCCCTGAAATGAGCGAAGGAAGATTTTGAAGATTTTTCTTATATTGCGCATTCATCACTTGGGAGATCAAAAAGCGATCCATCTTCCAAAGAAGCCTTGGGCGAATCGCAAGTGCTTCGCCAAATCAACTTCTCTTCCAATCGTCTTCCAAATGTTTGCAGGATATGCTTTCGATATGAAACTGATTTCTTGAACAAATCTTGTGTAATTGATGGCCTTATTTTGTAAAACGCATGCTATCACCTCTTTGGGGTGCTTTGTGTCTGGCAATAAATTTCATAAGAAAATTTTATTGAGAGAAAGGGTTAAACAAACTGCATATGAGAACGGAATTGTCTGGCAAAAAACCCTAACTGAGGTACACACTGAGGTACACAGTAAAAAATTTGAGGGTAAATTTTATCTTTTTTATAACATTTGTGTGGTATAAACTTTTTTATTCCAAATAATTTATAAATTTTATACTACTCAATATTATAAAAATAATAAAACAAATATAATATAAAAATTCACCGAAATCGGGAAATTTAAAAATATAGTGGTTTCGATTAGTCTGACGAGAAAAATGGTCTGGAAAAATTTATAAGATTTGATGGTATAATTTTTAAAACATTTTTGGTTTGGATTTATACGTATACAAAATAGTATAAAATTTATGCTCATATTTTTTACTGTGTAAGTTTTACAAAATAAGGCCATTGATTGGGGCCAGTAATATGTCTTTTGGTGTAGCATGAGAGCAACCCAATCGGCCTTGACGTATTTTAGACTATTTATAGTACAAACACCCCTTTGAATTACTTTTACCGGGTTTGAAGTAGTTGCATTCTTATTAAAAAAAGAGAATAAAAGAAAAGGAAAACAATGCATTAAAAATTATACATATATCTGTGGTCAAACGCACTAAGCGCTTAAATCGACTTAAGACAGAACTGAGTTATTGACGTAGATGTGTTCCAAGCATATAGCTTTATAAATACACAAAATCTGGAGCTTTTAGCATGACCATAGCCAAAGTTATGACACAAAACAAAAGACCCTTTCATATAACTTATATGGGGGTTTGAAAACTTTAAAACCAGATTACTCGAAACAGCAATTTTTGACTTAAGCTTAGTATGCTGTAGAAGCGAAAAGAAGTCTTCCGTAAGAAATGCATTGCGTTTTTGACAACGAAAAGGTAGCGAAATTTGTTTTCGTTGGGTTAGTACGCTGTTGAACCGAAAAATTGCTCAATGCAGCCAAGTTCACAATCATAATTGGAGAGAGTAAAAATTTCGCTGTTTTTTATATGTCCGTACATTTTAATGGCGTGGAAATTTGACATTCAACAATACCCAATCAGCCATTTAGAAATAGTACAACTGAGGGCTTAAATGATGCAACAAGGCAAGTTTTCTTGAAGGCAAGTCGAGTTTGATAGTGAGAAATGAGGGCTGTACAGCTACTCATATCGGCGAATTTTCTTTTTTTTTATTCTTATTTGTCAATTTGAGATGGCTGCGCATTGTTTGGTAAATATATTTATACATGAAAGTTGCATATTGAAATACTAATTTCTAATTGTAAAGAAACATTTGGAAAAAGCTAAATAAGAACTTGAATTTAGCTCATAGTAAAGAATATTTTTTATTTATTCTACAATTGCTTGTAAGCATTTTCCAATGGTAATCGTAAACTTTTGCCAAGCTTGATGCTTACGATTTTAAGCTTGTTTAAAGCTTATTCCAAGCTTGTTTGGCTGATTGGTTAATGTTCAACTCTCACATTCAACAAAAACGTTATGGTAAGTATATGTTAGTGTTGAGTCTACACCAAAATTTCGCATGTAGCATTAAATGCCTAAAAGTTTTCGTTCCTACAGCATACTAAGCTCAACAAATATAAAACAGTTTTAAAAATTAGACTTGTTTGTTCTTTTTTTCTTTATATTTCTTATATTTTATGCCATATTTTGTTTACTTGATACCACTTTTTTAAAATTAAACAAAAGTTTCTATTTTTATTGCAGCACCAAGGATGCATTAAAATTTTTCTGAAATTCTACAAAAGGCACCTTGCCAGGTATGTATTTTAGTACATGTACATAATATACGAGAAGGAAAATTTAATGAAAAATATTTTTGTTCACTAAAATTGTAAAATTTTATGAAAAATATTGTTATTTCAGACTATTTTAACCCTTTAGCGCCGAAAGAGGCGTACAAGGAACCCTTAAACGTTGTCATAGTTGATTCAGTAGAAACGCGCAATGTGCCTTATAATATTTTTAAAAGTTATTCATATACAAAATAACCCACTGAACCATATGCGAAAGTTTTGCGTAAGGTGAGAGTTTTGCGAACGTTTTTGAATAGAATGTTTTTTTTAATTTTTGATTTTTTATTTTGTAGCTTAAAAGTGCTTGCTATAGATGATTAAATTCGTGAAAACTTTTCCCATAAATAAAAACTGTACTTCTTTTGCAAAATTCATAAAAAAGTAATTTTAAGTCGAAAAACAATAATTTTAGAAGCTTAAAACTCAGCCCGGCGATTGATACAAAAAGGGTTTATTTCCGAGTGCCACAAAATAACTTTTCTATGGTTAATTTCTTAACTCATTTCGGAAGAAAAAAAGGGTACGTTTCTGAGAGGCATTTTCTTTCGGCGACCGATTCAAAAAGGTTTCATTTCCGAGTGCCGAAAAATAGCTTTTCTACGGTTTTTTCAGCTCATTTCTGAACAAAAAAAGTGCAATTTATGGTTCTTTATTAACTCATTTCCGAACAAAATAAGGTTTTGAGAGACATTTTAGTCCGATGAATGATAGAAAAAGGGTTCATTTATGAGTGCCGAAAATGAACGTTTCTACCCGAAAAGGTTCATAAATGAATTCGAAAATGGTAGTTTTGGTTCACTGGGAAGAAGTATGTAAAAATTTGTTTCTTATTTTTCCTTAAAATTGTAGAATATTAAGTACGCGGTATATTTTTGAAGATAAAATAAAAAAATCGCGTTGAAATTTAAAAAAAAAAATATTCATGTGCGCATTTTGACTTTATGCCACATTTGTTTGGTTTTTAAACCACAGTGCAATGACTTGAGTTATTCAGTTAATGCTTTTATCGATTTTAGTACCTTTTGTGTTTGGTTAAAAAAAAGTTGAGTCTGTAACTTGATAACTACCCTAGTTTTCAAATTTCTCTTAAAGAATAGAGCTCTTTTATGTTTTTACAAAGTAATAGACATTTCATGAGTAAAGAGCTATAAAAAGCTTTAAGTAGATGACTCTCTCACTAGGAAAAAAAAAAAATATTTTCGCATTTTCAATAAAATTGTTATATTCGAAAAGTAAAATAGTTGTCGAATAAGTAGTCGACTTGTTTGTAAAGAAGAAAGTTTGAAGCAGAGATGGACATTTTATTCAAAGATTCGTCAACATGAACTGTGGGTTGTCATGCTCGCAGTTCTTATATTGTGCGTTGCTGTGTTGTGCAGTGTCTTTAAACACACACTAGAGGTATTCACGATTCAGTACAGTGGAGGACTTGTGCCAGGGACAAACCAGGGAAAATAACAGTTATTTTCGAAATTTCTATTGAAAAAGTCAAATGGAAAGAGTAAGTCTATTCGATATTTGAATATAGCAATCTGATGCTTGTTAGCTAAGGAATAATAATCTGTAATGATTTTCATTTATCTGATTTTTTTAAAAAAGTCGTTATTTTTTGACCAATTTTATTTCGATCAAAAATAAATGTTAAAATGTTTCTTTTATTTTTTTGATCAAATATAAAAGTTGACATTTGACTTTTTATTTTTTGATCAAAAATTAAAGTTTAAATATGACTTTTATTTTTTCGATCAAAAGTTAGTCATATTTTAATTCCTATATATCTGCTTGCAGTCTCTCTTCCAGTCGTTTGCGAAATAAATGAAAACAGAATGTGCAATGATAAGCAACTCAGCGATGCAATGCAATGATATGAAGATCGATAGCAATGTTTTTATCTCTGTGCAAAAATGTTACGAAAAGGTCTAAAAGAATACAAAATTTACTCTTTTAATTGTTTTAAGAATTTAAACTATTATAATAGCTAATAAGAAATAGATTTGTCAAATTTTTATCTTTATTTTTATCGGAAAAATAAAAATCAAATTTTAACTTTTATTTTTCAAATTAAGTTAAATTTTAACTTTTATTTTTGATCAAAAAAAAAAATTAAATTCAAATTTTAACTTATATTTTTGATCAACTTTAGGATTTTTCGTTGTTTCATTGTGCTCTTCTTGTCAAGCCTGACAAAGTCGTTCAACCATTCCGCTCTCCACTGTCATAAAAAAAGTTGCATACATTTAAAAAGTCGAAAGGTCTGGCCAAACCTCATATTGAATCTGTGGGTTAAAGGGTTATTACAGGGGCTAAAGTGGTTATTTCGTTGTTTCGTTTTTGAGTTTTTCACTCACTTTATTTCAAAATTTTTTCTGTGTCGATTCTCATATAATCAAAAGAAAACGGTATACTTTATCTTTAGATTTTCCCAACTCTCGCTGATAATTTTTGTTTTGCTGTGGAGTTTCCGTACTGGCTATTTTGCAACGCTACGTAAAAAATTCATTATTTTTAATTTATTAAAATTTTTCAAGTACCGTAGACCATATAAAAAAATTAAATTTTTTTGACCATTAAATAAAAAAATTAAACTTAAATGTAAACATTATTATTTACGTTATAATCATCTAATCAACTTTATATAAAATTTATATTTTTCCTGTTTTGTTTATTGTATTTGCAAAGCTTATATTTTTTGTTTACGTTGAGCTTTCAATACCTATGTTCATAAAGCATAAATAAATACCTTTCTGACTATTAAAAAATCTACTTTTCAAATAAATTAAACAATACCAAAATAAAAAAGTAAGCCCCTCTGTTTGTATGAAGTTCGTTAGCTTGTAATTTGTCTAGCTATTAAAATAAAAAATAAATTAGTTCTTATATACTACATTACTACATGTATGTATGTACATCCATGAAAAGTTTCTCATAACAAACTTTAAGCTTTAGCAAAATAACAAAAGAGTGGAGAAGAGCGCTTATTGCAATGAAGAGAGTATTTATTGAATGCAAAATAAAAAAATAATAAAAAACAAAGTCTTACCTTTAATGCTGCTCTTCGTGATTTTACCGAATCAAATGCAAATCTTAAATTAAAGCTCCTTAAATTAAAATGCAGTTTTATATGATACTAAAAAGACGTACAGTGGCTAGCACATACAATTTTCATTCCTAAAATGCATGGGTAAATTTAAATATAAACACTTATTCAAACCATGTTAAAAAACAGGAACCGTAATGGTTATGATTTTTTTCAAAAAAGTCAACAAATGATTGCTATTTTTTGACTGATCAAAAATAAAAGTTAAAATTTTACTTTTATTTTTTTGATCAAATATAAAGGGTGTCCCAACAAGAACGCAATTTTTAAATTTTAAAATTTGACTTTTATTTTTTTGATCAAAAATAAAAGTTAAAATTTGACTTTTATTTTTCCGATCAAAAATAGAGATTAAAAATTTGACAGATCTATTTCTTATTAAGTATGTATTATAATAATTTAAATTTTCAAAACCATTAATAGAGTAAATTTTTTATTCTTTTACACCTATATTCGTAACATTTTTGCACAGAGATTGCTATTGATCTTCATATCGTTGCATTGCATCGCTTAGTTGCTTATCATTGCACTTATGTTTTCATTTATTTCGCAAACGACTGGAACAGCGACTGCAACATGATATAGGAATTAAAATATGACTTTTACTTGTGATCGAAAAAATAAAAGTTAAATTTTAACTGTTATTTTTGATCGAAAAATAAAAGTCAAATTTTAACTTTTATTTTTGACCAAAAAAATAAAAGTCAAATTCAACTTTTATATTTGATCGAAAAAATAAAAGTAAAATTTTACTGCTTTTTTTGATCGAAATAAAATTGGTCAAAAAATAACGATTATTTATTGACTATAAAAAAATCAAATAAATTAAAATCATTAAAGATTATTATTCCTTCGCAAGCAAGCATCACATTGCTATATTCAAATATCAAATAGACTTACTCTTTCCATTTGACTTTTTGAATAGAAATTTCGAAAATAGCTGTTATTTTCGGTACCTGCATTCGTCAACTAATATTTTGTATAATTAAATGTTAATATGAGCGCAGTTATCGGTGTCAGTTTTATAGTTGAGTCTCTTTTGTATTGCGGCCCATTGTGCAAAGTGGGGCCACTATGGATCATGTCATACTTAGTGGACACGGACAAATTTGTTGTTGTTTTCGCGGGTAAAATATACAACTGGAAATTGAGAGAGCTTCTTTAACCCGTGAAAACAACAACAAATTTGTCCGTGTCCGCTAAGTGTGACATACAACTATGCCAACTTTGAAGAGACAAAGATTCTGCAACAAGAGAACAATTACAACTGAAGATATACTATAAAGACGCTCCACATCAGACATGCCAACTGGTGGGGAATTTCAAGTCGATCGGGAAATGGGATCAAATATGCGGGGAATTTAATAGTTCATCTAATTTTTAATGATTTTTGTGGGGAATTTAACATTTTATCTAATATAAAATATGTATTTTAGCTATTTTTTATATTATATTTTCTGATACAATGTTGTTCTTACAACATTAGAAAAATTTAATGAACATTAGCAAAAAAATTTTTGTTTAATTTTTAATGCATTTTACTTTATAGCCTTAGGTATTGCACAATTGAAGAAAATTTTGACAATTCAAATTGCATTTTAACAACATCATAAATGTGCAAAGTTGACTTAAGAGAGGTTTTAGGCAAAAGCGGTTAAAATTAAGGTATATTTTAGAAGGAGTTTGCTAAAAAAGTATATTATACATACAAAAAATTTCATTTGCATGTTGACTTAACATCATTAGTATAAGTAAGCATTTTTTTTAACATATATTGTTTAAATATAGAGATTGCGCTGAAGTTAGTGTGCTTAAAAATAAGTGAAAATCGGGGCGCACCATAGCTTGGCTCCAGATCGTCTGAAAAAAATATGCATTCAAAAACACCCTTGAATGCACATCTTTCACCAAAATAGAATAAAAACATTTGAAATAAAGAAAGTTATAAAGCGTGGAAAAAAGTTGAAAAATTTACAATATTTTTTACCATATTGTTGCGTGTAAAAGCTAGACAAATTTTTCAAAGACGCTTATTTTGGTAAAAGATGTGTAGAATTACAATACAAATAGATTTTATTAAAAAAAAACAAAAATCGGTCAATTAGGCCTGTTTTGAAAAAGTTTGTTTAGAGAAAAACGCGTTTAAAGTTATTTTGGTTAGTTAAAGGTACTCTGGCGCTTCGGGTTTTAAAGGCTAGAGAATCTCTATTATAAGCGGTATTGATTTATAAATTTGTTTGACATATTTCTGAATAGTTGTACAACACCTA
This sequence comes from Dichetophora obliterata, assembly GCA_963920525.1. Lineage (NCBI taxonomy): Eukaryota > Metazoa > Arthropoda > Insecta > Diptera > Sciomyzidae > Dichetophora > Dichetophora obliterata. Next base: position 14,646,464 of record OY986435.1, on the reverse strand, counting down.
ATGTAAAAAAAAATTATATTTTCAAGATATTTGTTACCTAAAACCACCCAACCGTACTTTGGCATCTGGCCACCGACATATTGTAGCTTCAAAGTTTGAAGTCGGGACTCAAAAACACATTTTCCTTTTGTAAAAATATTTTTTTTTAATTTTATGGTGTGTTATTTTTTTATCAAAATAAATTGTTTTCATAAAATTTTTAAAATACTTACCATTATTTATTGTAATATTCAGAAAAAAAAATCTAAGTAAATTCATTAAAATTTTTTTTTGAGGGGAATTTAATGAAAAATCGGGAAATTTTAAGAATCACTGCTGGGAAAACCATAAAATGAGTTGGCCATCCACATTATCAACACACCCATGCAAAAGCGACTCAACAGAGACCGATAACTGCGCTCATACCCAATCAGCCATTCTGTAATAGTGTTTGGAGTAAGCTTACCTTCAAAAGAATAATTGAAACCTTTTTCAAACGTATTAAATGTACAAGTTGTGTTGTAAAATTTTATCGAAACATGATAAAAGTAAGCTTTTTCTTATAATACTTGTAGTAAGTTTACTAGAAGTTTAATTTACAAGCGTTATCAAAGCTTTTAATTTTTCACATTATAAGGGAATTCTCAAAGCATTCAAAATTACAATTGCAATACAAAACGAAGTTCCATCACTAACAATTTTGATGTCAGTGGCGTGTGTTCAGTGATTAAATTATAAAGTTGTAAGATTCCTAAATTGATTATGTGAGTTTTTATAAGATTTTATAAAAATCCATATAAATTTTACCTAAAAGTAAGGAATCATAGCAAGAAAGTTGAAGATTTACTTCTAATAAAAACGCGCCACATCATATTAATTCATTCCAATTCCTTTGAAACAGTTGTAAAAAATTTACAATAATACTTGCTGCCAATTGTTTAATAATTATTTTCACAATATTTTAATAACAATTTTTCGCAATTTTTAAAAAACAGTTGGAAAAACTTCAATAATACTTATTTCCAATTATTTACCAATTGTTTTCAATAATACTTTTACAACACTTTTTCCAATTGCAAAGTAAGTATTGTATTGTAGAAAGCTTATTTACAACACTTATATACAATTGAATATTAAACGCTTGGGATATTACAGTAAGGAATATTTTTTCAAGGGTTTCTTTTTGCTTATTCTACATTTACTTACAATAATTTTTATAAGCTTATTCCAAGCACGATGCTTACGCTTGTAAGCTTACTACAAGCTTATTCCAAGCTTGTTTGGCTTATTGGGTATTTACAAACATTTAACTAGACAAAATATTAGTTGACGAATGTAATTCTTTTAAACAAGTACCTTTTTGTTTAGTGTTACTGGTAATTATTTTTAATGTTTAATTTTAATTGCTTTCTATTGTTTTTATTGAATTAATATAATGTTTAAGTGTTGTGATAAACGTTGCTATATTTTTTGTCTATGTAGGTCCTGATAATGACTAATAATTTTAGTCGAAATATCGATCAACAAATAAATATTTAAAATTTAAACCAGTGTTTAATTTTTCCAATTATTGGCTCTTAACAATCTGCCAAAAGCTAATTTTATTAATATCGGAAATTCTTATATTTAATTTATAAGATTATTAATATTTTTAAAAATTTTTGACAGTCTCTCAGCTAGTGCATCTGTTATTTACTTATTGAAGTTTAAAAAGCTATATCTTGAAGACTTAAGCTTGCTAAGAATAAATAGATATTTTTAATATTGGTATTAATTTATATTAGGTGTTTGAAAAAAACAAAAAAAGACAATTTTAAAGATCAATTGAAATGTTTATAATTGCAAATATCATTTGGAAATTTACGTTTATTTATTGCTGTAATAATCTCTCCGATATCGCTGGTGTAGAAGTTGAAGGTGCTGATCGAAGTAAAAAAGATGGCTGCATAAATTGTACCCGTTCGGCGTCACCAATAGATGTGTTTAAAGAAGAGGCTATCGCATTGGCGGCTCAAAGGGTGTGGTAATTGCGTTCATTGCGAGCCTTGTAGAATTTATATGCGACCAAACATATAGCTAGAAGGCCAAGAGTTAAAACGATTCCGCCAATGAAAGATGGTCCATCAAAGCGGTGACATGGTGGCACTGGTGCTGGGGTTGATGTTGTGATTGGACTAGGCGACACTGTTGTTGTTTCAGGGGATACAGTTGTAGAATTTGGGGCAACTGTAGTAGTTGTATTGGAATCAGGTGCTAATGTGGTCGTTGTTTTAGGGACTGATGTAGTTGTTACATTAGGATCCAATGTAGTTGTAGGGATTATAGTAGTTGTGACGTTAGGGTCTAGGGTAGTTGTCTCTGGTGCCACAGTTGTTACAGGTGGTGTTACATTAGAAGCATCTATTGGAGTTGTTATCTCACTGCTGTTAGTTTCTTTGTTTCCATTTAACAATTTGTTTGCTTCACTTGATATAATTGTATTGTTTGGTGCAGTAGTTATATTTGCGGATGATTCATTTCCAACGATTCCTTGAGAATTGAAAATTGTGAGCACAATTACGGATAGGCATACTGCCAAGCTCTTAGTTGAGATCATGTTGTAAAAAGTTCCTGATTTAAGTTTCTTCAAACACTAAATGAGTATAAAACTTTTGCGAGCAACGTTGTTTGGAGCAATCTTTATTTGAAATTGCAGGAAATTAATTATGGACACTTTTTGCTTATCTGTTGTCAGTCTTTTAACATAAATGAAATTAATTTTTATACATTTATATTACAATTATATTAAGTTTATATGTTTACACTTAACCCAGGCTGTAGGCAAAATTTTTCATTGAAAACTAGTTAATAAACGAACTTTTTCGGCACTCACAAATTAAACTTTTTATAAATTGTCTTATTATTGCATATTAATAATATGCTTTATTTGAATATATTTAGTTGTAATATATCCAGGCCCGTCGCTCATTAAAATGTGAAAAAAATAACAATTCTTATTAATTTCTGAACTTATTCATGAATAAGTAATTGTTTCCTGCTAAAATGATAACAGAATGTTTGTTTTAGGCTCAAAAAATGTTGTTAATTATGTAAAAAATTTAACGAATTTTATTTTCTCTAGAAAGACAATTAATTGATCGATCATACAAATAAAAAATAAAAAAATTAAAAAAATGTACCCGAAAACGTACTCAAAACTATCATTTTACGCAAAACCTTCGCATATGGTTCAGTGGGAAGCTGTATCCAAAATTTTTTACATATTTTCTTTTCTGTACTGCTTCATTGTCTCACAAAGCTTCTGTGTTGTTTTCTTCGTGTTCTTCGTTATAAGGCACTTGATACCAATTTATGATAAATGCTTTTAAATTGTTAACGCTTTTAAGAGTAATTCATTTATAATGCTTGCAATATCATAAAAGATCATAAAAATTATGGAAATTTCAAATCGATCATAATAAATTATCAGTGATTATTAGGGCTAGGAACCTCATGCACTAAAATATGCGCATGTAACATGCATTTAAAACTCTAAATTATGCGCTAAAAACACGTAAAATATGCAATTAAAAAATATTTTTCTTGTATATTTTTATCGGTACAAAAATAAAATAAAATAAATAAAATAATAAAATAATTTAACAAAAGGCAAATAATTACTTTTAAAATACATATAAAATTAATTTGTCAAAAACAACAAAAATATAAAGTGAACATAAAAGTAATATGTATAAATAATCTTTTCCCAAAATATGTCACCAAATTTAAATAGTTGCAAATCATAAAATCAAAAATATTCAAAAACCACATGCAATTATTGCAAAATATACAAAAATTTGCTCATTAAATATGCAAAAACAGGCATTTTTCGTAAAATATGCAAAATCATCTATTTATTGCAGAATATGCAAAAATATGCAATAACGATTGAATGCCATTTTAAAGGAAATTTTATGATTCGGAAAGATAACTTAACCATTTTCATTTTAAGGTTCCCAGTAAATACATGCATTTGCATGAGATTCCTAGCCCTAGTGATTATAAATGTTTGATACAGAATTATAGCAAGAATTGTGAGCATAGTTCATAATGCATGATCAAAACTTATATATGGTTAAGAAACATATTTTGTATCTTATGATCAGCTTGAAAATTACCTGTGCGCAAAGAATTTTCTCCGTGAAGATACAGTATTTTTATTCAAATTAAGGCTGGGGCCAAAGTACGCGGTTTTGCCGTAATCGCAGCACCGCTCTCACGCTCTTTTTCGCAAATGCGGCTGAAAAATTCTGAATTTTGCATGTATTTTAATACATTTATTTATTTAATGTATTTAATAATTTAAATACATGCAAAATTCAGTATTTTTCAGCAGCATTTGCGAAAAAAGAGCGTGAAAGCGGTGTCGCGATAGCGGTAAAACCGCGTAATTTTGTTGGCCCCAGCCTAAGAGGCAGCTTATAAAAAAAAATCCCAAAATACGGTGTAAATAAAATCTTTTACGATTTTGTTTTTAGTGTTTTTTTCGTAAAAGTTACACGTTCTTCCGTGAGTTATGCCTTTGTGTTGTTACAGTTAAAAATAAGTTTTTAGTTCAACAAGCAATTTGCTCCACGGTTAAACTATCTTCGCCTTCTTGGGTATCGGCTGCTTCACTCAACGCATTTCTTTGACTCAAAGTAGCAACAAATGCAGTAAGAGAAAGAGAGCTAACTTGTCGTCGGTCGGTAACAAAGTAACGACGAGTGCGGAGTATTAAAAATAATACGACGAAGAAAAGACGTGAATGTATGGTTGGGCGAGAGTTTCTGTTGCCGACCGACGCGCAGAGTCAGCTTTAAAACAACAACAACATTACAAGTATTCTGACTAAAGAGTGGTATTTGTTGTTGTTACTAAAACTTGTTTACCAAAGAGTTGCAGAAATCGGCGCACACACCAGCAACCCCACTGAGCGCCGATAACAAGACGACAAGTATATGTATACGTGCCACGACCAGTGTATGTGTGAGTGAGCGCTTGTGTACGTGTGATTTTGTTTTTATTATTTTATTACAATATTCTTGATGAATATTGTATATACATATATAATTTTTTTTTCAGTTTTTTTTAAGCGTAGCGCAAACGTCGTGTTCGTGTTAAGTGAAAATATTTAATTTTGAATTTTTATACTTTAGTTTAAAAAATAATGTCGATGTGAGTAGTTTGTTCGTTCGTGCGTACATGCATACACACATTCGTTTGTACGTTAGCAGCTGAATGCTGAAAGAGCAAAAAGATAAGAGAAGAAATAAAAAACAAACGCTTGACAAATAAAAAAAAAAATAACGCAGATACATTAATATAGAAAATAAATTTTAAAAATTAAGCATAAAATAAAATTGTTGCTGCTGCTGCGCATGATAATTTTGTTTTTGTATACGTGTTAATGTGTTTTGTCTGTCGATGTATTAAGTAATCAATAGAAAATAAATTGAAGCGATAAATTAAATAAAAAATAAAAATATACATAAACTTAAAGGTAAGTACAACATATTTGCATTAAAGAAAAAATTGCATGTAGATATATAAGAAAAAACTTTTTTAAATTTAATTACATATAGTGCTTGTTGTTTGCAAAATAAATTTGATTTTTTCACATGCAGCTTTGGTCGCTTGTGTTTAATTTAAAATTAATTAAAGGCAAGCGGAAAGCTTTTTTGCATTAAGTATTTGCTTTATTTTTTAATTTAAACATCAGGCAATAGCAACAGCAGCGTCGACAGCGTGAGCAGGAGCGAGAAGAAAGAGAGCGATTATGAGCGTACAGTAGAGTCAGGTTTTTATAACAACAACAACAGCAGCAACAACCAACATCAAACAACACAGCAACAACAACAACAACAACAACAACAACTACAAGACGTGCATGAAAACGCGCCAACACACAGGCGTTCTTTCTTGCGCTGCTAGAAGCGCTCTCGCTGCTCAATTATTTTAAAAAAGTTCGACGTGCTGTGACAAAACAAAAAGCTTTTAAATGCTAAACAAAAAAATAATTTTTAACTACAATCAAGTAGAAATAAAAAAACTATTTTTTATGTTTTCATTTTTAATCAAATTTTATTGCACGCGCGCTCTCTCTCTCTCCCTTTTGCTCTCACTGAGTGCAGTGTATCTCGCTTGCTTACATTGTGTGGCCATACCACAGTATATATATATATGTGTGTGTGTGTATGCATATATATCAGTGTGTTTTTTGCTATGTGCTCTACAGCGTTTAGCTATTTCATTTTATAATTTTTAACATTAAGCAGCAGCCGCATATTTTGTGCGCTGCTGTGTTTAAAATTAATTAAATTTAATATCTATGTAAAAATCTCACATTTATTTAATAAATAAATATACAGTTAATAAATTTGTAAAAGTATTGCTGCTTATCGCACTTGTCCGTCTGTCTGACTGCCGATGAAGTCAAAAAGTTTAAGTAAAGTAAATGGGCATAGCATAAATACATAGTGGGAAATGCTTAAAACAAACACTGCTGCTTCTTCTATTCACAGCAAATCTTTGAGCAATTGGATAACATACATACATATTACTTTGGACTACTTGGTAAATACTTGAGGCGGCTTAAAAGTGGCCTATTATAGCGATACTCAACCGAAACGTGGACGTCCACGACTACGCTATCCGATGAGCGACTTTGATCTCAGCCTCATACGTGAATTTCGCAGTCGCCCGGCTTTTTACGACCGCAACTCACCGCTGTTCAAGGATAAGGCATTCAATGGACAAGCCTGGCAAGAGATATCCAACATTTTGGGCTATGATGGTAAGTAGGCAACAACATAATCTATTTAGTCTTTTTAAGAACTTTTGCTGAATCTTTACTTGAACTGAAGAGAAAAAAAAACACATTAGAGCTGCTTTGTTGAAGATTACATGTTAGAATAGTTTTCAGCACTGTAGCTTAGCACAGGGCCGGGCAAAATAAATTTAGCGCCCTTCAAGATTGACGCCCATATAAAAAATTTTACAGCTAACATACTTTTGATGATTAGCCTTAACCGCTTGTATAAATATTTGTCAGTGATACCATTGTAATGCATGATTGTAAGCCAGTTGTGAAATTAATTTTGGCACGATTGCGTTAACTACGGCGCACAGTGCGCTTTTTAATTTTAGGATGATATTTGGGTTTTTTTTTTTTGCTAAATTTTATAAAAAAATATTTTTATTCGTCAGATTATAAAACATGGATTATGAATGTGGTATTTAAGAATGTGGTATTGTATGGTTTTTTTATAAAATTCGTCAAAGTTGTAACTTTTTTAACAAAAATAAGCTCAATAAAACTCAAAATAAAGTCAAGCTTAAACAATAATAACTGCGAGCACAAAGTATATTTTAAGGTTTTGTTTTTTCGACTTTTTTATATCTTAATCGCCATTGAATTTAATATAAAATACAATAAAAAATATTAATAAATAAAAATAGAAAAATCGTTGAAATATGACTGTAAATTTTTCAAGTAATGAAAATATAAGTAAAATTTAGTAGAAAATATCTAGATAATTAAACATTATTAAAGTCGAAGGCTATAACTATCATAAAATATCGTAATTCTACCTTCTGTTTCTGTAAAAACCTGCTGCATCTAACTGCTAGATTACGATTTCCGGAGCGCCGCGATTTGACAATGGATTCAGGAAGGTCTTTATCAAAAATAAGAATGGCCGAAGAAAAAATCGATTAACCGATTTGTTTTCAAGTTATCGGTTTTTAAGAAAAATTTTTTAGATGATTTAAGAAAACTATCTATATTTTTCTAAGTGTTTAACCAATATTGCTGATTAATTTATTATTTGAAAGGTAATACATAAAGCTGTTATATTAATTTGAAATGAATCAAATCTGTTGAGTATTTAATATTTTATAGCTATTTGTATGCAAAAGTAAAATATTTGCTTATATAAAACTATTTTTTCAAAAACTATCGTTATTACTATGGATTATGAAAAGTAAATTATTGAAGCCTGAAAATTTATCTTTCGTTTGGTATATAAAACATATGTATGATTTATTTAATTTTTGATGTGTTTTTTATGATGAATGACATAAATGACATATTTACCTTAAGGCCCAACCAAGTTATGCTTAAGCAAACAAAAGTTTGAGAGCATAAGCACGCACTTACACAGCAATATATGAAGTCGTCCAAGTTTTGTCTAAGCATTCCTTTCGTTCAGTTTTTCAACTTTCAGAAGAAAGAAAATTTCTATTTTTATGCTGTGAAATTTTAGTTTTACCACATCTTCTTATAAGCCAATCAGCGCAATAAAAAATATTTTTTGTGTTAGCTGATGGCAGCTCTTTTTAACATATGTATACAAATTTTTTTTCTGTCAATTGAAAAAAAATACGTCAATTTATTTATTCAAAATGAATGCAGATTTTAGTTTTGTTGAAAAACTTATAAAAAGTATGCAAACACATAAAAACATTTATAAAAAAGCTGAAGTAGGGCCTACTTAAACAAACTATTCAAAGAACTTTTGTCAAGATTTTGTAAACGTTTGACATTTTGTTAAGCATGAAATCTGCTAACTTGGGCAACTTTTTTACTTAATTATACTTTTCGTCAACTTTTCTCTGAGATTTTTGTTTGCTTAAGCATAACTTGGTTGGGCCTTTAGTTGTTTTGTATTCTTATTCCATATTTTCTTATTTCACCATTACAATAAATAACTGTTCTTAAGGCAACATTATAGCTGTAATATTTATATGAATGAATAGGATTATCTAGCCAGCGAAAAAAATTTGAAATTTTAAGTTGATCAGTTTTGGACAATGCAATAGCAAATAGCAATTTTTATTGATTTTATGTAATGTAGTGTAAATTGTAAAGAATATATATATATATATTAATATATCAAATTAAAGGTTAAATTGTAAGCTTAAAAATAAAATATAATTTTAGTACCTTAATAACGCAAATTTAGTAGAAAATAACGGTTTCTGAATTACAAATTTCAAACATGATATAGTTTTGCTTATAAAATTACAAATAAGCTTGCATGATATAAGTATTGTATATTATTAAAAAGGTAATTTAATTATCTTTCAAATGACATACCAATCTTTTAGATCCATTGAATATCTTTTAGCAAAAAAAAACAACTAAAAATCGATAACTCGATAACTAGTTGAGTAATCGATTTTTTGTTCGGCCAAACATTTGTTTTCGTTGTTTTCTACCAGAAAACACTTTCAAATCGCTGCGCTCGTTTCAAATCGTTATCGTGCAATACAGTAAAAATACAGTAAAAAATGTGGCACGACGCCGGAAATCGTAATCGTGCCGAATTTAATATTAAATACAGTAAAAAATGTGGCACGATTACGATTTCCGTGGCCCCAAGATCTGAATATGCAGTTTTGAAGAGCTCATTAAGAAAATAAGATTCACCGAAGGATTTATCGATATATCTATTAGTTGCCGAGTTATAGATTTTTCAAAAAAATTTACTAAAAGAAGTCAATGTAAATTCGACTAAATCTATGCTGACCGATCTATGTTGACCGATCGGGATAATTTGGGTATCATTAAAAAAAATAATTGTGCATTTTGTAAAAGGCGAGCCACTTTTTTTTTATAAAAATTAGGAAAAATATCAATATGTACTTCAGAATACAGCAAACAACCTTTGATAAAAGTCTATCTGGCTTCTTTTACAGAAAAAGTACATTTTGTAAAAGGCAGAACCATCTTTTTTTTCGTTTCATATTAAAAATATTTTAAATATCTTTCGAATGACACCTAAATCATTCAGATCGGACAAATATTAGCAAAGATATAACCGAATTTAAATATTGGTTCCGTTGAGTAAACATTTTTTGAATAATCGATATATCGATAAATCCTTCGGCGAATCTTATTTTCTCAAAGAGTACTTCAAAACTGCATGCTCAATCGAGGGGCCACGGAAATCGTAATCACCCCAAAAATGTTAATAAATAAAAATAGAAAAATCGTTGAAATATGACTGTAAATTTTTCAAGGAATGAAAATTTAAGTAAAATGTAGTAGAAAATATCTAGCTAGTTTAGCATTATTAAAGTCGAAGGCTATAACTATCATAAAATATCGTACTTCTACCTTCTGTTTCTGTAATAATCTGCTGCATCTAGCTGCTATTAAGAAAAACCACTTGATTTAAAAAAAATTTAAAAATCAAATTTTGCCCTAAAAAGCACTGATTTCCAAGACAATTTGTAGTTACTCTTAAATTTAAAGAAAAATAAAATAGAATTAAGATTATAAAACAAGTTGTGACCATATATTGTATAAGCAACCATTTTTACGTTTTAATGACAACTTGAATAAGTTAATTTCTTCATTTTTTTATTTATATTATTTATTTTAGTAAATTAGTATAATAAGAACAAGTTCTTTTGCTATACAAAGAAATATAATTTAGAATCAAATATTACGTATAACAAAAATTAAACAATAAGTATGAATCATTTTTAATTTTGAGCATAAGCTATTTAAAGTTATAATTGAAAGAAATATGCGATTATTATTATTATAAATATTATTTAATATGGCTTTTAAGTATTTGAATTGTAAAAGTTGAAGATAGACAGTATTATAAAGAAGACAGAAAATAATCGGATGAAAGAGGATAGAGGGAAAGAGTGAAATTAAGTAAGATAACTGGTTACATTAACAAAACTCTATAGTTAAGTAAACATTTTAAATAAAGCTTGCCTAAAGCTTCCAATTCCATCAATGGATTTTAAATGGTTTGGTAAAGAATTCCATAATCGAATAAGGGAGTTTTTGACCGAATTAGTTTATATAAATAAATACAAGTCCTGGCGTTAAGGTAATTAGATAAGTAGCAACCAAGAACTGATTTCTTGTTCTGTGAAATATGATCGAATTTCCGAATGCCATGGACATATCTCGCAGCGTGATTGAATGCTACATGTAGTTTATGCTCAGAGTGTGAATCTAATTTGCTGTATATAAGTTCAGAGTACGTTATTATAGGTAATATCAACAGTACTACAAGCTTACGCCTGGTTTCTAAGGGCGTAAAGTCAGCAGACATTCTAAGATTTCTAAGACAACAATATATTTTACGGATAATGCTGTTAACATGATCGGTGCACGTCAGTGTTGAGTTTATATGGAAACCTAGGCTTACAACATTGGTAACAAGTTTAAGTTTCTTATCACCTATTAACAAGTCCGGATACTTTAAAAACATATTTTAGATGACGAGATCGGTAGAACGTAAGATTTAAGTGCATTAAGCTGCAAAACGTTTCTTAAAGACCACTGGTTTATATCTTGGAGATCTTCATTAATTCTACAACTCAAGTCCTTCAAGAGACCGGTTCTACGGGAAAGATGTAATTGAATATCATCCGCGTATGCATGCATAGAAGAATGTTTACAAGTTGAGCAAATGTCATTTATAAAAACTGAAAATAGCAATGGTCCAAGAATTGAACCTTGTGGCACTCCACTGCGTACCAAATTAAATTGTGAACACCTATCACCACCCCTAACTCTTTGCAATCTATTCGACAAATAGTTTCTCAAAAGACTTACAGCATTATCACAAAAGCCATAACAGCACTTCGTGATTTACAGTGTCGAAAGCCTTGAAAAAGTCGAGCATGCAGATAAGAGTAATCTATCCTTCGTCATATGATTTTCGTACATCGTCCAAAACTTTCATAGTAGCAGTGGAACAGCTATGGCCAGCTCGAAATCCAGATTGTAGAGGAGATAGCATATTATTAGTGTTAAAAAAAATTGAGATTTGATCTGCCATAATCGCTTCACACACCTTAGAGAGCGAGGACAAAATACTAATTGGCTTGAAATCAATGGCTTCGGACCGCAGACGATTTTTTAGCAATAGGGAACACCTTAGCAATTTTCCAGGAATGACGGAAAGAAGACGTTGTAAAACAATGGTTAATGATGTGGGTTAACGGACTAAGAACGTAGGGTATAATTAGCTTTATAAATCTTTTCGTGATGCCATCCTCTCCAACAGCATTTGATTTAACTTTCATAATATACTTGCCCACATCATTCTCACTTACTTCAGAGAATTGGAAGTGTAGTTCAACAATGACTTCAACTGTATTTATGTTGCCTTGCTGGAGAAAAAGAAATGGTTAAGAACGTCAGGAATAACGTTACAATCAGAGCCAAATTTTTTTCCAATTCCTAGGTTTTTTAGATTTTTCAACAGTTCTTTGGATTTAATTCGATTGCTTAATAGCTAAAACTGAAGCATTTCTGGCAATCCTGTAATTTTCCCAATTTTCAGACGGCGGAATTTTTTTTCCAACAACTGTGCATTTTGTTTCGTTTCTTTATAGCATTTTTGACATTTGTATTAAACCACGGGCAGGAAACATTTTTTAACACATTAGTTCAAGTGGCAACATAATTTACAAAAAGATTGTTAAGGATATTAGAGAAGGCTTCTACTTTTTCATTAACATCAGAGAAAAGCCACATATCATTCCAGGGTACTAAGCATATATCACGATAGAGAGCAGAGAAGTTTATAGATTTAAAGGCTGGGTAAGAGATAATTTTTGAAAAATTATTTAAATTTCGTTAATTTGGTAATACTGTTTTATAGGAGATATATATATAAGTTATCCGATTTGAAACACTTTTAGCATGACGTTTAAGTGAAGTTCAATAAACTAAATTTACTCTTTTGAAACATAAATAAGCACTTTTATGCGGGGTTTTTTTAATAAAAAAAATGTTTTGTGTGGGAGGTAGGCGATGCAGTTAACCTAGAATTCTAATTTTTTGTGCTGTTACTTAATTCAGGCTAAAACTCATTTGTACCCACAATTTCATGGCCCCTAGCTTTTATAGTTTCTGAGATAATGCAAATATCATCCTAAAATCGAAAAAGCGCACTGTGGGGCGTCGCGATTTGAGTATTTTTTGTTCAGAAAAAAAGGTTGGTTGAACAAAAAATCGATACCTCAACTATTTATCGAGGAATAAGATATTTTTTCGATTTTTTTTTCTTGTAGGACCAATACCTGTTCAATAATACTATGTTCACACACAGAGAGTTTAGTTTAATTTTCCAGTGCAAAGTTGAGTTTTGCCATTGAACTCACAATAAACTCTTTAGTTTCCAGTACAATTATGCAGGATGGAGCTCAACTAAACTCAATTTGTTTTCGGGTTTTTAGATGACAAGGTAGGTTCATAGTTGTGCTGAGAAATAAAGTTTTCCCATCGTCTGCTCAGCATGATCTTATTTATATTACGCAAACGCAAATTTTGTCCGGCGTAAGGCTTTTTAAGTACTAGTCCATTCTTAATAAATTTAGTATGGTTTGGTAGGTTTAGACCTGCAGATGTGCAAACTGGACTTTTTATTTCTTAAAAATTTATATTTTTCAAGTTATAGCGAGTAAAAGTTTGCATATAATTGTTGTTGTTATGTTGCTTTTTCTCTTCTTAATTTCAGCATATGCCTAAAAATACGTGAGATATTTTGCGCCACCTATCGGCTAATAGCTATGAAACTTATACTGACGAATAATCTTTTATAATTTCACAGCTAAAACTATGAATTGATATATTTAACATCAAAGTGATACTGGAATAATTTTTAACCGGTGAAAAAAAATTTTTAACTGGTGAAAAAAGATTTCTAAACTGTTGGTCGCAAAATTTTTAATTTTTAAAAAATTACACAAAAATTTAATAAGAAATTGGAAACTGGTAATGAAACATTTATGTTCAAGCATTTTTCAATTGGAAATCAAGAAATATTCTTACTCTTGTATATTTAAAATAAATTTGGGTATGAAATTAAATTTACTAATACTATATCGTCGTTTCGCATGCAATACCGCGTATATTGCAAAAAGGGCAAAATTAATTTCATATAAATTTTAATCAGTTGAAAATCTATTCAATAGCTTACAATAAAATCTAGGTATGATTGATTTTGGCGTTTTAACGCCACACGGGCTTACTAGTTTAAAATAATGTACAGCTTAATTACTCTCAATGATAAACCTGGCACGATTATGATTTCTTGGGCGGTAGAGAAAAAACAAATTTATCGTTTTTTGCAATTATTTTCTTACCAAAAGTTGTGTTTAAAAAACCGAAACATTTCACTTTTAGCAAAAATGGTCTTTTTTATTTTTTTTTTTTCAAAATGTGTATTTGGAGCTAAAAAAGTGGCATAGTTTTACTTTAGGTCCCGGACACGAATATTTTTTTCTTATTTTTATTAAATGTACTTGGGCCTCCTAAGCCTAAATATGAAAACAAAAATTGTCGATCTCGTTTTGTTTAGGAGATAAAATTCCTAAATTTAGGAGTAAAAGGGAAATTAGCTTCAACAACCTTAAATATTTGCACTGAATTTTCAAACTTTCGCAAATTTTATCTCCTAAACCAAACGAGAGCGACAATTTTTGTTGTCATATTTAGGCTAAGGAGGTTCAAATACATTAAATAAAAATAACAAAAATAAAAATATTCGGGTCCGGGCCCTAAAGTAAAATTATTGCAAAAACGACCTTAAGACATGTGATTTTTTGTTCAATTTTCCAACAAAACTAAAAATTTATGGGTGTATCAAAAGAAAGGCAATGCAAGTATCTATTCAACGAAGTTCAACTATTCAACTTGAAAATCCATGCATATCTTTCGAAGATATAGCTCTTTTTGGACTAAGAAAATTTTACGTTTGAAGATGTTTTGTTGATATAAAATTTTTGTCCTTGAAATCGTCCTAAATTGATGTAAACTCTAAGATTTTATATTAAATAAGGTTCGTAAATAAATAGCATTGTGATTTAGAAAATAAGAAGTGTTTTTAAAAATTGCTCTATTTTTTCTAAAAATGTTTCAAAGTAATTATATTCATACGTAATGTTGAGATTAATGAAATAAGCAGAATAGGGGAAAAATTTGTATTAAAAATTGCGAAATATTTTTAAAAATTTTTCGAAGTAATTGTACTCATACGTAATGTTGAGATTAACGAAATAAACGCCGCAACAAAAATCGCGCGATTTTTATAAAAATTTGCATATTTTGATATATTAACCAACCCATTAGTGCATAGACGAAACTAGAAAAGTCAGGATGATGAAATTTTCCTATCCGTGTTCTTTTAGCTAAATAGGAAAATGAAACTACTCCCATCAATCGGAAAATTAATTTTCCTACTTTTCCAGACTGTCCTTTTTAAAGGCTGCTGTGCATAGAATACCATACCATAGAATACCATTCGTCTAAAGAAAAACACACTTTTTGAAATTTTTAAAAATGTTTTTATATGAAAATTTTCGAATTGGAGATCAGTATTTTAATTAATGAAAAATAAATTGTTTTTTTTCGTTCTGCGGCATTGTTGCATTGTGGTAAGCCATAAAACAGTCTTTTGGATGAAGTGGACTTGAATGAACTTTGAGTTTAGGCCACAATGACCAGAACGATGTTGATTAGGAATTAAGTTAACTCAATGTTGATACCCATCATATCTAGCATCATCGCTGACAAAAGTTGCATTTATAACTTCATAACTTGCATAACTTCAAAAAGTTTAGTTAAGTTTTTATTAACTCCCATGCTTTCCATAAACAAGCACATATTTTGGGCTTATAGACATACACAACGTGTCACAATTATTATTTACAACATTTATGAATGAATGTTGTAGCCATACACTTTTTTTTTTTTGATAGTAAAAAACGCATGTACATATTTTTTTTTTATATGCCAGCATGTACATACAATTTAATTTTACTTTCATCATTTTTAGGAAAAAAATATCATGTATATTTTTTACGCTTTATTCTAAATTTTATTAATATTCATAAAAAAGAAAAGGTTACACAAAAAAATTGCGGTTTTTTAGTAGTGTATGTACATATGTGTGTTAAAATAATGAAAGCTCTTTATAATGGTAAACATGATTTGTTGTTTTTGTATTAATTTTTACTTCTCTCGGTCGCTCACTCTCTCTCTCTCGCTCTGTTTACAATGATACATTAATTTATTATTTATTTATTTAGCAGCTTTGCTTTTAAATAACAAACAAAAGCTTTTTACAATTTTATTTAGTTGCTTGCATAAAAGCAAGCTGTTAAACTTTGCAAGATTAGTGGTTGTCGTTGTAGTAGTTATAGTTGTTGTTGGTGTTGTTGTTGTTGTATATTCTCTACAAATCAATAATTTGATGAAAGCAGCTCTGGTGTTTAATCTAAGCAATAAATAGCTGCATCTACTTATAAACATAGAAGTTTTACAATCATATTTAATGTAATTGAATGCGACAATTTGTTCTAACAATCTGGCAGCAATAACATAAAAATATTTTTATATAATATCAGTAAAGTGCTCGAATCTTTCCCTGGTATTTTTTTTTAATTAATGCTCTAGTACTGAAAACTTGTTTAAAGACATACACGCATACATAGATACATAAAACCATTGACTTTTCATCAATGACTAATATATCTCGCCACTTTTTTTAATATATCTCGTTTAGAACATTTTCAACAATCTAGCTATAATTTAACAAAAAGCTTTTTTTATCTTAAACATTGAGCTTGTAAAGCATTATCTTTGGTTGCTTTGAATTTTCTATGCTATTTTTTAGACTCACACAAAAATTTTTTATACCTTTCCCTATTCTTTTGTTGGGTGTTTTTGTTTTTGTATTTTAAGTTATATTTAATTTATTCATTAAAGCATAAGTTTAACCCTTTTGCCGTCACATTTCACGGGCCAAACCAAAATGAAACAGACAAGAAATTTTTGGTATTATATCTTGCTTATTACTTTTTAAATAATCCAGAGTTAATTAAAAAAAAGGCTTTTATATCTGGCACAGTGTGCTTGTAAATCATAATCTATGGTTGCTTAAAATTTTTTTTTTATCATTTTCTAGACTCACGATAAAATGTTTTTTAACCTTTTTACTTTTTTATACCTTTCGCTATACTTTTGTTGAGTGTTTTGTTTTTGTATTTTTATTTAAGTTTAATTTATTCGTCTAAGTATAAGTTTAACTGTACTACCGACACATGGGTCTGGTCAGACCTTTTTATTTTTACACGTTAATGATATATACTTCTATTTGAGCTAGCGACTTGTACTTCCAAAGCTATGATTGCATATCAATTCGACTAATTTTAAGCAAAATCTAACCCTTGTGTTTCCGATTTTTTTTTGAAACTTTGAGGGTTGGTAGTGCCTATAAAAGTAACTTAAACTGTGTTTTTGTTTCTTGCAAAAAAAATTTTCAAAAGTTATTCACTGTAAAAATATTTAAAAAATATAAAAAATTTTTAAATTTTTAAACAAATTTTTTATATTTTTAGTGTAGTTGTTAGTTAAAGCATCCATTTTAAAGACTAACACACAATTTTAGGTTGGGACTCCAACGATTGCTATTTTTAACGATTTTTTCAAAAAATGCTTACAAAATATTTCTTGTTTTTACATCGAAAATTCTATATTTTCAAATATCTTAACAGTTTAAAAAAAAAATAAAAAATGTTTGGTTTTACAAATTGTTGGCTTCATTTGAATACCAATGGATTTATTTCAATAATAACATATATTATTTTGGATGTTCATTGGTATTAACATAGAAATAATGGAATTTTTTGTATAAAAATAGGAAGTCTTTTGTAGGCATTTTTTTAAAAATACCCCTATACATTTTGTATGGAATCTCCCAGATTTGCTTCATTCTACTTAGGCTTTTCTATTTTGTTTTGTTGTTTCGTAGAAGCTACCTATATTTCTATGAATTCTTGCTTCTTTGACGGTCTTTCTTTTGTCGTTTTGAACATTGGATGTATAGCAAAAGCTGGTATACATGAGACATATTTGTCTTTTTTGCATCAGTTGGCGAGTGACTGTTAAGACGTTGGCAGAGGCTTTTTTGAATGATATACAACGTGATAATGAAGAAATTGATGCAGTTTATGACGAGGAAGAAATCGATAGTCAGTTCGCAAAAGAGATAGTTCAAAAATGGAATGAACCACATCCCAACTCAAGGCAGAGGGTTTGGTAGGATTTGACTAGCGTTAAATTTGATGCTTTTATTGGAATACTTATCGTTATGTCTCAGGTAAATAATATATAAGATTTACAATACTTGTGGCGTTCAGAGACTATTATTAGTAAACCATTTAAAACCTCGAATTATACAGTAAAATTAGCAAACACATTTTGCATGATATTTTTATGCGCCCTTTTAATAGGCTATTAGGAATCTTTTGCGAACCTATGTAAAGAATGTTGAAAGCAACCCCTTACTTTTTCTTAATAACACATTCATATAAAACCTTAGGCTTATCTCGACACCAAATGGTAAAGCTTTTTATAAAGAAATTAAATTTACTCGTAAAAACTATTGACTCTCCCAATCCATTTATTTTTGCATTACCATATGATAGCAGATTTGTTTCACCTTTTCTCGAAATTTGTTTTTTCATGCCATCGTATTGAGTAGTTATGTTAAAAAAGCTCCATTATATACATTAGTTAAGTTTCTTAAAAAATTGTTGTATATCTTATAAATTTTAGAAGCACATTTTGAAAACAAAAAATTAAACTACAAAAAAATTAGCATTTTTTTTTAGAATTAAATTTGAGCTTAATGCCAAATTAAACCTTCCCACAATAAGGATTTTTCGACTTCTTTACAAACTTTATGCGTTGGCAGCTAGTGTTTTTTTTACTACTAAGCAAAAGTACAAAATTAATTATGTAAATTTATGTTTTAGTTTGACGTTTTTTTCTAACTACTAACAGCTAATGATTTTTACTTTTAGTTGCGCTACTTAAAGATCGCATGCTTCAGCTGCGCAATCGTTATAATCTAGAAAAGCGACGCCTAGAGCAACTGGCTGAGGAAAATCCGGGAAAATATACATGCTCGCCTTGGCCGCTTTACGATCATTTAGGATTTCTTTCCGATCACATACGTTCGCGGCGTTCATTTAAACGCATGCTGCCACGGCAAGCATCCATGGAGTTGAACATGTCTGGCGGTGGTGGTGGTGGCTGTGGAAGCGGAGGTGGTGGTGGAGGAGGAAGTTCAACCAATATGTCTCCACGACCAACGTTATCAGCTGACTACTTTGAGACACCTTCAACTAATGGCTTGCTTACGACAGTTAAGTTGGAGAACGCAGCGGATATCGAAACGTAAATATTTTATTTTATTTAGTAAGATGTCAATACATTTTACCTTTTAATTTCACACAGGGATAGCCAAAGTGGCACTGACGTTGGAGCAGGCGATGAGGATAATATGAATGCTAATGTTGAACAAGCAAATACACCAGCTGCTGCAATGTAGGCTTTATATTACATTAAAAATATCAATTAAATACATTATTCATTATATTATTTATTTTTTTCGTTTCAGCTCCTCTGTAAATATGAGCCATCTCAACAACAGTAGCAAACTAAGCCATACTTCCACAACTCCACTGCCTGCACTCCCCACTATTCAACAGTCCATCAGCATACGCAACTTGGACTCTATGCGTACAATCATTCCAATGCACAATAGCCACAATAGCCACAACTACCACAACAATAACAACATTCACCGCAACAACAACAATCATCACAACGATACACATGGTGTCAGCAGAAGCAGCAACATGCGCCCCGAGGCAATTTCAGTGGTACCCGAAAAGAAGCGCTATCTAAGTGCGCGCGAACAAAAATACGAAGCATTTGGCCAGTTTGTAGCCTCATCATTGGGTGAGATGCCAAAACAACAAGCTTTATTGCTTGTAGAAAATTTCACCAAGGAAGTGGTGCGAGTTTTAATTGAAAAGAATAGCGCCGTCAGCTCCTCCTCAACGAATGTGTTGCCCTCAAGTGGTGACAGCAGCGGCTTGGTTAATAATTACAGCAATAGCTGCAGCAACATCATTCAGAAAGAAGAACTGCTTCAAATATCGACACAGCAGCAGCAACAGCAGCAGCAACAGCAGCAGCAGCAGCAACAACAGTAGGGGCAAGCAAACTAAAGGTCGGAATGCACTTATATTAACGATATTTTTTATGTTAGTTTTAATAGTTTTTAAATGTACAAAAATACAATGTATTTGAATAAGTTAACTTATCGGCTTAGAAAACCGTGTAACGCTCATTTTTTAAAGTATGTGCTTTTTAAATGTGAATAATAAATATGGACTAAAAGCAGCGTAGCTTTGAAAATCTTTGTTTTATTCTCTAACTTTAATGAATGTGGGTGGTTAGAAAATTTTGGATATGGGAGGTGGGCTAACTGCTTTTTACTCTCAATAAGTTGTCTCCATATAAGCTATGGAAACAAAAGAAGATATTAGATATTAATAACTACTGACATTAAAAATTCAATCTCATATTTGTTTCAGAAACTTGTAATTTCCTAGAAATTAAGTTTAATTGGAATGTTTTTGTAAGTCTCATAAATAAGAATTCCGAACTTTTATATAAGTTTTAAAATTTTTTAAGTTTTTTAAACTTGAAAATATTCGTTAAGTGTCTAAACATTTCGTTAAAAATTGACTAATCTGTAAATTTTTTAACAAAAACTATTTACCATTTTTATACTTATTTATGTAATTTGTTCTCCGATGCGAAATTTGGCGCATTTTAAAACTGAATATATTTGAAGATAAAAGCGTACGTGAGTGTATTGTGTTATTAAAAGCGCAAATATGGTTAAAGTAAAAAATATTTATTTCATGTTTTTTTATTTTAGAAACCTGCGAATTTGAATCATTCAATTTAAGTCACTAAGCAATCTTCTCCACAAACTTGGTATACCATCAACTACAACTTTAAAGTCATAAATATTGATGTGTTTATTTTTAGTTGTTTATAAATAAGGAAAGAAATGAAACAAATTAAAAGCGAAGGACTGTGGCCTGGCCACGATTTGGACCTGGGACCCCAGGATGGCAAGCAATTACGAGAGCAATTTGAGAAGTTAGAGAATTTTTTAATTTCCCGCGTAGTAACTTTAAATGCAACACTGATCCTGTCAAATATCATCTGTTAATAGACTACTGTCAAATTTTCAGCTCGCTGCGACGCTTAGTTTGTGTTTGGCAGCCATTTGCTGGCAATTGGTTTACTGAATTCCGATGCGGTCGTACAAGTACAAGTGACGCCGTACGTTCTGGACGCCCAAATGAGGTCACCACACCAGAAATGGTTACTACAATTAACGATATCGTATGGCCGATCGCAGAGTTAAAGTGCCCGAGAGTGTTGAGGCCGCAGGCATCTCAAACGAACATTTTGCGAAATCATTTGGATATGAAAAAATTATCCGCAAGATGAGTGCCGCGTTTGCTCACTCTCGACCATAAATGATCGATCGAGAGTGATCGTGTGACTGATTCAAAGGCGTGTTTAGCGATGTTGAAAGATAAGAAGATCAAAGATAAGGATTTTTTCCGTCGTTTAGTAACGGTGGACGAAACATGGATCCATCACTACACACCAGAGACAAAGGAACAGTCGAAACAGTGGACTTCACCGACCGAACGTGCTCCGAAGAAGGCGAAGAAGGTGCTATCGGCGGTATAATCTACATCGATTACCTTCCACCGAAAATAACGATCAATGGCAAATACTATGCAGCCGCATTGTACCGTTTCAACGACGCTTTGAAAGAGAAACGTCCCCATTTGGCGAGGAAAAAGTGCTCTTCCATCAAGACTGCGCGCGTTCACACATGCCCAGCTTCTATAGCAAAATTCTTTGAATTAAAATACGAATTGCTTCCTCATCCAGCATATTCTCCAGATTTGGCCTCCTCCGACTATTTTCTGTTTCCAAACCTGAAGAAATGGCTCGGCGGAAAGAGATTCACCACCAGCGAGGAGCTTATCATCGAAACAGAGGCCTATTTTGAGGACCTTCCGGAAACGTTTTTTTCGGATGGGATCAAAAAATGGAAGGAACGTAAGACGAAGTGTATCGAGCTAAAAGGAGACTATATTGAGAAATAAAACTGTTTTAACATGAAAGTTACGGCAGCGATCGGAAATAATATTAGTTATATGGAGTTGGCTGATTTTATTTTCCATATCATTTTCCACATAACGCACTAGGTCTGCATTTTCTTTTTGAAACATCAATTTTATTGGTGTGCAGTGGATGTGGTGGATGATGACCTTGGATTTTCCCAACATTTTTACCAGTTTTAACATCAACTAAAGTTAAAGGCATCATAGCTACAAGTACCAATGTGTTCATCAGTCTTACTTTTATGTTAGTTACGTTCGTCAATAAAACAAATAAATTAAATATTTTATTTGGCAAACAGTGCACAGGACTGTGCAGCTGCCCCCTGGTCATCGGCAAAATAAAACATGTTAATATAATTGTAAAATAAAAACAAAAAAGACAATTAGACCAATTCTAAATGATTTTTCCCGGGAAATCGAAAAAGGCAGTCTGCATTTTTAAGATAAAGTTCAAAAATATTTTGGAAATTTTTAATGCCAATTTGTTCATCAACCGTCAATATGCATGAGTGTAAACAAAAAAAATGTAATATCTGTTTCTGCTTACTTAAAATTAAAAACTCTCTTTTCCGATTCCCTGGGAAAAATCATTCAGAATCGGGCTGAATAATTTTTTTCTAGGGTCATATCTTAATAGTCTCAGTTTTTATTAATTTAAAAAATATATATTCGATAAAAGTGTTTACAGAAGATATTTGAATTTTTTAGTAGTGTGGTTATATACTTATACTGTTATTAAAAACTGCATTTGCCTATATATTTTCACATCAAAAAATTAGTAATTATTTTTCCATAATCAGGACACGTGCTATATACTATTCACTTTGATTTAATATGATTAAAACATGATCACATGAAAAATTCAAAAGTAAAACTAAATGAAATAAGCATAAAATGTCAGAAAACTTGATTTAGTAGGTCTTCTCTTATTTATCTTATATACTTACCATTATTGAACAAGTTTGTTATTCTTACTTACTTAGTTGGCGCTACAACCGTATGTCGGTCTTGGCCTCATCTAAGAATTTGCGCCATCCATTTCTGTCTCTCGTTTGCTGGCGCCAGTTGGATATTCCAAGCTTCGTCAGGTTGTCCTCTACTTGGTCTTTCCAACAAAGATGCGGTCGTCCACTTCTGCGTTGATCGCCGCTTGGTGCCGAATCGAATATTTTCTTCACTGGAGCATCGTCTTTCATGCGCTGAACATGACCAAGCCAGCGAAGCCGCTCGATTTTAATGCGCTTGACTATGTCGATGTCAGCGTACATACAAGGCTCCTAAAGTCTTTTCATCTGAACTGCTCAGAGTCCAGGTTTGTGATGCATAAAGTATGACAGAGAGAGGGCTCTGCTACTCAATCGCCTACTAAGCCCAAAGTAACACCTGTTGGCATGAGTTATTCTTCTTTTGATCTCAATCAGCCCTATCATGAATAATTTTTCACGCAGAATCGAAAAAGGGAGTTTTCATTTTCAAGATAAAGTTTAAGAACATTTTGGAAGTTTTTAATGCAAATTTGTTTATCAACGCTTCATTAACAAATTTGCATCAAAAATTTGCAAAATATTAAGCTTTACCTTAAAAATTAAAATTCCTTTTTCCGATTCCGCGTAAAAAATTATTCATGATAGGGCTGAATGGTGAAGTCGTTGGTTGAGTTAAAGCTAAATCTCAGATAGACGAAGTCCTTCACAACCTCGAAGGAGGTATTGTCAACCGTAACGTGGGTTCCAAGACGCTGGAACTGTTGTTTTTTGACACGTATTTCATCTTACCTGTTGTTACCTTACTGTTGTTTTTTGACAAGTATTTCATCTTACCTGCATTCACTTCAAAACCTTCACTTCAAATTGGACTTGACTCTCTTTCTAATCTGGAGAATGCTGCATGCAATGTCATCAGCATACTCAAGAAGCATAACACTCTTTCTAAATTGTAGCCAGCACTACAAAGTATTAAACCAAATACAGTATACAAAGTTAAAACCAAATTGGAATGGGTCAGGTTGTGAATTTCATTTTTTTTTGTCGAAAAGCAATGGAATCACTCGAAACCGAATTTTTCGGTTAAATTAAAATTTTTGAGTTTTAAGCAGGGTGCGGAGATTTTTCTCAATTATCGTTCTCCTCATATAAAATTGTTCTCGCAAATTATCACGAACGAATGGGGAACTCTCTAAATTGTGTCGTTATTTTTATCTCTGAAAAATTTGTCAGTTTCAAATTTTTTCGATCGAATTTTTCACAAAAAAAATAACAAGCAACGAACGTTCGTTTTTAATTTTTCATAAAAATTAATCGTTCAAAGAAAAATTCAGGAACGTTCGTTTCCTAAGTTCGCGAAAAAAATTTGTTGCGGATGCGTAGCATCGAGCGCTGTTTGTGTTGCTGTTTCGAATTACCATTTTTCCGTACAAGGGCAAATTATTTTATTATAAATTGATTTGACCTTGTAGATGTTGTTATCAGCATTCCACCATTCCGTACAAGGGCCGTAATTCGACTTACGACTTATCTAAATTATTGATGTAGATGTGTTCTACGCATAAAGCACTATAAACACAAAATTTAGAGCTTCTGACATGACCAAAGCCAAAGTTATGACACAAAACCAAAAGACCCTTCCGCTTATTAAGCGGTCATAATACTAAATACAATTTTTGGGACTATGCTCTCTTTTTAAAGGAAAAAAAAAATTTAATTTGGAATTATGTACCTTGGGGTTATGTCCCGTCACCTCCTACGTCACCAGAAAAGCACGATAAATAGCACTTAAGGTATTTTTCAACGATTGTGGGATGTGTGGTAAATTCCATGTTATTTTGTGAGAAAAATCTCTCGCGTTGGTAAAAAAGTACCTCAGAACATCACAAAATACCTCAAATTACTACAAAATACCACAATACCTCAAAACAACTCAAAACCATTCAAATTACTACAATTACGTGGTAGAAATACGAACGAACTAAGGGAACGATGTGTTAATTGATTTGTTTGACGATGATTAACTTTTGTGCGAGTTAACTTTTCCGCGATTCTACTTTACTTAACACTAACAAAATAACCATTATACCATTCTTCAGTATACCTTTTCTTCAAACCATGCCACTATACCATATCCATTACATATATCACCCATTGTATTGGACCTATCATGCAATCTCATCATATAAAACCAATCATAACAAACCATCTTTTTCATTTGATTGGGCATATCAAGTTTCTTTACCTTATTCAAAAACATTAAAACATTATTTTCCTCATTTGCATGTGCAGTTCACATCTGTATTTTGTTTTCATCTATGGTAGAAGAATAGAGGTGGTCGCACGGCTGAGAGCGAACTACCATAACTGTCAAACTGACAGCTCATACAAAATCTGCAACCGATGAGAATGCGATGAGAAAAGAAAAATTAAAAAGAATCTGTCATGGCTGAAACTATTTTGCTTTTTTATTGATCAATCAATTAAAATAGGATTTGGTGCAGATGTTGAAGTAATTTATATTAGGTTCCAAAAAATCATTTTCGTGGAAATGTCTATAGCAAACACGAGCATCTTCTAGGCTCGTCAGCTGGAACACGAAAACTTGGCCCATTTTCCTTGCCCAAATGTTTTTGGCACAACACGCACTTCATTTTAATAAAAAAAAATAAGTAATTCACTTTAATTCAAGTTTTTAAACACAACACCAAAATATCCAATTGGAGTAATTTAATTTTTCTCTATTATCTTTGTTTTCTTTAAAAAAAAACTGATTTTGACAATTCTGGTAGTATTGTCAAAGAGATCACGATTAGCCACGAGACTGCACTCAGAAAAAAGTTTATCGGAATATGAGAAAAAAGCAGGGACCATACCGGTTATGGTTTTTATCAAAAAAGTCGGATATTAACAGTTATCATTTAACTTTTATTTTTTCCGACAAAAATACTAGTTATTTAATGCCTTTTATTATTTCGGGTAAAAATAACAGTTATTTTGTGCCTTTTATTTTTTCGGTCAAAAATATCAGGCAATTTGAATTTTTTTTAAAGGCCACTTGAACGGCAAAAATAGTTTTATGCAATGTTTATCGTCTCATCAGCGCGCACATTTTGAGCTATAAAACTTTTTAGTTTTTATAGTTTTGTATTCGGCCTTGGAAAAAATACGAATTGCCTGATATTTTTGACCGAAAAAATAAGAGGCATAAACTTGGCCCATAACTGTTATTTTTAACCGAAAAAATAAAAGGCAAAAAATAACAGTTAAATTTTAATTTTTATAGTAACAGCCAAAAACTTAAAAGGCATTTAATATTCGCGAAGCTGCTGCCATTACGATAATAATGTTATATTTAAAAAAGTCCTCCGGCTACTTTTTCGTTATGCCTTTTTTTATCTGAAAATGGTAAAATAACAGTTATTTTCGGTCCCTGGAAAAAAGGCATCATATTAAGTGAAAAATGGTATTGACTTTGCTCCAGAGAATGCTTTTCTCTAAATGTGATCCGAAAAATTCCCTAAAAATGGCAAAAAGCTTCCATGAAAATGAGAAATATTTTCTCATTAATAAAAGACACCTTTTTTTAATAGAAAAATATTTCTTTATAATACGTTCAACCGTTTTCTTTATTGTGTAAATTTTTCCCGAAAACAGAGAAATATTTATTTCATTTTAATAAATGTTTTCTTTAAGTTGCGTTTATAGTTTCTCACAAAAAATAACACTTTCTTTAAAAGAAAGATATATTTTCTTTACATTGATACAACATATTTCTTTATTGCGTACATTTTTCTTTAAAACACATAAGTATATCCGCAATTACGATTAAAAAATTATTTTTGTCAAACATTTGTTTTAACTCAGTTCTACGCAAAGTAGAAGTATTAATATCAAATTGTGATTCGGTTTTAAAAATATTAGTTAAAAATGTGTTAAGAGGTAGAGTTATTGTTGTAGAATTATTTTTCGGAACTCTTTATAAATATTTCAGAAATTTATTCTGAAAAACGATTTTGTAAATGCATCCAAAATGCAGTAGTAAAAACATCACTTTGTGTAGCTGTTAAGTAAAAAAAAAACCTTTTGAAGGAACAATCGTCATAATATGCAGAATATGCAACACTTGCTTTTCACAACATTAATCAATTATTCTCACGCTTTCTATTTTTTTTCGTACCTCATTCAATATAAGAAAAATATATCGATTTTTGAGAAGAAGCCTTATTAATTTTTGAGAAAGGATTTGTTGTTATTGAAGAAAATATTTCGCATAGTGAGTTATTTATCAACAATAGAGAACATTTTTCATTTTCTATAAATTTTTCTCTATAAATGAGATTTTTTCAGTGAGAGAAAAATACTTATCATTATTAGAGACATGAAATATTTTCATTTCCCACAAGGAAAGAAATGTTTCTTCGAATATGTAAAAATTTATTATAATTAAAGTTAATTTTATTTGAAATAAAGAAAATTTCTATTATCGAAAATAGAGAAATTTTTTATCACAAAAAGATAGGTGTTTTTTTCTGAGTGTACCTGTATTATTCTACATGGTTTCATCTTTTAATGGCGTTTAAAAGTGTACAAAAAAAAAAACAACAACAAACTTATATTCTGTCTAACAACTCCACGTACAAACGAACGTTCGTGAATTTTTTCTTCGAACGCTCATTTTTAATGAACAATTTCAAACGAACGTTTGTTGCTTTTTGTTGTTGTGTGAAAAATTCTTTCGAAAAAATACAAAGCTCACAAATTTATCAGTGATAAAAAAAAACGGCGCAAGCAGAGCGTTCCTTTTTCGATTGCGAACGTTCGTTTGCTTTTGAATTTTTCGTTTGAAAAATTCTCACACACAACAAAAAACGAACGATAAGATCGTATTTTTATCGATTGCGAACGACTTTTTCCGCACCCAGGTTTTAAGATTTCTATTAGAGGTTGAAGTAATTTCTTTTGCAAAATAAAATCTTGGCAAAACTTGCCATCTTAAAATTATTCTGAACACTTTTTTTTTCTTTTATAAATAACAAGGAATTTTAACAATTTTTATTCTTCTTTCCAAATGTAAAATTACTATATTTTCTGCAATTAAATTGGTAAAGTTTAAAAATCTCGCATAATTTTATTATTTGTAATTACAAATTGGATTTTGATTTTTGACCGCTGAACCATTAGCTTTTGTTTTGCATACCAAATTTCTGAAAATGCGAAATTTTTTGATTTTGTATTTTTGTCCCCATTCAACGCACTTTGCGCCGCGACCGTTCAGCAATAGCTGAAAGTATTTGCCCGAGTAACTTTTAAGATAGCAGATAAAGACATCATATTTTTTACACTCATGAATATTGACGATTGATGAAAAAATTTGCATTGAATATGTCAAAAATAGCCTTGAGCCTAATCTTAAAAATAAAAATTCCCTGTTGTAATTCCTGGGGAGAAATTATTCAGAATTGAGCTGATTATTTTTATTTCTTAATATTATTTTCAAAATCTGGTTCCCGATCATTAGTACATAAGAATCCTACTTTTTCTGCGCCAGTGAAAGAATAATAAGGTTCCTGTTAATAACTTCTTAACTGAGGCTGCCATCAGAAAAAAGCAGAAAATAACCAAGAACTGACAGCAATAAATGTGCTTTAAGGCCGCGTTCATAGTGGACGCTTTGGCTGAAGCTGATGCATAAAGCTGCTTTGTCAAGCTTTTTTTGATCATAGTGAACGCTTATTCAAGCTGCAAAAGTAGCTTATTGAGCTTATTGGTGTTCATAGTGCGCGCTTTATGCTTGTGGCTGATATGCTTTTTTTCATTTGTCTCTTTGGAAAATAATACCCTCAATTGTGTTTTGCAAAGGGGTCGTCCATAAACTACGTTACCAATTTAGGGGTGGGGAGGGGTTTTGAAATGCACTACGATAAGTAACGGTAGGGGGGGGGAGGTGTTTAGATAGTGTAACGTTACTAAAAATTAAAAAAATCGACGAAAAACCTCTAATTAATAACACAATCATTTCAAAAGTTTTTAACCTTACATGTTTATGTTTGATCGTCTAAATTGATGGTTAACTTTTGTTTCAATGATTTCTTCCACCACCTTTTCCCTCGACATAGGAACCTTTTGGTATTCCTTCACCATCTCAGCACACGTCTGAAAAAATTGGGTCTTTGCTTTTGCGACAGGCTTTGACGTTAAGGCCTGAATGTTCTTCATCAAAGGAGATACCGTATGGCATGTACTGTCCTTCTCAGAAAGAAGAAATCGGTTCAAGGTCGTGTCCTACCTGCGTCTTGTATTTGTATGTCAACGACCAGGTGAATTTCTTTGCGTTAGAAATGAGGATTCACCTGAATGGGTCGACATAGAATCCGATGAAAAATTCTATTTTGAAGAATCCTCAACAAAGCTACCAGCTTCTTCTATCCCAGTGATTAAGAGCATCGAATCTTGGATCGCAGATGGAATAGCTTTTACAGATGATATTAATTATTGATTTTTTTCCAATTGTTCCTTTAATGTATCTAGTCATACTAGTCACTAATACTAGTGAAAATTGTCAGAGCTAGTCAAAATATATAATCATTCGAATGAATTAATTTCATATGTCACGTTACTTTATGGGGGGGGGGGGCAGGGGTTTTGAAAAGCACTACGAAAAGTAACGCAGGGGGAGGGGGGGTAAAAAAACCGGAAAATCAGTAACGTAGTTTATGGACGACACCAAAGTAAATAAAAAATGTTTTTGTTTAATGAGTATGTAGATTCGCGATGATCACCAATGAAAGATCAAACCAATAACAAAGGAAAGAAACTTGAAAACACAAAGCATAACAACGGTGGAAAGTTTAACACAAAAAGTACCCAAGAAGTAAGCAAGAACAACGAAAACTATGTAAACAAACGAGATAGAATACACAAGTGCATACAACTGAAAAGCACTACAAAAGGACCACAACGCTACAACAACACAACAACACAACAACAACACAACAACAACACAACAACAACAACACAACAACAACACAACAACAACACAACAACAACAACACAACAAGAACAACACAACAACAACACAACAACGGTTAAAACTTCAGCACAAAAAAATCAACGAAAATATTGTTAACAGGCAAAATAGACAAACATGTGCCAAATAGCATTTTAAAAAAGCTCTACAACAAAGCATGAAAAACAAAATTATTTTTCTGTGTGAGCAAGCGAGATGGAGATATAAGCGCTGAAAAGCATTTGAAAAGGAGCTTTATGCTGTCATTATGAACACTTTGAGCTTTTTCCATATGATTATACACAAAGCGTTTTTCAGCTAAACCTCTCGGCTAAGCTAAAAGCGCTTACTATGAACGCAGCCTAAAACTTAACATAAGTTAAGTACGAACTACGGTTACAGTAAGATCCATTCAAAGCCTTTAACTTCAAAACAACAAAAACAGCAATGACCATTTACAACATGTAGTATTTAGCAGCGGTCTCAAAGAACTCAAAAGAAGAAGTGTGAAATAGAAGTAACTGTAATTTGCTGTTGTCCAATATAATAAATTTACTGTGACTTTGCTTGATGGCAGCAGCTTCCTAGGAATAAACGAATAACGTGATGCCAAAAATGTGGCCACGATGATGCAAACAACACGCTGTGGCTGTTATTGTTATTGGATATTGAATAAAACCCAACTGCACCATCGTGCCAACTATGTTAAAATTATAATGGAACAGCTTTATACTCGTAAAACTGCGCAGCATGGTCAACCCGCTGTGCTGCAGGCGGGTTCATAATCATCATCATTATCATCCTCCACTTCAACGTCAATTTGTGATCATGTAACTATTCAATTAAGCGTTTTGAACGAACGTCCAGCTAGTGCCACCTTTTGAAGTCATAAGCTATTTGTTCTGGTCAGCTGTAAGTTAAGCTGGTCTTCAATCGATTTCGGTAACATTTCGTAGTCGATTAGGAAGTTTGATCATTTTGTTTTATACCATCGTATCTTAGTCTACAGTTGTGTTTAAATTAAAAACAGTGTTGATCCTAACGAGCTACCTAATTTTTTTTTTGTGTGAATAAACATAAATAACATATGAAGACATGAGTGAATGAAGGTGATATGTCGTATTTTCGATTTTCTATGCATGGATGATCTGCATGTTCTGTGCATACAAACAATGTTAAAACTTTAAACAGCCAACAACAGTCCACTTTACAACATCACCTTCATCCACTCATGTCTTCATGTGTCCATGTATTGTGTCCAGTGATTTTAAGGTCATTTTATGTAGGTCGTGCCTGGTGCTTATTTGCTGTTATATAAGTTCCAAATTGCACTAGTCCCGGCCTGCAGATTGTGACGAGTTCAACATGTTTAATTTTGTGATTTATCAACAGCTCAAAAAATTCGCCTACACTTTTTATTACACAACTTTTGAAGTATTTTTTACACATATCAGACAAACCTATACACAACATTTTGGAGTAACATGTTGTATTGGTTTGTGCATAGTCCTGTTGTTTTGGGTATTTTCCACACTTTTTAGACGAATTTTTACACAACGTTTTGGAGTATCAAATACACTCCTCAAGCGCATAAAATATAAAAACGATTTTTGACGGATTTAAATTTTCTGGTTTTTAAATACAACAAGAAACATAATTTTTTATTTAATTTTATTTATTCCGGTTTAGCAAAATGGAAATTGAGAATAATCGTTTTTTTTCTTCACGTCGTGTTTTTAGTACTAAATAATAAAAATATATAGAACTAGTAAGGAATTATCTTCGAATGGACCGAAGTTAAAATACTCGCACAGCCGTATTTCATTAAAGGGTGCTCCATATTTATTTAGGTATTTAACATTAAATACGAAGCCAGGATTCGAACCTGGGACCCCTGAGTGACAGTCAAGCGCGCTACCACTAGACTATCGAGGCCGCTAAAATCGAAGCGGTAAAATTCCTTTAAATTCCAAAACTAAAATCACGGGTAAAATTGCTATTCGTATTAGAGCTCATAGACCTCAAATTGGGATCGGGCCGATTGCTTGAATGTCAAAATCTTAAAATAAACAAAATCTTAAAAAACATCTTGAAAAACTAACTCAAAACCATGGTATAAAGATAGAGGTAGATGCAGCAGCGCTGACTGTGCTCTCTTTCCATACTGCCATCTATCAAATTTAGCTGTGTGGTGAATGGAAACAAAAGAAAATAAATAAAAAAATGTTGCTTCGTTTTGACATTTCCGGCAGTATGCTCTCATCTGGTGCATCTACCTGTATTCTTCTACCATGTTTGAAACAAATTTTTTGAAAAAAAAATTTAGAAAACAAAAAATATGCATAATGTTCCTAGCACCCATAGTTGCCAGTCTTGATTCCCACCAAAATACTCTATTTCCCATAGCGTGGGAAAAAATTCCCACGTGGAAAAAAAAAGAAAAAAAAATTCCCACAGCAATGAAAATTCCCACTAAATTCCCACAGCCATTAAAAAATCTCACCAAAATTCCCACAGTCATCAAAAATCTCACAAACCATAAAAACTGCAATTCAATTAAATTTTAAAAATCAAGCAGTTATAAAAGTTAAAGAACATACATAAACGTAAGCATTTCATTTTCAAACACTTGTACATAGCTTTTATCTATCTTTTCTTTATTTAATTTAGCTACTTTCTTGCGTTTTAGCTTACTTTTTTTATACTGTCAGAAAAAAAAAATCAAAACTGTTGATAATTATATTAATTAAATTTAGTTTTATTTTAATTATATTAAAACTAATTTAAATCACATTAAGTTTTGATTTAAATAATACAAAATACCAATTTTTTTAATTTTTTAAAAAATTAAAGTTTTTTATTAATTTATATTCATTGCACAATATTTTTAAGTTATTAACTGTTATTTTAAAGGCATGTACAGGACGGCAAAATTTATTCATATATATATATGAGGAAACAAAAATAATGTGTGTTAAAAAAATTCCCACGTGGGAAAAAATATCCCATAAAATTGAAAATTCCCATGGGAATTCCCATTTCCCACAGCAATTAAAATTTTCCACAAATGGGAAATTTCCCACAAAACTGGCAACTATGCTAGCACCGTCTGCGAATCGAATGCTTCACTCGAGTCGAATCATTTGGCGAATTTTTCTTTTTGTTTGCGAACCTACTTATTCGCCTCTGCCAAATAAGTAAGTTCGTAAATAAGTAGGTTTTTCTTATGGTGCTGCCAAAGCAGAAAACATAAAAATTCGCTTAAGGTCGAATTATAATATGTAGACGTAATGTAAAGTAACGAAATGTTGTCAACTATCATCGTGACGGGACGTTATGTAAGAAAACGTTATAGCAATTATAATAGGCATTAGCCAGGTTATTTGTCGTAAATAATTGCACGTTCCCGTAAAATTTCAATTAAAACTTCGTCATCCATAGCTGTGGATATATAAATAGAACTAATACATTAATAACGAAAACTCAACAAAAAGCGTAGTTTAACAATATGAAACAGCGCAATAATCGAATCTAACCTCAATATTTAGTTGCTCTTTGACAAGACGTAATGTAAAGTATCGTACACACTTAAAAATTTGTATAGAATTTTTGCACCGATCGGTGTTTCAGGGAGTCCTACACCGTTCGGTGTTAAAAAACACCGTGTCAAAGTGTTAAAATTTAATATCCGAAAGAGAATATTTTTTTAACACCGAACGGTGTAGGACTCCCTGAAACACCGATCGGTGCAAAAATTCTATTCCTGTTAGGTGTTTATCTATAGTAGTAAAACTCATTTTCTGTTTGTTTGTTTGTATGTTTGTTTGTTTGGCCTTTATACAAATCTAAACGGCTCAACGGATTTTGCTCAAACTAGGTATACATATTAAATGCATCCCATCTTAAAATGTTACATACTTAGTTTTTGACACGCCCCCTCTGAAATTTTTCAACTAACGGTAATTTTGTTATTATAAAACTTTTTTCATACATTCATTAATTTTTCAACTAACTTTTTTAATAAATTTCTGTTATTTTGACATCAAAAACATTCACATATCTTCAAAATTGGAGAAATTTTCAGTATAACGACTTTTTCATAAAACATCGTTGCCTAAGAATGAGAAAAAAACGACATGAAAATCAAAGTTTGATCTTTCGATGCAAATATCTCCGCTGTCCATTAATATATTTCATTCAAATTTTTTTTGTACAAAAGTTCAATAAAATCACTTCACAAAAATAGGTTGAACTGTACCGTTAAGTCAGTGTATATATGTTTTATGATTATGTCAAAAAAGGTCCAAAATATTAAGGGTTTTCATGCAAAGTGGCAGGCTTCTAATTTGGGCAATTAGTTATTTTTATCAGACAGGTTGTATGAACAGCCCTTAAAGTCGATTGTGCATTTGCAGCATATAAGTCAGCTGTGCGATCTGCCAGCGATGCGTTCCATTTAAACGGGGACGCTTTGCGGATTGTTTGCTTGTTTTCTGAAATTTTTAGAATTAAATCTTTATTAGTTTTGCTCAAATTATAACTTTTCCTTCAAAAAAGAAAACAGCTGATTGATCATATAAGTTTGCCACCTCGTTTGCTCACCTAAATCGAAGAGCAAATTTATCTGGTTTGTGCAAAAGCTTTTTCATACGAATTTTGACAGTTCATTTATAAGGCTGATAAACTTATAAGGTTTATACCATTTATAAGGGTATTGCCCATTTGCATGAAAACCCTTATTGACTTTTTACTCAAAAAATTACTCAAAAATTGTTGTTGTTGTAAAAATGAAATCAATTAAAAATTTCACATCTGGCTACCTTTCATATGACATAGCATTTATTTGCAAACATTCTTCCAGCTAAGCGCAAAAATTATTTTACTGTTTTTGTCATCAAAACAACAAGGGTACCCCCTTTGATTTTTTTCGCGAAATTTATTTTTTCCAAAATGTTGTTTTTATATTTTTTACAAAAAAGTCAAGTCTCAAAAATAATTTATGTGAAAAAATTACCCCAATATCTCTTTCCAATCAAAAGTTATGGCTAAAAATCTATTTTTTCATACCAGACTTTTAATAAAACTGAGTTTTGTTTCAAAATTCTCTATATAATTTGAACGTCCCCATTTATCTCTAAGAATGCAGTTGTGTGTCTAGAGTAATTACAAACATTTTGGTTTATATAAAATCTTCCATATAGTAATCTATTTAGTTTTTCTACCTTGTTGTTTTAATTCATTTCATTTTTGCAACAAAAACAATTTTTGAGTAATTTTTTGAGTAAAAAGTCAATATTTTGGACATTTTTTGACATAATCATAAAACATATATACACTGACTTAACGGTACAGTTCAAACTATTTTTGTGAAGTGATTTTATTGAACTTTTGAACAAAAAAAATTTTAATGAAATATATTAATGGATATTTGCATCGAAAGACCAAACTTTGATTTTCATGTCGTTTTTTTCTCATTCTTAGGTAACGATGTTTTATGAAAAAGTCGTTGTACTGAAAATTTCTACAATTTTCAATATATGTGTGTGTTTTTGATGTCAAATTAACAGAAATTTTTTAAAATTAAATACACAAAAATCTCCAATGGTAAAAAGTTTTATAATAACAAAATTATCGTTAGTTGAAAAATTTCAGAGGGGGCGTGTCAAAAACTAAGTATGTATCATTTTAATCTAGGATGCACTTAATATGTATACATAGTTTGAGCGAGATCCGTTGAGCCGTTTATATTTGTATAAAGCCCAAACAAACAAACAGAAAATGAGTTGTATTACTATAGATAACTATAAAATTCATGAAAAAATTTTAAAAATATCATTTTTGGGTCAACTTTTAAGAATTTTTGTATATGTTTTAGAAAGCATAGGTATTTCTGAGATCAGTTTTCAGAATTCAAAAATTCGATTTCGAATTAATTCCGTCTAACATACCCTTTCGCATCACTGTGGGGCGTTAGCCAAAGCAATATTTCGGTCCCACACAAAATTAAGCCTGCACGGCAGGTGTGTACGTAAAACACTTTGGACTGCTACCCGCCTCAAGGAAGTGGTTATGCACATGAGGGTTATTTATATAAATTTTAATATATCAATAGAAATACATACAAACGCAGTTTATCTCATTTAGTATGCTTAATAACAATACAAATAAATAAAGATAAAAGAAATGGTTCTAACAAAAAAATCTTTGGTTTCCGTAATCATTTTAGTTTTTCTCAAAATATTCCGATTGGGGCACATTTTGGCAAAAAAGTTATTTTTTTATTAGTATAACATTTTCGTTTATTCCATTCTCAATGAGCCACATTTTTTTTAATATACAATTTCAATGATTTTTTTTTAAATTAGGCGTAAACATTATTTAAAGTTTTAAAATTTTTCTGATTGCTTAAGCTTTGATGCAATGCATGAAAATTTAAAACATCATAAATAACTTACACGAACAAATCTTTGAATTTGGCCATTTTTTTTGTTCAATATTTAAAAAATCAATAAAAATTTTTTTAAAAATTCATATCACTGTTTTTTATCTATATTTAATAGGTATCTGAGGTTTCGGCAGTCTTTTTCATGTTTGGAAACAATGTGCAGCGTTATTAGAACAGAAACATACAACACAAGATACTCCTTCCTGTTGCTTTTTACACTAAGCTGCTTCTGTGACTCATCATTATGCCTGTAGACGAATTGCTGTCATGGCTGTTGTGGCAAACTGATGTATTTGAGCAACTTCCATGACTGCCTGCTCATGACTGATCGATGAAAAATAAAAAAATAGAATAATTTGTGTCAGCTGTCGAAAATTATAAATCTTCTTGCACGCATCGTCTATAACTGCATGCGACAAAGGTTTCACGAGTTGCCTTTAAGTTGAAGCCAAGGTTCAACGCAGCAGATGCTGCTGCAATTTGTTATTTTTTTGCCAAAAATTTTGTGTGGTTTTAAATGTTATACCATTTATATATTCAAAACAGACGAAAGCAATTTTGCTAAATGCTGTATAATTAAAGGGCGGTCAGGCCAAAAAGTTGAGAAAGGAGAAGAAAACTAAGGTTTGTGTGTCAAACATTTAAAAAGTATTTAGCAGTTGGCAGGTAGATATCAGAAATGAGATTGTCAGAAATTAGTGTTAAAATGCATTTTTTTTTATTTATTTTATTTTATTTAATGTATTCAGTTTAAGAAGGAGAAAATCCTATATATATGGTCATATTTATGTACTTATGTATACGTGAATAGCAATTACATACTTTTCAAATTTTCTGTTTTTAGAATATTCTTTTTTGTTTCTTGACTTATTGATAAAAGACTTTTGTTTTATGCTTAAAAGTTTAAAAATTAATTAAAATAATCCGTGGGGAAAAACAGACTATTTTTTTTTATTTATTAAATCTAAAAAAAAAACAATACAAATAGACGGCAGATCTTAATAGCTAAGATGAAAAAAGAATAATAGTGTAAAAAAGGCTCCGATATATGTTAATTTATCTGAAACAAGAATTAAAAGTAGACTTTAACATGCTTGTCAAATATTCGAAATTTACTTGTTAAACAATCGGAGCAGCATAAAAGGCGGCAAAGTGTTGTTGTGTGTGGCCAAACTAAGTAGGAGAGTAGAGTACTTAATAGTTTTGAACATTGTTAGGTTCTTCAGTGGAAAGAACTTAACTTGTTCGAAATACGTTTTCGAAATTTGTAATTAAAAAAATGTTAGGCAGGCAGTTCATTTTAAATACAGACAATTGGAAAAAAAAGACAGTTGGAAAGAATAAAAATTTTCAATTCAATGAGTTCATCAGTTATTGCACTTTTATGAGTGCAGAAATTTAACTCCATTTTTTTATTTATCATTTTTAGCAAAATATATGTTGCTATGTGCCCAATGTGTGTGTTATCATGTGCCGCATTCAAAAAAAGGATTATTCTTTCGAAATAATTTTAACGATTTTAACGGTGTATTTTAAATGTAGATTTAGTTAAACCGTTGATTTTTACAGAAATCGATGATATATGACTTATTGCATATAATTGTATGCAACATCGATTTCTGACTTAAATGCTATTCTTAATCGTTGCTAACTATTGACAGCATCAAGTTTTAACAAAAATTTAATACATTTTTTCCGAAATGTTGCATTGAATGTTGTACTGAGTTTATAAAATTATCTTCCATATCCATTCAAATGTTAAAATAAAAATCAACTTTTTCTCAAACAAAAAAACATCTCTGGCATAAACTTAGCAGACTTCTACAAATGCACGTCTCAGCCGCAAATAGTCAGAGCCGAGCATTTGATTTTTGAAAAAACAATTTACCTTAAAATTTACAAATATTGCAGCACAACTTGAGCACATAAAAGCACAATATATAAATGTAAAAAAAAGGTATATGTTTACATACCTAAAGAATAGTTATTTTTTCAATGCGTCACATCGGACGCATTGCAGCACATACTTTGTTTTCAATAATAAATTAAAAATGGGGGAGCTTACTTTAAGAACAACAATTTCATGCTTAATTTTAAAAATATCACTTATTTTTATAAATTTAATTAAAGGAAACCATAAATCGATGAAACCACAAAAAGAAACTTAAATAAAATCGTATCTTAATATTTAAATATTGCAAAATTTTGTGAACGTTTTCTCAAGGTATTTATGTATGTTGCTATTCATATGTTATTAAAATTTTTTTCGAAAGATCAGCTACCTCTAAACACTTAACGTTATGAGTTTTTTCTTTTTATGTATATATTTAAAATACGACAAAATATAGTGTATGTTATATATATGTATATTATATATGTATATTATAAATATTAAGTACAATACAATATTTGATCCAAGCTTAGATATTTGCTTGATTTTATGCCTTACTTTTAACGGGGAAGAACATTAAAATACATAGATTAATTTTCGATCGTTTGTTTTTCTTTTAATTAAACTCGTATAAACTGCAGCAACAATATCGGCAACGCTACAATTGAGGACAACAATAATATAGAGAACGTGGAATAAGAGATCAAAATAGTTGGACACATCAACGACGAACACAACGTTGATAATAAGCGGAGACCACCGTCACAACTCGTACGTAATGTTGTTCATGTGATCACGCGTTTTACGCGGCGTAAATGCTGCATACGGTTCAGCTGATGTAGAAGATGAGCGCAAGCGCCGGTGTGGCGTAACACTGCTGGGTATACCTGAGCTGCGCGAACGTCGATAGGGCGGACGTGAAAAGGATGTGCTAAAGGAAGCAGCTGCACTGCTAGAACCATGATTATGATGCCCCGCACCAAAGCAGCGCATGGCGGCGCATATTAGCGTGCACCAACGCCACGATGAGAATGTGTAGAATGTTGTGGGTGTCTTGGAGAGTAGATGATGACGGCTACTGTGTATGTTTGGATTGTAGTTGGAGCGAAATGAACTGTCGCTGCTGTTGCCACTGTCAATGCTGCTTTGCAGAAGTGTCATGCGAAAAATGTTGCCATTATCAAAGTAGGACTCGTCATCAGCGACGATAGCATCAGCAGCAGCGCCAGTTGCATTGTCGAAATTGCGATCGATTGAAACAGCGGGCGTTATTATCATAAATTGACCGTATTTGGTGCGATATGAACGATTTGTGCTGCTGCTGCTGCCATTTTGACCAGCTGAACGATTGGCACTGTTGTTGACGTTCGACGACGACAATTGTTGCGTTTGGGTTGCTATAGAATTCAAAAGTGTTTGATTGGTATCAACGGAAGAAAAAGAATTCGAAGAGGATAAAAGAGACGAGTCATCAGCGTCGTTATCATCGTCGTGTGTGAGTACAGCAGCATGTGAAGCAATGCACTTGCTTGGGTAAGTACCAGCTGGCGAAGGTTGCGTGGTAGTAACTTGCTGATGTTGCTGTTGTAGCTGTTGTTGTTGTTGTTGCTGATGTTTGTGCAATTGCAGTTGCAGCTGCAGCGGCAGCGAGTGTTGCAGCTGTAGTTTGGCATGTTGCAACATTGATTGTTGTTGTATTTGCTGCGGTGATGTTAGTGTTGGTGTTGAACCTACTGACGGCATCCATCATCTTGTTTCCTCGTTGCCGCTACTGCTGTCATCGGGTTTAACAATTTGATAGGTTATCAAATACTCTGGATAAGCCTGTTGGCATGGACAATAATTTTGATTAAATAACAACTAGACATGAAAAAGTAAAAGATTTGTTTTCACCTGTTCTCCCCTATAGACAACATATTCAGCAAAATGTAAGCCGCCTGCCGAGGGACGTCCAATAACAGAATGATGTCCTGGCGGTGCATGCGCCATCTTCATGGCACTATATTGCAAAAAGGATTTGCCCAACGCTACGCGACACAAAAGTAATTGTCTGGAAAATAGAGCAGTAAATAATTGATATAATTAACTATGTGACAAACTCGTGGTTGTTAAAAGTAACTTAAAATATCTCAATGGTTTACAGTGGTTGATGTGATTTTTCTAGATTAGCTTAAATAAGCGATTGTTTTAAGTTCAATGTTTATCACTTATTCACATATTCGATTTCTCTTTACCATTTTTACTGAAATTTCGATTTGAGACTTTCAACAAAGTTATTGCAAATTTCATGGCCCAAAAAAATTTAGCTACTTATATTGTTTCCAACTGAATTTATCCTTGGGGGTCAAAAACCCACTTAGATTTAAAAAATTTGTATTTCCTTTGAGTATTTATATGTAGAGAAACTACTTAAGTTTCGTTCTCTCACGTTAGATAGCGCCACGATTGGTATAACTAGACAAGCTAGTGTTAGGGCGGAGAGCCGGTGACCAAAACTGTCCAAACGAGCTCGTACAAAATCTGCTACCGATGAGAAAGCACAAATAGGCAAAATGTAAAAATGGCTTAATTTGACAGTTCTTGTCACTAACAAAAGTGAGCACATTCAGCCCTTACACTACCTTGTCTAGTTATACCATGATTTTGTTAAGTCGCGGCCGTAGCTTACTGAGTAGAGTGCGCGACCCGTATGCTAAAGAACCGCGGTAACCCGGTTTCAATTCCCATTTCAGACGGAATGTTTTTTTTTAATTAAATTGATATTTTGGTTGGTCCGTCAGCTCTCTACAGACAATGACAAGCCTCAGAGAGCAGGAACTGCCATGTAAAGCTTCTTTAGAAGAATTCATACATATCTTATATCAATGGAAAAATAGATTTGCAGAATATAATTTTTATTCGAATATTGTGCCATTAAGATACATGGGGGTTACACGAGACAGTAGTGTTAAGACAGTTGCAACACATTCACAAATATTAACTGACACACACTCACTTTTGCTACTGTCTGCTCTACTGTCTTAACTTTTTTGAATACTTTTTTGCAGTACTTTGGCGTGCTCGTAATTTTAAAAAAAATATTCTTCTTAAAATCGATTTTTTTTTATTATTTTGTCTACTGTCTTGCTAAACTGTCTGGACGCTTAGTCACAGACACAAAGTTTGACAACTTATAAGTAGTCTTAACAGTACTGTTTCGAGCAACCCCCGTGTTAGGTAAAACGGTCTCATAAGAATTTGTAAAGAAAAAGGTTTACAAATTGTTAAGCCAAAATTTGTGTACGGTCAATATCTTTACTATTTTGCCTATCTTGGGATTCCATTCTGAAAATAAAAGTTTTTTGCAATAAACATGATTTTTTAGCCTAAAAAGGGGTTCAGTAGAACGAAAACCGCTCCATGGGGATTTCTCGATCGAAAAAAAAAAAAATTATGGCCGAAATTCTCTATACAAATCGATCCCGCTTAACATTCATGTCTTAATTCGCAATTAAAATCTACACCTAAAACAATTGGCATCTTTTTCAATAGAATTTTCACCCAGTTAGTTAGAACCTTCTCGTGTCTAACATAAAAGTGATCTATGAATAAATTTGATTTTGCTTTCGATCAGAGTGCGTATAGCACTCAAAATTCGCTCTTTTAAGTTATTATTTATAAAAACAGAAGCAATGAATAAACTTTTCAGAGCAATTCGTTGAACGCTACGCTTTTGCATAATCTCGTCAAATATTTGTATTGGTTATTCGTTCTTGTACAAAGAGCGCTCATCGTTGTGAAAACATCGTCACTATTTTCATCCCCCGAGTTCTGCAAATGATGTGCTCTTTGTTTGAGCTGAAAAATATTTTAAGTCTTCAATGATAAGTATTTGATACTTCTCATTTTGATATTTGCTATTAAGTAAAATGAAACGCATACGTTATCCAAAAAAATTTTCTTAATTTAATAAAAAAAAAAACACATTTGCAGAAATAAACTAAAATTCATTTAGGGCCGTTTTATTCACTTTTTTAACTTGAGAAGTTGGAATAACTTTGGGATTTATTCGATTTTAAAAGTTATTCCATTTTATTCACTTGAATTTCTCAAAAATATTTTGACATAATGAAGATTTGATATAACTTTGGTTTGATAACTTTTGATTTCTCTAACTTCCAAATATAGGACCAGTTATGAATTCTAACTTGGGATATTTGGTGTAACTTGTGATATTCGCTTCATTCACAAGTTTTCACACGTTTGTGCTGTGACAGCAAAATTGTTACTATAAAAACATTTGAAGCACGTATTATTTTATATGACTAGAACCGATACAGTTCTCTACAACTTTTTTATGCACAATATTAAAGATTTAGGTTCCGCTAATCGTTAAAAATGCGATATGCTAAGAACCGTGGTGGCAGGGGTTTAATTTACTTCTAAGACAGATTGTTTATTCTA
This sequence comes from Dichetophora obliterata, assembly GCA_963920525.1. NCBI lineage: Eukaryota > Metazoa > Arthropoda > Insecta > Diptera > Sciomyzidae > Dichetophora > Dichetophora obliterata. The sequence goes on along the minus strand of OY986435.1, from coordinate 14,603,634 downwards.
TTCAATTAATATTTATTATTAAATAAACCTCAGAGAGTAACAACTGCCAAGTAAAGCTTCTTAAGAACGCGAGCCGTACGGAGTCGGCATTACTTGTAGATCTAGATCTTGATCATTTGTGTTCAAACATATAATAAAACGCACAAAACAATCAAAAGAGGATCCATCAAAGTTCTTGCAAGGGCTTGAATTGCACTTTATATCCGTAATGACCTGGTTTAATTTCCGCTGATCGATGTCAGCTCCAAAGATTACAATCATTAGTTGGTCAAAAAAAGCTTCGATGCGTAGTAATATGGAAGTGCTGTTATTATGTGTACAATTATGAGTAGTCGGCACCTAAATGTGTACTAATGTGAAATTTCGACTTGCAGCTGGAGCCATTTTTAAAGATAATGACCCGTATGCATAAAAAAGAGTGAACTCTGCAAAGTAGTGTTTACTATTAAGTAGTGAAAGGTCAGTTGTGAACACTACTTTTGGTATGAATAAAAATTTTAAGTAAGCTCTATTTTCGAATTTCGAACTTAAGTGTTCACTTCTTTTTATTTGTGATAAAAATAAAGCTTTTGTGAAACGATTTCTTGGGCGCCACGATTTAAGAATATTTTCTAGTAGAGAGAAAATTTTTTTTGACTTAACAAAAAATTGATAACTCCACTACTTATCGAGTTATCGATTTTTTAAATTTTTTTCGTACCAAAAGGTGCGTTAAAGGCAACATCTATATCTTTGCCATTATTCAGTCGATTCAAAAAATTGACCTGTCATTTGAAAGATAAATAAATTACCTTTTTAATGATATGCAATTTAAATATCATTGTAAGAAAATTTCAAATTTTTACATCGTATTTGAATTTTTTTAATTGAAAGAACTGTAATTTTCTACTCAATTTTCGTTATTAAGGAACTAAAAATATATTGCATTCTTAAAGCTTTAACATTTACCTTTCATTTGATATATTAAAATATATATTAGTTTGTGCATTATAAAAAATTTTTAATAAGAAAAGCAAAATAGCTGAGGTAAAAATGCTTGAAAAGACAACTTTTCGTACAAGGGCAAATCATTTCATCACAAAAAATACTATTAAAGATAAAATAAAGCATATACATTAGGGCGGGTCAATTTGTATGGACGAATTTTTTGGAGGTCTGGCTCAGCGAAATTCGTAAAATACATGTAATTTCAAGACTTTTTCTCCACTACAGCATATACAAATTCTGAAAAAAAGCTGTGCGGACTTTCGTAAATAGATTTTGTTCTCAATTATAAAATATGAATGTATGAATGTATGTGTATGAATCTATTTACGAAAGTCCGCACAGCTTTTTTTTCAGAATTTGTATATGCTGTAGTGGAGAAAAAGTCTTGAAATTACATGTATTTTACGAATTTCGCTGAGCCAGAATTTGACCCGCCCTAATATACATATATTCAATACGCTTTATATAATATTATTTTTAAGCTTCAATAATTTGTTTTCCATAATACATAGTAGTAAAGGTAGTTTTTGAGAAAATAACGGTTTTATGCAAGCAAATATTTTACTTTTACGTACAAATAGCTATAAAATATGAAAAACTCAACGGATTTTATTTATTTAAAACTTATGATAAAGCTTTATATATTACATATTTAATAATACCTTAAATATTAATATCGGTTATATGCTAATATAATATAGCTTGTTTTCTTAAAAGATACTTATTATTACTTATGATAAATCGAGTTTTCCTTCAGCCCGTCTTCTTTTTATTGAAAGTATTTCACGAATCCATTGTCAAATCACGGTGCCCCGAAAGTATTCCAACTAAGGTAAATATGCTTGAAATAACAACTTTCTATACAAGGGAAAAATCATATCATTACAAAAAACACCATAAAACATCAAATACATTATTAATATTATATACCAAATGAAAAATAAATTTGTAAGCTTTACTTTTTTACTTTCCATAAGTCATAATATTAATGGTAATTTTTAAGAAAATAACAGTTTAATATAAGCAAAAATTTTACTTTTACATTCAAATAGCTATAAAATGTGAAATACTCCACGGATTTGACTATGAAATTTTTTTATGAAAACGAATTTATCCTCCTCTGTTATCAAAATACAAGGACAAAACTATTAACACCATTTTTTCGATTGTCAAAGAACTATATAATGTTTTAAATAAGAACTAAAAATATCAAACACGCCATAGAAACACAGGCTAATTTAAAATGTTAATGAAAGCGCATGTCTTTTAAAAATATTTTTATTAAACTACATATAAAGCATGCTTCGTTAATTAACGAAGTGAATTAAAACATATCTTAATTCGAAACACCGTCAACTGAAAACCCCCATATTTTGTAAATCAGTTTGTTTCTATTCTGCACACATAAATTTTAATAACAAAATATTTTTTGACATTGTGTTACCTTCAACATGAACAAATTTCCATTTCATAAGTTATAAAAGTCACTTCTTTTCTCATTTCCCATCAAATATCAAAAAATTCCCTGGGATGTTTTATAAATTAAGTATTTATAACTTGAATTAACTTCAACATATAAAATTTCAACTTGAACTGAATGAAATGAAAATTTAACTTGAGAAATTAAAATATTTAACTTCGCAAGTTGTAGGAAAAGTCAAGTTAACAAAAGTTATTGAAACTGCTCAAGTTAGCTCGAATTATAAAAAGTGAATAAAACGGCCCTTATTCATTCAATTAAAAAATTAAAATTCATTAAAATTGAACGTCAACAAAATTTATATTTTTAAATAACTTTTCATTTAATTTAATAAAAAGTAAATTATTGATATTTTCAGAGTTCAGCCTGGCACGATGTTTTGTTAGTATTAAAGATAATGCACTAAATGCTCGTTTTGCAGAGGTTTGGCTGCAACACGAATGATAAAAAAATGACAAAAAAAAAACTCACTCAGTACTCACTGTATATAACTATCAGTAAAAAGAGTTCATCATTTTCAAATAATCTGAGTGAGGAAAAAATAGAGCGAGCTCACATATCGGCTCATGCTCTAAAAAGAGTATGCTGTAAACAGAAACGAAAGAGAAATGCAAATAAACGATTCGCTCGCTCATTCGGATGATTATTAACGAATGATCGCTCGTTTCTTTTTCATTTCCAATGAAAGAAACAAAACGAAATGCACTGAATTGAGTTGTATTGAGGTGAGTGAGGGATATTTTGCTCCTCAATGATAAGTATTTACGAATTCTGCTTTCGATTTTGTTTTTTTTTTATTATTTTCTTTTGTTTTTTTTATTTTTTTTTTTTTTTGTGTTTTAGTATTTTTCCCCCTATACTTTTCACACTTTTTTGCATTTGTTTTGGTAGATTTTGCTTAAAAGACAGACTTTTCTGTTTTCGAGAGATGATCTAAATATGTATGTGATATGTTTAAAGTATATGTCGTAAAAGCATTGAAATAATGAAAAAAAAAAAAAAATAAAGTTTGATGTGCCTTTTATGTATGTGCATACTTTTAGGCTGAACATTTTACAGGAGTTGTAAAAGCACTGTAATGGAGCAGCATGCTTGCTTTTTAAAAAATAATTACAGTTTGATGTGCCTTATATGTATGTGAATACTTTCAGGCTGAACATTTTTCAGGACAGCATATGTTGTAAAAGCACAGTTCATACTTAATATTAAATAAACTAACAAAAAATACTTTTGGGTCAGTGGTTAGCGTGTTGAACTAACAATTGAAGGGGTACAAGTTCAATTGTTGGTGTGCTTCTTCGTGATACAGAATAATGCACTTATTATTATGTAGAAATATTTCAGGAACTCTAATTTTTAATTTTCGCATCATCAGTATTTCTGTTTGTTTAAATAATTGTTTAAATGTTTGTTTAAATATTTGTATTAAAGTCTTCTAAAATTCTAATACTTTTCTGTGTATTTTATTTTAACTTAGAATTAAATTTTCGATTTGATTTCTAATTAAATTTTTGAATCTAATTTGAGTTTAATTTTTAAATATATATTACATCTAATTTTAGTTTAGTTTTTAAAGAAATATATATGTATATTTATATATATATATATATATCTATTTATTTATTTATATATATATTAGAAGACTTTAATACAAATATTTAAACAAACATTTAAACAATTATTTAAACAAACAGAAATACTGATGATGCGAAAATTAAATTATAATTTTATATACATAAATATATATTTACAAGTAATACATATATATATATTAGGGCGGGTCAAATTCTGGCTCAGCGAAATTCGTAAAATACATGTAATTTCAAGACTTTTTCTCCACTACAGCATATACAAATTCTGAAAAAAAGCTGTGCGGACTTTCGTAAATAGATTCATACACATACATTCATACATTCATATTTTATAATTGAGAACAAAATCTATTTACGAAAGTCCGCACAGCTTTTTTTCAGAATTTGTATATGCTGTAGTGGAGAAAAAGTCTTGAAATTACATGTATTTTACGAATTTCGCTGAGCCAGACCTCCAAAAAATTCGTCCATACAAATTGACCCGCCCTAATATATATATATATTAGATTAATATATATAAAGATTAGTAGAATCTTATATAAAGAGCATAAGCCACTAAAAGTGCAGTAATACATATATATATATTTACTGCATATATATGTATATATGTATTACTTCACTTTTAGTGGAATATATATATATATATATATATATATATATATATATATATATATATATATATGTATTACTGCACTTTTAGTGGCTTATGCTCTTTATATAAGATTCTACTAATCTTTAGCGTAAGGATTTATTCCCTTTGATGAAAATTTAAATAAAAAAAATAAAAAATAAAATATTATATTAGGGGTATTCACTCTTTTTTGTATTTATGCATACACCAGTGTACTTCTGTTAAAAAGTATACTAAGCACACACACAACAACAAATAACATAGCTTTAGAAGTTACACTTTATGTGTATCTTTACAACATCAAAAGATTATTGTAGCTTTGTTGTATTTTTTGAGTGTTATGGTTTGACATTTCATCACCAGGGTTTATTTATAGTAACAATAACAATCGGTACACAAAAGAGCGAATACCACTATTATCTTGTTGTATCATTGTCCGTGTATACAAAATCGTGACGAGACTCAAACCAACTTTCGTTATAATTTTTCGTTACGAACAAGTTTTCGTTACGACACTTGAAAAATTTTACCCTCTATCAAATCGCCGCCTATAGAATGAAGTCACGTCTGAGCTAACCCAGATGAATTCCTTTGGTGGGTGTGTATGTTCTAAGGGCTAATAAGTACCGGAAACCATTGCGATTTTTGCAGTTATTTTTTTGGTATCGCACAGTTTTTTGAATAAATAAAAAATATATACCTTGGACAAACATAGCACGACTTATCCTTGTGTGAGGGACATCCAATGCCTCCGCCGATACCATAAACGTACTGATTGCTTTTTGAACTGTGTTCTGCAAAGTAGATGCCAGCACCAAACATACCACCTATGTAGGCGTGTCGCTCATCAAATCCTTTCTGCACAATTGCATTAATAAATGGACTGCCATGGAAGAGCATGCGTTCGTTGGCCTGTATAGAATTTTCTTCGGAAACTTCCTGGCGACGGTGTGCATAACGTTCCCAAAGTTTGCGGTTTTGAACTTTTTGAACCTATTAGAAAAAATTTTTAATTGTATTTTACTTTTAACGTTAGTTAGTTGAACTGATTAATTAATTAAACATGAACAGATTGCTTGCTTTGCATTAATTTTTTAACAAAACGGGGTTCGAAAGGGATAAATCATTCGTTATTAAATTCCCTTGTGAAAACATTATGGACACAGACCTTCCTTCTTTAAATCAAGCCTGCTGTCTTAGGGTATTGTTTAATTGCGAGACTATACAATATGATAATGACCAATATTTTATGAACTGTGTGCAGTTATGAGGTGATCCACTAAGGAATGTATCGAAAAGAAACTGCACACTTTTAAATGGTTATTTCTCGCAGTGTAAATATTTGTTTACATGTTTGAAGGTACCGTTAGATTTCCTATAGCGTCAACTATGCATGTAGGTTAAACCAAATATTTTACTCAATTAGTTTCCAAAATGCCGCGAATTGAAATAGAAGTTAGAAATAAAATTGTGCACACTTATTGCACAGAAAAGTTTATGTCGTACAGAAAACTAGCAAAACGGTATAAAGTATCCCCAAACACGGTAAAAAATATAATTTTGAAATATGGTGAACATTGCTCTACCGCCGACTTAAAAAAAATTGGACGAAAAAAAGGTACAAGGGATCCAAAATTGGATTTAAAAGTTGTTGCCTTATTTCAAAAAAATCCTTCGATATCAGTGCGTGATTTGGCAAAAAAGTGGGTACAAGTGCTTCAATGGTTCAACGAATCAAAAAGAGGAATAGTTTAAAAACCTACAAAAAACAAAAAGTGCCAAAAAAAACCGAAAAACAAAAAATATGTGGAAAAAGCAGGTGCAGAAAATTATACGAGCGGCTCAATAAGGAAAAAATAAACTGTATAATAATGGACGACGAAACCTACGCAAAAATGGATTCCAGAGTTTTACCAGGGCCGCAATATTATACAAAAATAAAAGGCAGTAGTGTAGAAGACTCAGTGAAGGTTATCGAAATTAATAAATTTGAAGAAAAAGTCCTTGTTTGGCAGGCAATCTGTACTTGTGGCTTTAAAACACAATCTTTTTTCACTAAAGGCACAATTAATGGTGAAGTGTACCGAAAAGAGTGTCTTCAGAAACGGTTACTGCCATTAGTTAAGAAGCACCAAGTACCCACAATTTTTTGGCCCGATCTTGCAACGGCACACTACGCCAAATTGACTCAGGATTGGCTGCAGATAAACGGTGTCAAGTTCGTAGAAAAAAACGAAAATCCCCCAAATGCACCCGAACTAAGACCAATTGAGAGGTATTGGGCATTGATAAAGGCTTACCTAAGGAAGAAAGGATGTGTAGCCTCAAACCTTAAAGAATTTAAAAAAAATTGGAACGCTGCAGCTAGAAGTGTCGGTTCGAAAGTTGTGCAGAATTTAATGGAAGGTGTTAATAGAAAACTAAGGCAGCAAATAAGGAGTTAATTTTAATAAATATTATTTATTGTTATTAGAATGTAGATTATTTTTAGATACACAATAAAAAAAAAATATTAATAAAATGTTCCTACTATCTTAAAATTAAAAAATAGAGTGTGCAGTTTCTTTTCGATACAGTCCTTAGTTGAGTAACCCTTCTTTGGCAAGTCCATAAAAATGGTTCCATTCCAGCGCTGGTTTATGTTCGTCAGTCTTCAGTTATGTAAGGTGAAAGTATTGTATCATTAACACATCAAATCAAATTTGAAAAAATCTGATGGAATGTTGTCTGTGTCAGCAGACTTGTTAGATTTAATCAAGATTTTTTAATTGAGCTGATCATTCAGAAAAGAAAACTTAAGTTTGGGATATTTTGCTGGAGAATTACATAATTTCTATAACCTATGGAAACACTCTATGCTATATACATATATGGGCAATTCCGCCAAATGTGCCCTTTTTCAATTGGAAATTGGAAAAATTTAAAAATAAAACTTTAAAGTTTTTTCTAAATGACCTCTATATTTATTATGTTGACTTTATATGATTTAAATACAAATTCTAAATGTTTTAGAAAAAACTTTAATCAAATGGTAGAGCTCGACCAAACGGAAACAGCTGAAAACAAAATCAGCAAAAATTCTAAAAACAACTTCAGTAAACATGCTTTGTTAGTGCAGACTTCCAGCAGGCTGTTGGACTACATATAATAACATAAGCATAGAAACTAAAGTAAAACAGAAATACAACAACAAATGTGACATTATGAAATTGAGGAAAAAATGAGAAATTGACGCTTCAAATCTCATCGCCCCGATGGTGCAGTGCGTTAGCGCGCGCTTGCACGGGTAATCACAAAGATTTCTGATGACGCTTTTAGCAGAGCAGAAATTGTACAATAAAACCAAAGCTAGTGATTTTTTCCTTTTCATATTGAAAAAAAAAAAAACTTTGTTGTTGTTTCTTTGGAAAAATTTGTTAGAGCAATTAATTGTTCCAACTTTGACCTTAAGCTCAATAAACGATTTTAAACTATCAAACAACTAGAATTTGTATTTAAAATCAAGTATGATTTAAACTATCAAACATTTAGAATTTGTATTTAAATCATATAAAGTCAACATAATAAAACTAGAGTTAGAATTATGGTTTTTTATACTATTTGGCAAAAAAAGAAGTTAAAACCGCTTGGGACCATACGGTATGACGTCATGAAATTAACAAGAAATTAAAGAAGGAAGAAAGTAAGGAAATTCAAGAAAGAAATTAAATTAATTTGTAAGCATTTTGTTTTTTTGATTGGGTACAGGAATGACACAAAATGACAGGAATGACGTTACAGAAATGAAATCATATTTTTTGGAGATTTCTGGCATCAGAGAAAATTAAAACTCTTCCGCACGTTTTTATCATTTATTTGCTAATTACTTTAATATGTTATACTCAATTCCATTTTAATCTATCACTAACTGAATACGCAGTTAGTTACAGAAATGACAACTTTTTTGGTTTAAATAATAATAATATAACAAATAAGTTTAATTTTGCACTTGAGCTTCGCACTTAAAACCACAGGTGCATTTCTGAAACTTGAGTATAAGTAGTGTAAAAAACCACACTGAGAAGTTGCTTAAACGATACTTGACTCTTAGTTTTGCTTACTAAAAGTCGCGAAATTAAAAAAATGGTAAAGTCGAGGGACAAAAGTTTGTAAAGTAAAGTAAGTAAACACATGTTAAAAAATTTTTATAATTATTGATGGCATAAAATGTACACGGTATACGTAATATTATGACCTTGTCATCTAGAACATGTAAAAATAAAAATTGCAGAAGCTACACTCTTTTAGTTGTTATAATTTTGATCGAGAGCAGGTTATAGGATTGACATTAAAGGACTATTTTGGGCATTTCCATCTCCAAAATTAATTTTTTAATGACCTGTTACTACAAAAACTTCAAGACAAAAATTTTTTAAGAAAACTGGAGTATTTTAAAGTAAAAAAAATTGTTTTTTATCACCCAAAACTGCGAGGACATGTAAATGGTAACTTTTGACAGAATTGTCCATATATATTTCATTCTCACCCTGATTATATTATATCGAATGAAAAACCCGCCAGCTTGTCCGTTATCACGATGTTCACGTATTGTAGCCTGCATTTCCTCTTCAACTGCTATAAATTCCTTATCGTCTGTTAGGAGGTCCACTAACAAAGTACCCGGATTAACATTGTTGCCAATACCTAGAAGATATAAATTATTTAAGTTATTTGCTTACTAAACTATATAATAATAAGCATTTACCTGTTGTTGCTCTAAGCTGGGCTATACCTTTCAGTATCTTATGCCTAAAGCCGTAGGCAGAAACACCAACTTGTTTGAGATCTTCATGACCCATTTCAGCTAAAATTTCCAATGTTATCTGCTCACGTTCAAATAAGTCAATAAGATGGTCCAACTGTTGACTGCCCAAGAAGCTTGAAACATTCGTAATCGACTCGGGATCGGGAACATCTTCACCCAGATCGGTGGCATTTGCTTCTGCTCCCTGAGCTGGACTCATGCGTATCGACATCAAAGGCACCGGCACATTCAATGTCATTGAGGCACCAGAGGGCAGTGTGACTGTCTCAGTGGTAGGCGAAAGCACTGTACAAGCTGCCGCGGCTGGTGTAACAACCGTTCCAGTGCCAGCACCAGCAGCGCCTGGTGCAGGCGAGGGATTGCTTAAGAGTGATTGTTGCGATGAACTGAGTGTGGAATTGGCTAGAGATGTGGTCATAGCATCTTGCAGCAGACACTTGACATCATCGGCAGTGGCTAGTTCGATTGGTGTTTGGCCTTCTTGATTTTTCATATAGGGATCGGCACCATGAGCGAGCAGTAGCGAACATAGCTGAGTGCGTCCTTTTTGAGCGGCTTCATGCAAAGGCGTAAAACCCCATTTGTCGGTGGCATTCACAACAGTCTTGTGTTTGATAAGCAGTGCAGCAATATCAAGGTGTCCGTAAGAGGATGCATTGTGAAGCGGTATCAGTCCACCTTTGTCCTGTGCATTGACATCTGCACCGTTCTCGAGCAGATACTCTGCGACTTCGTAGTTATTGTAGCCGGCAGCTAAGTGAAGAGGTGTTGAATTGCGACCCTGAGCATCACGACAGTTTATGGTATCCGGCGTAACAAGTCGCTGGACACGCGCCAGATTGCCTTTCTTGGCTGCATCGAGTAACGCCGAGTTGCCACGCAATAGCTCAGCTACATCGTGATCGGATTCCTGGCAGGGACAAACAATTTTGAAAAAATATCTAAAAAATAAACAATTTAACTCACTTTAACCAAATCCGAAGGTGTGGCGCCATCTCTGTTCTTTTTACTTGGATCTGCGCCGTGCTTCAGCAACAGCTTAACGATATCGTACTTGCCCTTAGCGGCAGCTTCATGCAATGGCGTAAATTTCCAGAGATCAGAAACATTGACGTTTGCACCGTGTTTCACCAGCAGTTCGGTTACCTCATAGTGGCCATAGGAGCAAGCATTGTGGAGCGGCACTAGACCACCCTTGTCTGCGGCATGTACTTCTGCACCGTTTTCCAGCAAGAATTCCACAACTGGCACACGATTAAAGCCTGCGGCGAAATGTAGAGGAGTCGAGTGTCGTCCATCTAGGTCGCGGCAATTAACCGATTGTGGATTCGCAAGCACAATGCGACGCACAGTATCCAAATCACCTGCCTTAGCAGCTTCTAACAGATTGTTCTCTGTGTCTGGTGGATCTTTGAGAATCTTTAGCACACTTTCTGAGGCCAGCTGTGCGGCAGTATAGCCTTCCAACGAAATTATGCTGGTATCAATGGAATAGGAGAGTAGCAGACGCACAGCTTGTTCATCGCGTGCACACTTGTGAGCAGCTGTCTGTCCGAGTCCATCTAGAGCATTTACTTTGGCTCCGTTCTTGAGCAACGTGTCCATAACATCGTAGTGCAAGTGTTCGGCAGTCATGTGCAGTGGCGTAAGGAACGCCTTATTCTTCTCGTTGAGCAGCGTGCCTTTGCGTATTAATATTTCGGCAATCTGTAGTGAGGGAACAATGGTAAGCATTAATAATTACATAGCCCGCTAATGTTTATTTATATACTTTAAGACTACTCTTTCAAAAGAAGAATGCATAAAATGTTTTAATAGTGAAAAATATTTCATCTTTAATATCATAAATTTCCATATATTTGCTAAGTCATGTGGCTTATTCCGTTTCTCATACACATATATACTTATTTTATTTTAAGGTAAGCAAAGGTGTTTTATTTACCTGCTTCCGTTTTGGATCAATGGAAACTGCAGCAGCATGTAGCGGTGTGTCGCCCGAATAGGGATGTACAAAGTTGACAGTTTCGGATGTTAGGAATTTTTTGAGTCGAGGAATGTCTCCTTTTTTGCATGCATCAAGAACGCAATGACCTTTGTATTCATCTGAAAAGAAATTGGCGTTGCTTTCAATTAATTCAATATTTTTATATATTACAGTAAACAAAACCACTCACAAGTAATACGATCACGCAGCTCACGAGTTGGTGCAGAATCTATCGCAGATTTATTATGGCAGTTAAGTAGCGTTGGATCCGCTCCCTTGCTCAGCAAGAGGCTGCAAACCTCAACACGACTCTTAGAAGCTGCTTCATGCAGCGGTGTAAAGGCCCACAAATCATTGGCATTGACATTGGCACCAGCCTTAATGAGCAGCTTGGTAACCTCAAAGTGGCCATAAGAACAAGCATTATGCAACGGTACCAAACCACCTTTATCCTTGGCATGTACATCGGCTCCATTGGCCAGTAGTATTTCGACGATTGCGATACGATTATAGCCGGCGGCCAAATGAAGTGGCGTTGAACGTCGTCCATCGCTTGCATGACAGTTGACATTGAGTGGCGTTAACAGTGCCAATAGGCGGTCTTCAGCACCGGAACGTGCCGCTTCTAAAAGTTCATCCTTACGATATTCACCAGTTAGCACTGGACGTGTTTGATCATCAGCCAATTCGAGTGGCGTCTTTTGTTCCGAATTGCGAATATTGGGATTGGCTCCATGCTGCAGGAGCGCAATGCAAACGTCAACTTTTCCTTTGCTTGCCGCTTCATGTAGTGGTGTGTAGTTCCAATTGTCTGTTGTATTGGGGCTGGCTCCAGCTTTGAGCAGCAAACGCACTACTTCAGCATGACCGAAAGAGCAAGCATTATGCAATGGATGCAGACCACCTTCGTCGCAGGCCTGTATGGAAGCGCCATTTGTTAAAAGAAATTCGACCACCTCGCGACGACCGTAGCCTGAAAAAGAAAAGATGTGAGTTTTAAAATAAAACAAGTACCTACTTAAAAGATATGCTTTAAAAAAGTATGCAGTAGAACATTCCACGTAAAAGAGCAAAATTAGATAACTTTTGGTTTTACATTAATTATTCTTATTTTGGTAAAAAGCTATACCTAAATGTCTATACTTTATTAATCTGTGAAAAAAGATTTGAAAAAATCCGAAAAATCCTTTTTTGTATATGACAACTTTTGTTTCATACAGAGTTGGTAGGGAGTTAAATGTTGATTATTATGTTTGCAACAATGATTTCGGTCATTTTTACAGCTGCAGAAACCTGGCGCGTGTCTTCTATAGAAAGACTGGAAAAATATAATTTTTAATATTGAAATAAAGCGAAAAGGTATGTTGGCTTTTATGTATTACTTCTTTGAACAGATGCAAGTCGCATGTCCAAGTAGTCACGCAAAAATATATAAAAGTTGTTTTCCTAACCTGAAACACGACTTTATAAATTCAATACTTCCTAGAAGTAATAATAAATATGTGGTATACTATTTAAACTTCTTTTAATAGCTAAAGCGATCATATTATGATTTCGAGACTGTTTTAAAATGTGTCCCAGTAGTCATGGTGAACAGCCCGATTTTATTTTAATTCCGTTGTGTATAGCTGAATTTACTTTTCTGACACAAAATTAAATAGTTAAAGCTTCTTTATGTCTAACTTGAGTGTAAAATGGCTGTAAAAATCAACACTTGCAGAGACACCACTTTTTAAATCCCAAGGAGATAAATGTATTAATCATGTCCTTTGACTCAAGAGACAGGGAACAGGAATTGAATTTTGAACCTAAAGATATGGTTGGGCCAAGGTACTGCAAGTTACTCTCAAGGCTCTTTACTCTTATGTAAAGAAGATCTCAAAATGAAAAAGGGGAAGATGAAGTGATAAATTGTTTTTTAGATCGCCTTTGGGCAATGAAGCAGAGTTTTCGCCACATAGGAGACGGATGTGTCTTATGTCCTATTATAAAACTGTTGCCAGGTAAAATTTTGCCAATTTGGAGAATTCAACATTTTCTTTAAATCATAGAGTAAGAGATATTTTTTTCGGGGCTTTTGATTTCTTTTTTATGTGTTACTTTTATTTTGTATGTGTTAAAAACATTAATTGGGTAAAAAACAATAATAAAACTGATTAAAATAACTTTTTATTAACAAATATTTTTTACTTGTCCCGCAAGTCACAAAGACCTGTCCCAGAGGAATGGAAGCGTTTAGTATATGTTGTACAACACAGAAGAAACTGACTTCTTTGAGTTTTCAAAGTTAGATTAGTGGGATTTTTAAGTGCCCTAGTATTCTCATTATTTCAAATAATATTAACACAAAATATAGAAACCGTTTCGCCTTTAATTTATAGGAATATTACACAATAGTTATTTATCTCTGTTTTAAAATATATTTCATTGTATATAAGTTATGATGACATCGTTATAGCTCATAGTTGGTCAAATTCTGGATTCAAATGTCCCAGTAGTCACAATGGAATGCCCATAGTACAATATTTAAATTAAACTATTAAAATTATTGGTGTTTTCAGAAATATTATATAAATTTAAAAAATAAACAAATTTTTAAATTCTTCTATTGTAGGTAAGCTTCAAGACTTTTCTGTTCAGATTAAATGCCGACATAAAACTTTATCACCTAAAATATTAGATACCTAAAAAAACTACGTGTCATTTTAGGTCAAAATTACCAAAAACAAATAAACAACAATTTTGATGTCACCGTTATGAAAATAATGAATATGTTCAGTCATGTGCGTAGCCAGCATTTTATTCAGGGGGTGGGCAGCCAATTATTGTTTTATTTATTTTATTTATTGAGAAAAATATAAAATTATTTTCGAAACGATATTGAATTAAACGCGATTTAATAAAAGTGGAAATCAAAGTATTCAGCAAAGCGGTTTAAAATTTCATCATTCAGCTTCACTTTTTTCTCTTGCACCAAAACACCGTTGTAAGGATGATTTTAATGATTCGACGAGCTATGATATGAACAGCAACACATTCCCATATTCAAAAGGTCATGTTGCTGGATGATTAGTACGCTGATTTTAATTTTTGAGCGAAGAAGTATTTAATCAACTGCATGATTTATCTTTTCCACGAACCGGCAAGTCGTGAGATCCACAAAAACCTATAACCGAAATAATCTAAGACAAAACCTTATCATTTTGTTCCAGTAATTTCTTGTGACCAGACAGCATTATTACATCAACATGCAGGTCGGTCATGAATGCGTGAGCTGCTTGTGCTGACACGGTTGCCACCTTTGTGGGAAAAATCCCATTTGTGGTTATTTTTAATTGCCGTGGGAAATGGGAATTCCCATGGGATTTTTTAATTGAGTGTGGTTTTTTTTTAATTCACGTGGGATTTTTTTGTTTTGTGGGATTTTTTTTTTGTTTTGAAGGATTTATTTTTATTTTTCAGTTAAAATGTGTATAAATATATACATAAGTGTATAATTTTTATATTTTGTTCATTGTCAAAATCGTCTCAACCCATCTATATGATTTTCACAACGAATTCGTTAAGATTTCGCTTACTTTGGTTTGGTGGGAAGTTCTTCACTCTTGATATAATTACAAGCATTGGAAAAATATGTTTCAGTAATTTTTTTCTTTTTTTATCAATATACAAAATTGGTATACCTTAAAATTGATTTGTTGCTTTTGACGTAATCTTCGCTGGTTATCGAACAACGAGTATCGAACGTCAAATTCTTATTATGAGCAGTGCAACCCTGTCGAAATGTTCGTTGTTCGTCGAATTTTCAGTCGAATAGAATTTTGCTTTTGATGCGGTGCGTGCTAAGCAATAATTGATAAAGACAAGAATTTTGTGATTGTGTTTTGCTTTTTAAAGACTAAAAACTAATTTGGAACTCTTTTTGTAAACTTTATTCAGGTATAAGGTGGATTAAACAAAAATTTTTATTGAATATTATTACTAAAAGACTAATTAAAACACAGACGACGAAAAATATTAGTTGTTCGTTTTCATTTTTGTTTAATTTTTGACCATTTGTTATGTCTGTGGTATTAACTGTGGTAGTTTTTAATAGAAGAGAGATTTTTTGTGGTTTTGTTTTAATACAAATGGGATTTATCGTGGTTTTTTTAAATAGAAATGGGATTTTTCGTGGTTTTTTTATTTGCGTGGGATTTTCGTGGTTATTTTAAATGTCCGTGGGATTTTTTGTGGTTATTTTTAATTGCGATGGGATTTTTTTGTTAATTTTATACCATGGGAATTTTCGTGGTTATAACTTTTTGCTATTGCAGGAAAAAGGTTTTTTCGTGGGAATTTGAGGTGGCAACCGTGTGTGCTGATCATATGTGCCATTGACTCGAGGCGTGGCTTCTACAATACTCGAGTGACCCTAAAACGGCTTGAAAGTTTTTAGGAGAAAAGAGGACACAGTACAAGCAAAGTGCACCTTTTAATTTTTTTGAGTAATTAACCACGTCGCATAGGTTTGTAGAAAAATGTGACAAAATTAAGTTTGGGTCCAATCGTGTCCTCCTTAAAATCGTAGATTTGAGTAGGAACCCAAGGGTATTTGAGTATTTGCAATTTCTGAGATGTACTCATAAGGGCACACCGACCAACCCCCACTTCCCCAAGTCGTTTTCGTAGAAACTGTCACTATTGCATGTTCTAGCAGAAGCAGATGTAGATAGATGTTTTTGCAGTTAAAAGCTCGAAAGCGGATGCAAGCAACTCAGTTTTCTCTTCCACTCTGCTCTCATGGTCACTCAATTTTATTTTCTTGATTGTAAAGTAAATTGATTAGAACATAAACAAAGACCTTATAATTTCCAGTAACGTCATATAAACTCACTAACAAAAAACTTTCTTATATCTGTGGTCACAAGGAATAATGACTAAGCTCAAAATATCGTAAAAAAGCGATATGGAATTTACTTTATTGCCATTTTTTTTAAGTATGCAGTATGCAGATATCTATTTTTTGCCCAGAATTGATCATCACTTATGTATGCTTGTATTTTGTTTGTAACGGTTCATATATTTCAAAAAATGGGTCGTAGTTCGTGCAATTAAAATATCGTTTTTTTTTTAGTTTAGTCGTTATTCCTTGTGACCACAGATATATCCATTTATAGAAACAATAACAAAACAAAAAATGTACAAAAAAAATTTAATCAGAAATTGCAATTTAAACAGCTGATTTGGTTTTTTTAGTTATGACAACGAACTTTAGAGCTGCTGAAAAATCGACTATTGAATTGTGCAGCTCAGATTGCAATATACATATATGTCAGAGTAACCAATAATTTTAAATTAAAGCTTTTCATAAACTTTTTTTACTAAATAAAAAGTGTGTCAGCCCTAAGTTTGTAATAAAAAAGAAATTAAGCTGTAATAAATATTAGAAACTTCAATACTTTTCTAGTTATAAGAAAAACTGTTTTCAATTTCTTACTTTAATACAAAAAAAATATTTTTCTTAAGTTTAGGGAGTAGCAACTAACCCCTTGGGGTGGTATTGAAAATGACACAGTTAAAACCAAGTATTAGTTTGCATTAAGGTATAATAAATATGATCACATATAGAAGTGGCGTAGATATGAGGGTCCACGGGTCTGGACCCCCCCCCCCAGAGCCATGGAAACATTACTAAATATCTCACAATATTTTAAATTTATTCTATTAAGTTAAGCACAAATTGCCAAATATTACTTTTTATTTAAATATATTTTTTCAATAAAATTATCAAAATTTGATTTAGTTCAGTGTTTCGAACAAGCGTCAAAGTTAGCAGATGAATGCTCAATTGCTTTAAATATACCCCACATGTGTCCCTACTCCAAAAATACAGGTCGAATCCAACAAACGTTGAAAGTCCGGAAGATTTTTACAGAATCTCTATATATATACCAAATACTGACAATTTCACAAATTAAATAAATTCACGTTTCTTGATACTTAAAGACTTTTTGAGTGCTTTCCAATCTATATTTTCCAGTGGTGGGTGGCCATCATCGAATTCTCATATTTTGAAAAGTTTCGAAGAACTTGTACAGTTTTATATTAAAATTTGCGAAGATCAGCTCTAGGTTATAGTTACTGAAAGAAAGCTATGGTTAAAACACCTTCAGAATAAGGAAAAAATCCCAACTAACGCTATGGACGCTTTAGAAGTAAGTAACAAGGATGTGTTTCCAAATATGTAATAAATTTATCAAATTCTTGCCACCTTACCTGTTTCAACTGCTGCCTCTGAGCTATCATTCTCAAGTTTGAAAAGAATTAAAACATATTTTCGAAATACAACATCGCAGGTAAAACTAAATACTATTTCTTATTTTTTAACATAAAAAAATGTTTGTGCATATTTTTTATTATAGAGAAGATTAACCCTATTTGATGATTTTTAAATACCGTTTTTTCAAATAGGTGAAAAAACCAGGTAACCAGATTTTAATGACATCATGCATTCAATAACTAGAATAAAAAAATTCCATGACTTTTTTAAAATCACTTAAAAAATAACTTTTTCCTTTCGAAATAAATGGTAAGAAACATCGATAGAATTATTAAAAAAAATGGTTTCGTTAAGCTGTGGCAAACTGTTAAAAGAAATATGTGCAAAATTTTATCAAAATAGGGGTTTAAAATACTCTAAGCTACATTGCATGGTGCACAAGCGTTTCATCCCGTGCAAAAATTCAATCAATTATATATGGTATATGAATTGGAATTGACAATATTAGCTACCATACCAATGTAAAGTTGGCAACCCACTTAACGGAAGGAGATTTATTTTTTTCATTCGATTGCACTCGGTGTATACCTGATTTTACCACCTTAATTTTCGTTTATACCTTAAGGGGGGAAAAAATATAAAGGTAAGAAAAATTGGTCCGCAACTCATGTGGAGATAAATTATTTTTGCAAACGATATTGTGAAAGGAATCGTTTGTACCCGTCGTTTGTACCGATGTTTTTTTTTTTGAAATTTTTTAATTTAAAAAAAAATTTTTATAGAACATTTTTTTTCTTAACGGGTACGAACGATGATACAAATACATAAGGTGGTACGAACAGGTACAAACGGTATAATCATTAAAACGTACGGGTACAAACGATTTCTCGGTGGTACAAACAAGTAAAAACGATATAATCGTTAGAACGAAGGGACACAAACGATTACTCGTTGGTACAAACGGGTACAAAAGATTTATCGGTGGTACGAACAGGCACAAATGATATAATCATCGATACAAACGGGTACAAACGATTTCTCGGTGGTACAAACAGGTTCAAACGATATAATCGTTACAGCGACCGAGTACAAACGATTACTCGTTTGGTACTAACGACTTCTTGGTGGTACAATCAGGTACAAACGATATAATGGTTACAACGCACGAGAACAAACGATTACTCGGTGGTACAATCGGATACGAACGATTTCTCGGTGGTACAAACAGGTTGGAACGTTTGGTTGGTTAACCGATACAAACAATATAGTCGTCGGTACGGACGAGTACAAACGATGACACCTTGTTATAAACGGGTACAAACGACTTTTCGGTGGTACAAACAAGTAAAAACGATATAATCGTTAGAACGAAGGGACACAAACGATTACTCGTTGGTACAAACGGGTACAAAAGATTTATCGGTGGTACAAACAGGCACAAATGATATAATCATCGATACAAACGGGTACAAACGATTTCTCGGTGGTACAAACAGGCTCAAACGATATAATCGTTACAGCGACCGAGTACAAACGATTACTCGTTTGGTACTAACGATTTCTTGGTGGTACAATCAGGTACAAACGATATAATGGTTACAACGCACGAGTACGAACGATTACTCGGTGGTACAATCGGATACGAACGTTTTCTCGGTGGTACAAACAGGTTGGAACGATATAATCATCGGTACGCACGGGTACAAACGAATACTCATTGGTACGAACGGGTAAAAACGATTTCTCAGTGTTACAATAAGGTACAAACAATTCAATCGTCAGTACGAACAAGTACAGACGCTTACCCGTTGGTACACACGGGTAAAAACGATAGAGTTGTCGATACGTAAGCCTACCATCGATTGCGCGTTGATACAAACGTTTGGTTGGTTAACCGGTACAATTGATATAGTCGTCGGTACTAACTACGGTGACTTTCGAGGTACTTGTTGGGTATGTTTCGGGTACATTATAGTTAAGACTCAAGCCAGTTTGATACATATCAGCTACTTTATTTTTCGGGCCCTATTCGCTGAAGCTCGTTTACATTCGGCTTAATATCAATGTGCGATTTCTTTTCATAAGCCTCGCAGTTTTTCGTTACTACTCGTAGCTTTTAATAATAAAATTGAGTCTGATACTCGGTATTTTTGTGCCTGAGTAGTTTGGTACGGACACAAATGGTTTCTAGGAATATTTGGCATGTCATAGTATCTTTCATAGTTTTTCGACGTTTCAACAAAGTAAGGCTGTGAAACATTACATGGGGCGTCACAAAACACTCATGTAATCAGGTATTCAAAAGAAATTTTTTTAAGGTTATTACATTTTTACGGGACCCCCCACAACCAAAAGCTATCTACGCCAATGATATATAGTACTAATTAAAAACTACTAAAAACTCTAGCCATTTGCAATAATGACTTCAAGGTTGTACAGTTAATTTCCGAACTTCTTTTGTTGTGTTTTTAACACAAACTGAAATTCTGTTTTGTAAATTTAAGCATAACTAGAACTTGAGAAAATTAACTATATTCTTTGAAAGTTTTATAGTTGCATTACTCAACAGCGCTTGGAAACAGAAGTGTTTTTTTTTCTTGCAACCTTGAAAGAGTTTTTGTCGGATCACTTGATGGTGGTCTTTGGGTTTTAAGCACGATTAAACACATTATTAAAATTTTAAAAATTTCCATGTGTTAACCGTTGCATTATTGATAAAGCTATGAGTCAAAAGTCTGCCATTGATGCATGTTTAATTAGTGTTAACCCAGCTGCTTAGCTTTGTTCAAAAACATTATCTAACACTAATTGCAACAATAATAACCTCCATAAAAGCATTCCCATTTCTATACAAAGAAACTACAGTAAACAAAATCAACAACCAATATGTAACAGCTAAAGCAGAAAAACCTTCCACCAAAATAGTAGGTTGATATCTCGTATTTGAATTATTTTGAGCTTGATTTTTTGTTTTTTTTTAAGCTTACTATTGTTTAAACAATCTTACGAAGTTTTTGTCTACAAATAAACACAAGCAGGCAACCATTAACTGGCAAGTATTCAGGCTGGCAACAGTAAATGTTGCGTCATTCACTTATGTTACAACGAATTGCAACAACGAACGTTACTGTTGCACAGGCTTAACTTAAGCATTAATATATATTTTAACATATTTTTTTGTTTTCGTTACTCTTTGATTTACTTAGTTTAGCCAACTGTAACGTAATTATTTTTTAAAATGTTTATTGGTGTGCTCTGCTGTGAAAGTAGTTTTATTGAGATATTTTGCCAAAAGATCCTTCAAATCAAGTTTGCAATTAAAAAACGAAAAAATAACTGAAATCGTTATCGGTGCCAAAACGTGAAGCAAATCTCTTAGTGCATATGAATGGATGCGCCCACTTATTTAATTTAAACGTAAAATTTAAGGCTCTAAAATGCTTTAATTAAGAATTTCGTGTTATTTATATACAGTTATATATATTTTCATAGCTGTACAAAGAAGTGTATTTAGCCCCAAAGCCATACTGACATTCATATTACTTTTATGATAGATAAAATTTCCTTGAAAAAGTTACTTTTATTTTTGAATCGTTTAGTTTGTTAAAAATATGTTGATAATTTTTAAATACCGTTTTTTCAAATAGGTGAAAAAAACCGGGTAACCAGATTTTAATGACATCATGCATTAAATAGAATAAAAATTTTGCAACTTTTTTAAAACCACTTAAAAAAAATACTTTTTTTTCGAAAGAAATGGTAAGAAACAACGACAGAAGTTATTAAAAAAAAAAATGACTTCGTCAAGCTGTGGAAAACTGTGAAAAGAAATATGTGCCAAATTTTATCGAAATAGGGGTTTAAAATACTCTAAGCTACATTGCATTGCGCACAAGTGTTTCATCCCATGCAAATAGAAAAAATAGAAGTAATAGTCTCAGACTATTCGATCAATTATATATGGTATATGAGTTGAAATTGACAATATTAGATCACAGACCAAACAATTTTTAAAACCAGCCACAACCATACGTATGTGAAGTTGGCAACCCACTTAACGGAAGGGGATAGGGTAAGAAACATTGGTCAGCAACTCATGTTGAGACAAATTATTTTTGTAAACGCTATTGTGAAGGGAATCGTTTGTACCCGTTTATACCGATGTTTTTTTTAGAAATTTTTTAGATTTTAAAATTTTTTTTTTAAATTTTTTTTTTTCATAACGGGAACGAACGATGATACAAATACATAAGTACAAAGGTTACAGATGTTTTATCGGTGGAACTAACAGGTACAAACTGCATAATCGTTAAAACGAACGGGAACAAATGATTTCTCGGTGGTACGAACAGGTAAAAACGATATAATCGTTAAAACGAAGGGGTACAATCGATTACTCGTTGGTACAAACGGGTACAAAAGATTTATCGGTAGTACGAACAGGTACAAATGATATAGTCATCGATACGAGCGGATACTAACGATTTCTCAGTGGTACAAACGATATAATCGTTACAGCGACCGGATACAAACGGGTACAAACGATTTCTTGGTGGTACAATCAGGTTCAAACGATAAAATCGCTACAACGCACGAGTACAAACGTTTACTCGGTGGTACAATCGGATACGAACGATTTCTCAGTTGGAACAAACAGGTTGGAACGTTTGGTTGGTTAACCGATATAAACAATATAGTCGTCGGTACGGACGTGTACAAACGATGACACCTTGTTATAAACGGGTACAAACGACTTTTCGGTGGTAGAAATAATATTATCTCCAATAACGTGCAATCGTATACCTAACGTACAATCGTTAGTACTGCCGTTAAAATATTAGTACCTATGTCTACCAACGCGTAAACGGTTTTACTTGTTCGTACCGATGATAATGTTGTTTGTCTCACCGAGAAATAGTTTATACCTGTTTGTACTAACGTGCAATTGTTTGTACTCATTCATACGAACACGTAATAGTTTGTACTCGTTCATATTGACAAGCTTATCAACCCCCTAGCATCCAATATTTCTTATCTGCTTTATCAAATTTCCCAAAATAAAAACTGTTGTACTCGTTCGCTGTAACGATTATATCGTTTGAACCTGTTTGTACCACCGAGAAATCGTTTGTATCCGCTCGTATCGATGATTATATAATTTGTACCTGTTCGTACCACCGATAAATCTTTTGTACCCGTTTGTACCAACGAATAATCGTTTGTACCTCTTCGTTCTAACGATTATATCGTTTGTACCCGTTTGTACCACAGAGAAATCGTTTGTACCCGTTTGTACCCAGTCGCTGTAACGATTATATCGTTTGAACCTGTTTGTACCACCGAGAAATCGTTAGTAACCACTCGTATCTTGTCATTTATATCTGTCATTTATATCATTTGTACCTGTTCGTACCACCGATAAATCTTTTGTACCCGTTCGTACCAACGAGCAATCGTTCTAACGATTATATCGTTTTTTCCTGTTTGTACCACCAAAAAATCGTTTGTACCCGTTCGTTTTAAAGATTATACCGTTTGTACCTGTTCGTACCACCGATAAACCATCTGCAAACTTTGTACTTATGCATTCGTATCATAGTTTGCACCCGTTAAGAAAAAAAAATTCTATAATTTTTTTTATATCTAAAAAATTTTTAAAAAAAAACATCGGTACAAACGATTCCCTTCACAATAGCGTTTGCAAAAATAATTTATCTCAACATGAGCTGCGGACCAATTTTTCTTACCCTTATATTTATGTTAATAATATCTCACATTTATATTAAAAGTGAAAAAATTCAAAACTTTAAAAATTTTTAAGCTATAAAATAAAAACCTCATTTTTTAGTCAAATTATTAAACCAAAAAGAATGAAAATTTTAAACATAAGGGCCTCTTTCCAGCAGAAAGAAAAATTTGAAGTTATATTTCTAAAGAATAAAAAAGTAGTAAGGCACCGAATACCGACCGCTTATCAGGATCAGGGTTCGCATTTGCTCATTCATGAACTGCTCATTTCTGCTTCTATTCATTCATTTAAGAATATGCAGAAAAATCAAAGTGAGGAGCTCGTTTTTGTGAAGAGATGAGCAGATTTTTTTTGTTCATGAACTGAAGAAGAGCAAACTAGTTTGTGAACAAGAACATTTTTTACTCTTTTGAAGAGACTGTTGCTATTCATCTGTTCTTCAATGCTTCACTTGTCTTTCGTTGGCTCTTCATTTGTTCATGAAATTTTCATGAAGTGGTGAAGGCAACGGATGATGCTCTCGTTCGTTTCGTTTAATTTTGTTTTTTAGATACACACAACGTTTGCATGCTGTGTTGTATTGAAGCGAGGCATTGAAATGGCTTGAATGTTTGTGTGTATGTATGTTAAGCAGCGTGGCAACAAGAATGCAATAACAGAGCATTGTGGGATTCTATGGAAAGTTTAATAAACAGCCACAGCTTTGTTTTTGGTACGCATGCACAGTGGCTCATATGATGGTTGTTAGCAAATAAAATTTACTTTTTCTATTTTGGGGGATACAAATTCCACCTGTAGGGTAAAAAATTGAGAAATATGTATACCAAGTACAAAAATATTTTTTCACAAAAATAGCAGGCGATGGAAAAATTTATGTATACACTTAAAACATTTAATGGAACAAATTAATTCGTTATTTTTTTTGACAAGAAAAAAATTTACATAGCCCATTTTATTTTTTTTAAGTAAGAGGTAATTATGATTAACATTCTTTTTTTTTATAAACATAAAATTTTAGTTTTTCGCTCTTTGCTTATTGCTCTATAATTATAATTTAAAACTCTTAAAAAACATATTATTAGGTGGCAGCCCTAATATTTGAAAATTACATAATTTTTTAATTCTGACCACGGATTTGGATTCAGCGACCCATTTTTAGTGTGCCATTTTTTTTTGCCGGCCCCGAATTCGTAAAAATTAAAAAAAAATAAGGTGGGAACCCTATCAACTAACTTGAATTTTAAAATTCTGACTTCAGATTCAAAATCAGCGGCCTCCTAATAGCCCAAACAGAATAAGCATAGCCAACACGCAGCCAACAGAAGAAATGTCAACATAGAAGTTGGTTGCCTTGCAACCCTATGAAATGAACATAATGAAAATAACCAACACGTAGCGAACGCAGCCGACACAAAAATGTTGACGAACTTTTAACTTTTGCCGCAGCCAACGGTAGCGAAATGTCAAAATACATTGTTCAAATTAGAACACTTAAAATTGACTGAAACATATTAGTCCAAATTAGTAAAAAAACAAACAAATTATTGTATGCAAAAGGCTGTATCTATTTATTTAGTAAAAAATAACAAAATATTGTAAGCATAAAGTTCTATCTGCGTTAACACAAATTCGATTCTGTGCACAACATTTCGTTGACTATGTTTTCGACAGCTCGCTACATGTTGGCTATGCCTATTCTGTTTGGGCTATAACACTGATAACTGACGTTTAAAACACGTCAAAATACAATTTATTAGGTGGCTACATATTTCTAAATTTTTTACCCAACAGGTGGAATTTGTAACCCCCAAAATAGAAAAGGTAAATTTTATTTGCTATCAACCATCATATGAGCCACTGTGCATGCGTATCAAAAACAAAGCTGTGGCTGTTTATTAAACTTTTCATAGAATCCCACAATGCTTTGTTATTGCATTCTTGTTGCCACGCTGCTTAACATACATACACACAAACATTCAAGCCATTTCAATGCCTCGAGAAACGAACGAGAGTATCATCCGTTGCATTCACCACTTCGTGGAAAATTCATGAACAAATGAAGAGCCAACGAACGAGAAGTGAAACATTGAAGAAGAGATGAATAGCAACAGTTTATTCGAAAGAGTAAAAAATGTTCTTGTTCACAAACTGGTTTGCTCTTCTTCAGTTCATGAACAAAAAAAATCTGCTCATCTCTTCACAAAAATGAATATGAGTAGGTTTTTTTTTTGAGCAAAAAATTCCTTCATATTCATGAAGCTTCATGAGTGAGCAAATACGAACCCTGATCAGGATGTCTTCTTGAATCTCCTAGAAGATATATGAATATTTAATGTAATTTAACTAAAATTGACCTGGTCATTGTTATAGATATTTCCCGCCTGAAAGGTAAGATAAAAATATTTAAATTATAGTTTTTATTTAAATTTTTTATTTTTTTTTTAAACTGATGGAAGAAAACACAATGCGAACCGATATCCGACAGGACTGTGATTAATTTGCCTAATTACGGTCACTGAAGTGCCTGGTTTCGACCGCCAATGTAACAATAAGAAAAATAAACTTCATTACATTTAATCGTAAAATAGTATAATTTTTCAAATACATAATGTTTATTATAAACGTAAA
Organism: Dichetophora obliterata; assembly: GCA_963920525.1. Classification (NCBI taxonomy): domain Eukaryota; kingdom Metazoa; phylum Arthropoda; class Insecta; order Diptera; family Sciomyzidae; genus Dichetophora; species Dichetophora obliterata. The sequence goes on along the minus strand of OY986435.1, from coordinate 14,577,517 downwards.
ACTCAAATCCAATTTACGATTTTGATTAAAAACTTTAATTTTAAGCAAAAAAAAAAAAATTAAAAAATTTAGAACAGCTATTATTTATCACATTTCTTACTCAGATCATTTAAACAAATAAAAATGATAAGGATCTAGTTGTTTAAAAATAATATTTCAATTTAAAAAACGTGGAAACCTAAGAAATGTACTTTTAAGTATAAAAACCAACATTAATCATATATCTTACGAATACTATTAAGTTCAGGGACATTATAGGAAACACGATGGGGTGTTAGGGAAGGACTTTGAATTTTACACATCGCATCCTTCTTTTCAGGCCATTTACAGAAGTTTCCACTCATCGTCACTGTCTTCACATTCACTCCAGCAAAATATTTCCCTTCCTATCGGATGATAACATATAGTATGCTCCTTTTGAATATCTCTCTTTCTCTTTTGTCCTCTATTACTTCCGTATTTTTGAGTTTGAAATATTTGTAATACTTTTTTTAAGTTTCCTTATTTTTCAAGGTGTCTTTTTGTTTTTGAGCTCTATTTAATTTATCTTCTTCCTTGGTACGTTTTTCTTCCTCGACTCTTTTTTGGTGCTCCATAAATTTTTCACTTGTGGCAACTGTAGGATATAATTTTATTTATATACTTTGATGTTATTTCCATATCAGGTTTCCTTTTATTTTCTGTCTTCAAATACTATCGAATCAGGTATATTTTTTTCTATTATTCTCTAATTCTTTTCCAATTTTGGAAAACCAACTACTAATATTATGCTTCGATACCTGCACGAGTATCCTGCACGAAGACAGCAATTTTGGTACCCTCTTGGAAATTTCTGTGTGGCGCGCAAGGAATCCATCATACCACAGGATGATCATATTTACACATTTTTTTTATGATTTTCATTAGTTTTGGAACAGAATCGATTAGTTGAGTTTTCGTTACAGGAAATCCCATTTCAACCATTTATACTATCAATTTGACTAGACTATTTTCTTCCTCTAATGTTAACACTGTCGGACTACCAACATTTTTAGGACTTTTATATTTATTTTTTAAAAAGTCTATTAAAATAGTCTTTGGAACGTTGTTAATTTTGACAGCTTTGTCTAATACTACAATTTTCTCTTTTACATCAATTAAAGCCTTTTCCAGATTTTTGCGAGGAACGTTAAACTTTTTTGGAATTCTTGATGGTTAACAAGAACAAGCGGTCGCACTATAGACACTTTGTGGATACTAGTATCCAACCGAGGCGGATGGAAAAAGAAATATAGAAAAATAAATATGCCCTATTTTCGACCGTATTAAATTTGTTGTTAATAATTACGTTGAGGCATTCAGATGAATTTTTTTAATAAATAACTGTATTATAAACTTGAATGTACCGTGCAAGTGCCAAAGAATACACAAAGAGAATAAAAATTAATGTAAAGTTGAAATATAAATTGATAAAGCAATTATATGTTCAAACAGGGAAATAAGATAAGAACGTATAAGTTTTAAGTCAAATTATGACAAATCTTATTGACGTAAACTAGGTCGTATATAGGTTCTCCAAAGTTAAATTATGTGTAGATTAAATATTCTCGCAAGAATTTAACGTTTAAAGTTTAATTAAGCACTAAAGTTCTATTTTTTTACGTAGCGTGAAAGTCCCGTTACCGACCAAGTGGTCGGGGTATGGAACGTAAGAAATGTTTACGTAACCACATTCCGACCACTTTTACCTCATAAAATTTTTAAATTTATTTAAAAAGTTATAATTATTTTGTAATTCTTTGTTCTTTCCTACATTTAAGAATTATGGAAAACTAAAAATCCACAATTAAAATTGTGGAAAATGTGTAATTAAAGGACAGGAATAACTATGGGCTGGAAATGCTTGCCGAGGTAAAGGCATAACACTAGGCTTAGTTAAAAGCAATTCTTATTGTCGATTCCCAAAATATTTTGGCTGTCATGAAAACCGCCAGTGAGCTTCATAAATTACTTCATTAATTCTAATGCTATCTTTACTATCAAGATATCGGAAAGATTTGGAGTGCTAGCATTGATTCCTGATTCAGAAGTGTTTAAATTGATACATATAAAAGTTAAAATATTTATTATAAAATCAACACCTACTGAAAAAAGATTGCAAGAAATTCAAAATTAAAATAGAAGTAATGAAGTTATTTGAATTTTGAAAGTTTTTGTATGGAAATAAAATAAAAAATTATCAAAAATTTGCATTAAAAACAGCATAATTTTTAATCCGATTGCAAAAATTCAAAAATTTTTTATGAATATTGAAATAGATTTTTCCGGGCTATAATTTCTGACAGTTAATTTTTTTACAACTACTACACCAGCCAATATATTTACGAAAAACATGATTTTTGGAAGTTATTTCAAAATGGTTTAGCTCACTGGCGGTAATCGTGAAAGCCAAAATATTTTAGGAATCGTCAATAGAGAAAGGTTAATTTTTAGACAGTGGCATCGGAAACTTTTTTTTCTATGGAGCTCGATACACCTTACTATACATAAATCTAACTACAAAAGGGTACAACTCAACTTTTTTAAATTTTCAGAGAAGCAAAAACAAGCCAAAAACAATTTTGTTTTTTAAGGCACTACATATAAAACAAAGAGACAACATAATTTGTCTCTGTTAAATTAATGACAAAAAATGTGTACAAAATTTTGGCATTCGATTTATAAGAATAGTTTCACATAAAAAAGTAAACATTTTAAAAATTAAAGTTGTGCCCCTTTTGTAGCCATGGTGCAATAACATAATATAATAGTATTTTAATTTTGCAGGTAGATTTTGAGCAGCTCTGTGCTGTGATCTAACAGGCAAACGTCTTTCAGAAGACGTTGTTTGCTTTTGATCATTCTTGAATTTTTTTGATATTGCAAATTTTCCAACGAAAGTTCTATGATGATAATAAACAATGGAACTTTTCTATTCTCAGGTTCTTGACGCAAACTGCAGTTACATGTATTTGATCGATAAACAATAAAGCTAATAAAACTCAGAGCAAAAAGCTAGGAAAAAAGCACAGTTGACACCTGTTAAAACATTTGCATAGTGTAAACAACAATGAAATAAAGCTGACTTTTTGAGAAAGTGAAACTCATATTTCGAATTTTTTTCTATTTTTTTAAGCACTCATGCAAATTGAATATCAATTAGTGATGTTTGTACGAGGTATATAATGTATGAGGGCATATAATGTGAAATATATTACTGTCACACCATTGTTGTTTTTGTTGCTGTAATGATAATGCATTTGAAAATAAAATATAATGAAAACAACAACAACCACAGCAATAACCGAAAAGCCACAGTGTCATAGTGAAATCTAGGCCAAAGTCAGCAATATATTCAACACAACGTCAGACACCATAAATGAAATGTTGAGGGACGATTTCACTTTGGCCCACTGGGAACAGTTCAATGTTGCTGATGCAGTGAATTGTTATGAACTTGCAGGACTTTCAGACAACCTGGCTGGCCAATATTGGAGGTGCATCTATCGACAATGTTCGGACGTCATCAATATACACATTTTCTGAATGCAATGATGACAACAATTTGTTGTTTGCTGCTATTTCATTGCTTGGCAACAACTACAATGACGACGACAATGTGTAAAGGAAGATTCTAACAGCCACTAATGCAAAGTGTTCATATTCCGGATGGATGCGAAACTAGGTCAAGCTGAACGCATGCTACAACAGGGGCCGATACATAGAGATAACAACCACCTTGCCAACTAGTGGCAGTTGCCTACCAACCACCCACCCACCCATTTGCTCAAACCAACGCTCCACAATTATCTACTCACCAGCAGCAAAGTGCAGCGGCGTCGATTTGCGACCCGCCGTGTCCCGCGCATTAACAGTCTGGGGCGTGATCAGCTTCTTGACTTTGGTGATGTCGCCAGTCTTACAGGCTTCAAATAGTTCTCGCAATGGATCGTTGGCCAAGGCCGCGTCCAGATTTACATTAAGTATAGCACGATTGCGACTGGATGACATGCTGCGTCTGTCGCTGGTGCCTCTGTGACCTGATCAGTTTGTGGCCCAAAAATAAAAGTCGGTAGACTGCTACTTCTGCAATCGAAATCCAGAAAAAGATGCACCAGCTAGCTATAAGCTATTATCTAAATAATATCTACTGTTTTTTATTTCGCAATAGCTCTTTTTTAATGTTTAGCGTTTTGATTCCATTATTTGGCAACACATTTTTCACTTAGCAAAGTTGCGACTTAATGTTGGCCACACTTTATTGCACTTTTCACCAATTTCGATTTTCTCGCTTTTTTTGGACTTTCGAACGCACACCCAAAGATTTCTAAACACTGCATAAGATTTTGCTTTGTTTATCAACATACAATCATATTGAATAAAATTTTTCTATTTTACCAAAAATCAATAATTATTGTTTTTTTTTCATTTAAACTAGTCGTTAACAGCTGAAGTCAATTAGTCACTCCGATTTACGATTGCACTGCAAAAAGTGCTCCACTTGCTCCACAGACAAATACGAATATGAAGAGAATCTGGCAAACGACAAGAACAGTGAAGAAGGAAATATAAATAAACACACCAAATATACACCACGTCACAGGGTGTTAGTGATATTCTATTATTTCGGAAATCTATTACTTTTGAGGTTAAATGGACCTGTTTTATATTGGGCAAGACTTGAAAGTAAGTTTTTTGACGTTCTCTCAAAGAGCAGTAATTGTATAAGTATTTTTACATTAAGTATATATCTCATATATGCAAATGTGTAGCTTAAAAATCATATAAATCGATTTATCATCATTTAAAAAATTTAAATTGGTAAATTAATTTTATTTAGCTAAAAAATTAGCTAAAAAATTAAAATTGAAATAATTTAAATCAATTTATCACAATTTAAAAAGATGGAAATTGTAAAATTCATTAAATTTACCAAATTCAATCTAGCTAAAAAAATTAAGCTTTAAATTAAAACATTTCTTAAATACATAGTAACTGCAAAATTATAAGAAAAGGAGCATCAAAATGTTTTGCGTCAAATTTAGCTTAAAATTAAAAAATTTCTTAAGTACATAATAGTACCTGCAAAATTAAAAGAAAAAGGCATAAAAATGTTATCATTTAAAAAAATTTAAATTGGGAGAGATTACGATTTCCGGGGAGCCACGATTTGACAATGGATTCAGAAAGATCTTTAAAAAAAAAAAAGAATGGCTGAAGAAAAAAAATCAATTAATCGATTTGTAACTTGAAAAGTTATCGATTTTTTAAGAAATTTTTTATATTTTTACATGTAAGAAAACAATCTATATTTTTCTAAGTATATAACCGATATTGTTGATTATGGTGTTATATAAAAGGGTATACATAAAGCTTTTATATTAATTTTAAATGAATCGAATCCGTTGAGTATTTAATATGTTATAGCTATTGGTATGCAAAAGTAAAATATTTGCTTATATAAAACCAGTATTTTCTTAAAAACTACCGTTATTACTATGGATTATGAAAAGTAAGTTATTGAAGCCTAAAGATTTATCTTTCGTTTGGTATATAAAACATATGATTTATTTAATTTCTGATCTGTTTTTTATGATGAAATGATTTGCTCTTGTACGGAAAGTTGTTAATTCAAGCATATTTACCTTAGTTGTTTTATATTCTAATTCCATATTTTCTTATATCACCATTACAATAAATTACTGTTCTTAAGGCAACATTGTAGCTGTAATATTTATATAAATGAATAGGATTTTCTATCTAAGCATATCTACTTAAGTGTAACTTAAGTGTACTTAACTTAAGTGTACTTAAGTAAATATGTAAGTGTATCTACTTACATATTTACTTAAGTTGTTTTGTATTCTAATTCCATATTTTCTTATATCACCATTACAATAAATTACTGTTCGTAAGGCAACATTGCAGCTGTAATATTTATATGAATGAATAGGATTTTCTAGCCAGTGAAAAAAATTTAAAATTTTTAGTTGATCAGTTTTTGACAATGCAATAGCAAACAGCAATTTTTATTCATTTTATGTAATATAGCGTAAATTGTAAGGAATATATATGTGTATATTAATATATCAAATGAAAGGCTAAATTGTAAGCTTTAAAAATAATATATAATTCTAGTACCTTAATGACGCACATTTAGTAGAAAATAACGGATTTTTAATTACAAATTTTAAATATGATATAGTTTTTCTTATAAAATTACCAATACGCTTGCAATGATATACAGTACTTATGTATATCATTGAAAAGGTAATTAAACTATCTATTTAATTATCTATTTAATTTTAAATGACATACCAATCTTTTGAATCCATTGGATAATGGCAAAGAAATGGATGTTTTTTAATATCTTTGAGCAAAAAAAAAAAACTAAAAAATCGATAACTCGACAACTAGTTGAGTAATCGATTTTTTATTCAGCAAAACATTTGTTTTTGTTGTTCTCTATCAGAAAACACTCTTAAATCACAACACCCCGGAAATCGTAATCGTGCCGAAATTGGTAAATTCGTTATATTTACCAAATCCAATCTAGCTGAAAAATGTAAACAGTCAGATGAGTGTAAAATTCTTATAGAAAACAAAAAGTCATAGCAAAGCGAAAAGAAACAATAGGAAACTATTTTCTTTTCGCTTCATCACACGCTTTTTATTTTCTATTGCTTCGCACTCATACAGCTCATACTTCGCTACGCGTCGTGACCTCAAAGCTACGTTAGCTAAGCAGAGCAGAGCAAAGTCAGACGAGAAATTTTAAATTTTATCGCCTTCCTTTACATCCACTTTTGCCCAATCTTTATTTATTTAAAATACAATAGCTGCACAAAAGCAACTGTGCAGAACTGACAAATCTTTACTACTCTTAAAAATACTTTTCAGCTCAGCATTTTCGTACCTACCATGAGTGAAAAGTTTCCAAACGGCACACAGCCTGTGAATATAACATTTATTTATTTCAAACAGTGGCATCCCTCATGAAACAATGATATACAGATAGCGTATTGCGCATGTCCACCATCTTTGTTGTGACGTAGCTCGAGCTTGTCAAAGTGGCTAAATATAAACGTAGTTACAATATATTTAAAGGGGATAATTTATTTATAGCGATGAAGAAATATCGACATTTTCTTATTGAAACTTGGTTTATTGAAATGAAATTAATTACATTATAAATATTTCTATAAATCAATTTAAGCAAATATATTTTTCAGTACTATTATTGAAAATAAATACATATATAATAGAGGTGTTTTCTCGCATTTGTTCCCCTACACAAAAATAATAACTACGTTGCTTGATGTGTTTGACAGCACCTTGATTGCTTCTTTGTTTTAATTTTGCTATGTTCTTCTCGTTTGTTGTTTCGTTTGTTGACAAAAGTTGCAAATTACATTTTTAATTACATAAAATATAATTAAAAATTACAAGTAACACAAGAAATTGAACTAAATGAATCCAATATTTCTTAAATGCTTGCACTTGTGTTGCTTGCTGCTTGTGCTTACTTTTTGCTTTTTCGCATTTTATTTTATATGTGTTCACCACGTGTTACAGCAACTCAACTTTTGAGCTGACAAGCCCGAGTGACGTAGCTGTGCTGAAGATTTAATTTTTTGCGCACGGAATACGCTATCTGCACATCATTGTTACATAGGCATCCCTGTCAGGGCTGCCAACTCATTTCAACCAAATTACCCAATTCTGGTGATCGAATTCCTTCATTTTGCAACCGATTCCCCCCAAATATATATATGTATTTAAACACAGTCTTTATTCAGTAAAAAATTTCATCAGTAAGATTTTTTAGCCCATATGCAAACATAATAAAAATTTTACAAACATTTAAAAAAAAATACATAAAAACATAACATAAAATAGTTTATAAAAAACGACTAGAATAAATCCTTTTAAAATTTATATATATAAACATGTTTAAAAATGTTTTACTTTTTTTTAAAAAATGCACTATATTCTAAAAAGGGAATTATCTTCTACTGGACCAAAGTTAAGATACCCCACATCCATATATTCAAAGGAGTCAATGCTGTATTATTTTGATGACGCCACTTTTATAGGCCGTTGTTATGTTCAAATATTTTAAATTGGAACTCTTCAAAGAGGGCATACTAATTATAAAAGCATATGAGTAAAATATCAACTTTGAATCATTATTTTTTTGGAATTTATGAAGGTTAACTATTATATTTATTTCGTCACTTTGTAGGGAGGAAAGCTTAGAATTTAGTTTCTTTTTACGAAATTCCAAACATCGAGTGCATTATTAAGATTAAAACATATTTACAAAATTTAAAGCCATTGTACTTATTTTTGTGAAATTTGAGGAGATTTTACCGTTTGCTTACCAAAGTATCTCTTGAATCCCTCCTAAGGTTTGCGAATTCAACGCAAATCTTTAAAGACTTCAATTAAACACAAAGGTTCCTTTTGTTCGCTACCGGTACCACTAAGGACCAGAATTGGTCTATGTGAGCCTTCACAAAGGCATCCGGATTAACCTAACCTTACCTACCGCTTGCTTAAAATTACTTTGTATGGGAGGTAGGCGCGATTTTCATTCGATACCTAAAAATTTCATACTCACAGTGCATATTTGCGGTTAAGACTTATGTGCAAAATTTAAGTCATTCAATTATTTTTTGTGGAATTTAAAGAGATTTTACCGTTTTGGTAAAGTCACTTTATATAGAAGGTAGGCGTGGTTTTCATCAAATTTTGACAAATTTAAAATTTCAAAAAGCATGTGTGCAAACTTTCAAGCCAATATATTTATTTTTGTGGCATTTGAAAATATCACTTTTGCTTAAATCCTTTGTATGAGAGGTGGGCGTGGTTTTCATGCGATTTTGCTCATTCTTGAACTTGATCTTAATTTTTTTTAATATAGCGGCCGATAGCTATTTATTCCAAAAGCTTCAAAATTGCGGCTGTAATCGTGCCGGCAGACAGACAGACGGATATGACTAAACCAACTCGGCAGGTGATTTGATCAAAAATATACCTATACCTACCTCTTTATTAGATTTACAAATGGAGTGACAAAGTTATTAAACCTCTAACGCTGTACGCAGTACGGGCAAAATATATTTTTCAACTGAGGTTTTTAATGCAATATGTATGTTCAGGAATAAAGAAACTTAATAAAAGCATATTAATTCGGAAAATTTTTAAATTTGCTATGATTTTAAAAAGAATTTAGAAACAAAAGAAAAATTAGATAAATTTCCCCAAAAATGAACTCATTCCCCCACTCCCCCATCGAGTCAAAATTCCACCCAAATGGGGGAATTCTCCCCGAGTTGGCAAGCCTGATCCCTGCCTTTATGAAAGTGCTTTGTGGTGAGTATAGATTGGCATGTTGAAATTTACAACCAGCTGAACAAAACTGTTCTGACCGCCATCCCAACAGTACGTTTTCGAATCGTTTCTGAAGTTTGGTTGAGCGTTAGCATTCAACTGCTTCTTGTTGATATTAGATTGAAGAGAATAGAACAAATAAATCCTATAGGTCCTGTGAATAGAATAGAATAGAGCAAATAAATCCTGACAAGGTGGTCAGTGAATCCTGTCTATGGAATAATTTGGTCTAGTTAAAAAACACTAGAACAAACATTTTTTTTAAAAAAACATTCGAAAGTAGTAATTAAAATTCAAATAACCATTATTTACCAAAAAAATTCGAAACTTATGGTTTTAAATAATTTTAGAAATATTTAATTTCAATTTTATGAATTAAAACTTTTGCGCATATGCTTAGAATTCTAAAATTCACTCTGAATATTTTCTAAGAAATTTGGCAAAATCATATAAAAACTCCGTGTGCCTCCCATATAATGTGATGTCATAAATTCCACAAAAATGTGCGTATTGACTGGATATTTAACGCATAATCTTCGATATCTGATATATATTCTGCATTTGGTTAAATTTGATAAAAACCACGCCCTCCATACGCCCTTCTAGAACATTGAATTAAATAAGAAGTAACTAGAATAGATGGCAGCCTTGGTAGAGTTGATGGCTGTAATAAATAAATAGCTTACTGCTTTGAATGTCATATGATTAAGTAGCCGATTTGAACGTAAAATTCTTAAGAATTTGTTCAAATGTGTGGAATCATAAACGACTTTAACAGTGAGTTTTATCGCAGCTTAATCACTCGAAGACTACTGAAGAGGAAATGTAGCAATTTCCAAAGCAGACTGTCTAGTCAACAAAGTGATGGACTCTATACAGAGTTGTTGTTGTTGCCTTCTTAAAATCTCACTTGCTCTAAAGCTCACAACTAAATTCATGTAAAAATTATCAACTTCAAAACAAAATTTTCTGTTTTCAGATTGAAAATAAAACAACATTAAACTAACAATGACCCATTTTTGAAATGAACATAAGAATAATTTTTAAAATGAAAATATCGTAGTTGATTTAAAAATTTTCAACTGTACCCTACTTTTGATACTTTTTATTTTTGATTTAAAGTTGGAATTTTTGATTTGACGTTGTTTTTATTCTCGGTGTACGTGCAAAATACATATCGAGACAATCGAACGTTTAGTTTCGGAGTATCGAGTTTTTGGTCTTGGAGTTGTGTGGGTGGTACACGCCCTATATTGCAATTTTGCACACATTTTTTTTGGTGATGACTTTTAATAAAAGTATCTTTCCTATAAGGTTTTGGAATTGTATGGAAGGTGCCACGCTACGTTTTTCAATACGACATATATTCTTTGTGGCAATTGGAACTTATAGCAGTAACCACTAAAAAAACGCGATTTGAGAGTGTTTTCTGGTAGAGAACAACAAAAACAAATGTTTGGCCGAACAAAAAATTGATTTCTCAACTAGTTATCGAATTATCGATTTTTTAGTTTTTTTTTTGCTAAAACATCCATTTCATTGCCATTATTCAATGGATCTAAAAGATGGTATGTCATTTGAAAGAGAATTAAATTACCTTTTCAATGATATACAATACCTTTATCATTGCAAGCGTATTTGTACTTTTATAAGCAAAACTATATCATATTTGAAATTTGTAATTAAAAAAACCGTTATTTTCTACTAAATTTGCGTCATTAAGGTACTAAAATTATATTTTATTTTTAAAGCTTACAATTTAACCTTTCATTTAATATGTTAATATACACATATATGTTATTTACAATTTACTCTACATTACATAAAATTAATAAAAATTGATATTTGCTATTGCATTGTGCAAAACTGATCAACTAAAAATTTCAAATTTTTTTCGCTGGCTTTAAAATCCTTTTCATTCATATAAATGTATATTACAGCTACAATATTGCTTTAAGTACAGTTATTTATTGTAATGGTAATATAAGAAAATATGGAATTAGAATACAAAACAACTAAGGTAAATATGCTTGAATTAACAACTTTCCGTACTAGGCCAAATGATTTCATCATAAAAAAACACATCAAAAATGAAATAAATCATATGTTTTATATACCAAACGAAAGATAAATTTTCAGGCTTCAGTAATTTACTTTTCATAATACATAGTAATAACGGTAGATTTTGAGAAAATAACGGTTTTATATAAGCAAATATTTTACTTTTACATACAAATAGCTATAAAATAATAAATACTCAACGGATTTGATTCATTTAAAATTAATATCAAATAACACCTTAATCAGCAATATAATAAAAAATAAAAATAAAAATAATAAAAAATCGATAACTTGTAAACAAATCGATTAATCGATTTTTCCTTCGGCCATTCTTATTTTTTATTAAAGACCTTCCTGAATCCATTGTCGAATCGCGGCGCCCCGGAAATCATAATCTCCCCAAATGCACAATAAACACCGAGGCTTAGTAATTTTTATTCTGTTAAATTATTCAACAGGCTTTGACTTTGGTTGACAAACCGCTATTTCTTCGATGGTACGTTTCCCAGTGAACCAAAAGAATATGTTTTTATTCCATTCACGAATATCTTCGGCTTGCTTGCGGAAGTGCATTTCCGTAGTTATTGGATTTAAAAGAAATCTATTAAAATTAAACTTAAATCCATTAAATTAAGTTTATATCTAAGACAAATCTTCGGTTTATTGTGTTGTTGGTAGAAAATTTGCAGTTTATATAAAGTAAAATAATCAACACTTAATAGTATAATTTTTTAATTTACTAACAATTATTTTCAGCTAGCAACAAATTGTAGCAGCTCTTTACACAAAGCAATTAAAAAGTTAAGCAAGACAACATCATTAACATATAAATTAAAATACCAACAACAGCCAATAAGTTAACCCCAGCAAGTGGCAATCGAGGAGCAACAAAGATGTACTTTACAAGACCGTCGAAATAACGGACATATTGCAAGAATAACTAACATGCCAGTGCTAGTGCCAGTGCCAGACAAGTAGCAGTAGCAGTAGCAGTAGCAGCAGCAGCAGCAGCAGCAATGAAGCGACATTAGCTACACTTTCACATTTCATTCGGAAATGCCACCGACATGATTGCAGATTGTGCCATTAATTGTGAGAAGGGTTAAATAATTGCCTCATTTTGGGGATTTGAGCAACCAGTTCCTTGTTCGTGCATTCATGAGATGAAATATTTAAGATGTTCTGTGGGTATAACTAAGTGAATGATGAAGCAGTGGAATGCTCAACCCTTTCGGCTGCTGTCTGAAATTTGTCACGGAAACGACAACATCTCAATTTACACTGGCGGTCACAAAAATCGCAACACGCAGAATGTTCGTAAAGTTTAGTTGTAATTACAAAAACACCAATATTTGCTACAAATCTAGTACTTTTTATTAATTTTCAACAAAATTAAAGTATTTTCGCAACAAAAAATAGTTTGAAAAGTTTTTAATTTATTTTGTATTAATTAAAATTTATAAAACAAGAAAAACGGCCATTTAACATGCTTCTATTTTTCTGATTATTTTGGAACTCGTTACTCAATACTGGAAAGCCAACGTTATTTTACATACACTAAAGCTAACGTTCGTCGAATCGACGAAGCCTGTCTTAAAACTTTAATAAAAAACAAAAGAGTAAAATGAAAGAAATCATTCATTACATTTATCAATTCATTTATTTAATTTATTAGCTTGTAAGAAACTAAATTTAAACATTTGGTTAAACAAGTTTTATTAAAGAAAATGGTACACATTGATTGTATATAGCAATTAAGAAAATAGAGCGGTGTTCGTCGATTCAACGAAGGTTTCAGGGATAAAATCGATTTCTTGAAAAACTTAGATATGTTTCACTGTTTATGATGTTGACTAAAAAAATATTTTAGTAGGGTGTAGATTAGAGTATATCGAAAATCTGACCCCGAATTCCGGTTCCAAAATTAAATAGTATGTAAAAATCTTTCGATTAGTATACTTTTTTTGATCTGAAGCAATTTTGACGTCTCGCGACTTGCATTTTTGTGCTTTTTTGAGCAACTTTTATACTGGAGACCCACTAATCGTTGATTAAAATAGAAAATCAAGCTTATAAATCATTTTCTTAGATATAAAAACATAGAAGTGCAACTTTTCATACCATTTGGCAAATGCTCTAACGTGATTTGACGGTATTTCAAAAATAATCTACTTGTTATTGATTTTAAATTTAAATTTAAATCGACTTAAATTGTCATATCATGTGTTTATTTTTTGCCTAAACCGAGTTTAAACGTCAAATTTTGGTGATTTAAGCTCGGTTTAGTTTGACTAAAGTTTAAACTCGCCCTGAAAAATTGGATGTTAAATTCGAAAATAATTGTAATTCGATACGCCCTAATGGACGTGCTGTGCGTTTAGGTACCTTTTTTTAACGTGACGTTTGACGGCGTATTCACACTTCACATTACACTTTTATGCACCAAAAAAAAATATTTTTCTACACTTTAAGAATCAATAAATAACTTTCAAAAAACACAAGAAGCTCATTTACTTCCTTCTATGAACAAAAAAAAAAAAAAAATAAAGAACATCACCGTGTTTTTGGACCTCTAGATCAGACGTGTCGTGGCAGTGAGCTAAATTACAAATTAAAAACAAATAAAAACAAATTAAAGCTTTGATAGCGACGAAAAAAAATTAAAAACAAACACAACAAAATGAGTACGCTGAGCTAATGTCTCTAAAAAAAAAAAAAAAAAAAATAAAAAAGTTTTAAGCATCTGACGAGGCCCAAATGTTACACGCAAAAAGTAAATAAAAAAATAAAATTATTGGAGACAAGTGATATTGAAAATGCAACAACAAAAAACTCGCCATGTGTGCGCTACGAGCAAATACCAACAAAAAAAAAACACAAAGCAGCAATAACATTGATACCCTCCAGGAAATGTGAGCATTCCCGGAAGTTACCAGGAAACATTCCATGGAATATAGGAAGCATTCCTCTTTGTTGCACACTCCATTGCTTTTTTTACATAGCATGTCATTAGAGGGAAGCATTCCTCCCCGCTGTGTTAAAAAGTCATGTGGAAACATTCCTCTCCGCTGTCCTCAAAAGTGAATTGGAAGCAGTCCTCTCCCCTGTTTTAAGAATTAATGTGGATTCGAGCCGAAGATTCGAACCCGGGACCCCTGAGCGACAGTCGAGCGGGCTACCACTAGACTATCGTATTCTACAATAAGCGGCTAGAAAACAATGATATTAATATTTTCTATTGTCATTGCTTGACAATAAATAAAAGTTTCTAAATGCGTTCTTAAAGAAGCGGTGTGGAAACAATTTTAATACAAAACTACCCTTAAGCTTCCAAAAGATACGGTTTGGAAACAATATAAATACAAAACTACCCTTAAGCTTTCAAAAGATAAGGTGGAGAATGTTTCTTTATCACTTTTAGATGGAAGCCTTGCGATTTTTCCTGGAGGGTAGCTAGCTTTCGACGCGAGCAAACAACAACAATGCCATGTACATAATTCCTCGAACTACAACACACGCGGAAATATTGAAGTTGTTGTAAGTGAGCAAAAAGAGCAAAAAGAGCTATGGAATTTACAACTCTGCTCTAGATGATAATCTGCTATTAAGGAGGAAAAATGTTGCCACACCTTTTATGTCCCCTTTTACGTCCAAAAATAATTAAAAACACTATATTTCAGAGGGTTTGGGTCATATTAGACTAAAGGTTTGTAAATTAGTTCATATGGCACTAAAGTTACTTTGGACAACTGTACTAAAAATGGGCATGGTCGCGTTATAGTTACGCCCACTTTTGGTGCCTACGTATATCCGACCTTCGCGGCTGAACCACTAAAGATGTCCACCTTATATTCACACCATATGTTCGTGTGATGCTTCGGATTGTTTTTTATTTGTGATAGACTCCCACCACTAGGTGGCGCTGGGGAAACTATTTTCGGAAATTCTTATTTATGGACCGATTTGGCTCAAATTCACACCGTATGTTTTAATTAAAACAGTCCTTGACAAATTTGAACCTCATAGGTGGCGCTGGGGTGGAGATTCTAAGTATATAAAAACGGTTAAACCACTGAAGCTATCCACCTTATATTCACACCATATGCTTGTGTGGTGCTTCGGATTATTTTTTGTGTTAGACCTTCCTAGGTGGCGCTGGGGTGAAGATATTTAGTAAAACGTAGTACTCCGTGCATTTTATTTTTATGCAATTTACAATATGCAATTTAAATGTAAAAATATAGTTTGGTATAATTATAAAATAAAACACTATCTTAATATAAAATATTTTGAAAAAATGCTCAAAAGGGGAGGCGGTGAAAATATAATTTTTTTTCCGATTTGCATGAAGTGTATAGCAGTAAGGCGGTCCGTGGCAGGACAAAGTCTGTCCGGAAATACGAGCATTTTATATTCAAGTTTCCACTTCGGTCGGCAACCCACTGCTATACTTTTTGACGTAGAATTCCGTCGCACTGCAGTTGAATGTGAGCACCCTAATTTAAGAGATATTCATGGTAGGATGCATCTTCTTCTACCTAAGCAATACTTTTCATATTTTTCTAACGTGACCATAGTCTATAATTCTGTGACTAGTTGCTTGTTTGCAATTAAACCTGTTTTTAACGTCGCAAAAAATATTACAATGCATGATTTTGCTTTTTTACATATTCTTGGAATTTCAATGAAGCAATCCATTTTGCACTAAATTAAAATAAATCAACTGCTTATTCGATTTGTATGAAATAATGACAGGGTTGCCAGTGGTGCGGTTTTTCTGACCGCCAGTGTAAGTCGCCAAATCCGAAAATATTGCAAACACGAAACAAGGCTTGAAGTCAAAACAACACTTTGCTTTAACATTCATATTTTTGTATCATCACGTAGTGGTCAAGTTGTGAAGGACCCTCAGCATAAGCGGAAGTGCGGGAAGTCATATGAGTGCTTAACAAAGACTCTTTTAATTAAATTGAAATATGTTTGTTCTGTTGTTTTAATTGACCAGTTGTGGATACAACTGCAACTGTTGCCAAACAAAGCGGTACAATCAAAATGACAAAATGCACGTTATAAGCACTTTTAATCCTTCTAAATTGGATTAAGCGCTTTAAACTGAACGGTTAAAAGTAATAATGAAAAAAAAAAAAAAAAGTATGAAATGTGCTTTCATGTAGCTTTGACTATTGGATTTGTTCGTTTGACCTAGGCTTATGGTCAATGGTATTTATACATTTAAGCTAACATTAGTTTTTGTGCTAGCTAACACATGGTTATAAAGTTCCAAGAGGTAACAAACTTACAATGATTAACTTAAAATTTGGTGTATGCCTTTTTTATATATCCCTCAATGGCCTGTACTAAAATTATGTAAAAATTTTGTTTTTTAATATTTTTAAAAAAATGCAAAACTTTGAAAAAAGGTAATAAAAATGACTTTTTTTCAAACAGTCGCCATATCGCGAAAATATATTGTCCGGGAAATAGCTACATTCTTGCTAAGTAACAATTCTTTTTTCTCAGAGGACGAGAAGGGTTGAAATCGTGTCAGTATGGAGGCAACCTATTTTTAACACCCTCACTCTACCAGCCTGTAATTTTTTCAATTTTTCATTTTATTTTTTTAAATTTTTTTTTCTGTTAATGAAATATTAATAAACATATAATAAAAGAATGGAAATTAACAACATTAATTGGCTCTTTTTATCGACCGTCAAAAGAGGCCCGAATTTCGGCCTCTAGAATACTGCCTTAACCCTTGGGCAACATCCTTCCTTACAACCCTTCCACTGACATCCTTGGTACAGCTGTACCACTATATAACTTATATTGAAAAAATGGTCTATTATATTGAAAACATAAGAAATTTTAAGTTTATATATGCTTTGCATCACAAAGCTTTTATTATTATTTTTTTTTATTATAAAAAGGAAAATTAAAGGTGAAAATTCAAAAAGCACAGAATAAAAGGTTGAAAAATAAATGTATAAAATATTGAAAGAAGAAACTTATTCGCATTTTTTGCATGTATGTTGGACGATGCTATGCTGAGCACATACAGGATGACCACATTTCGAGCACGTCTGCCGTGTTTTACGATATTTTTTATCGTGCATCACACACCTGGCTGTTGTAAGAGCCTTTTACTGCAGTTGGACCTGATGATGATGATGTTGAGGCAACAGTTGTTTTCATAACTACTGATCCGCCCAACATGTCGGTAATTGCATTTTTAGTGATTGTTTGAGCCATAATGTGTTTATTGTTTACACGACGATCTAATTCTTTTTGCACGAGCTCCTTGGAAAGCAAATGTAAGTTTTCATGCCGTGCCTCCGTTTTATTAGATGGATGAAAAGTCGAATATATAATGTGCGTAGCTAGCTAGGGCAGCTACGTCTAAAATGTTAAAGAAAAACGCGTATGGCCAGCGTCGAGTTCTGCGCTTGCATGTGTACGTCCCAAGCATTTGATCCATCGAGTCTAAGCCGCTTTTGTATTTATTGTAATAATGTATGGCCTCGGGCTTCTTTTAAGTACCTCGAGTGCTCATATCCGTGGGAAGCAGTAACGCGCATTTATTTTTTTTCGGAACATAACTTACCATAGACGTATCGTTGTTGTCAGAATTGTGGAAACCAAATAATATGAGTGTACTTCACGGCGTCTGTTTGATCGAAATTCTTCTGGAACGCAAGTATTATTTTTTCGTAAAGTTCCCACATATGCTAAGCTGGTGGACATAAGATTTTTGCACAGCGGAAGTGATGTAAAAAATTATCTCCCACAACTGTTCGACCCGTGTTGTAATACCGCTGAACTACACGTTTCACAACATTTTCTCCAACATTTGTTTGTTGCTGAGCTCCTAGTGGTTTGCCGGTATAAAGTTCTCCTTGCAATGGAAATTTAGTTATCGCATCGCAGACCCAAAATACTTTTATCCCGTACTTTGCTGGTTTACTCGGAATGTACTGCGTGAAACGTGTTCGACCTCCGTATGGATACAATTGCTCATCAACAGTCACAACATCGTTGGCTTTATAAAGTCGATTCAAATTATCGCAGCAGATTTATCCGTTTCTTCTCTCTGAGTACGTGTAGAACTGTTGTCAAATCGAATAAAACGATTTATATTGTGAAATCTCTGACGCGTCATAGTAGCTCGAAATATCGGAAACCAATCTGTTTTCCATAGCTCAACGGTGTGCTGATAGTTGGATTTTGTGACACCTGCGGCTATCAGAAGTCCAAAGAACGCATAGATTTCATTGACTGTAACAGTTGTCCATATCCGCGGCTGTGCGAGAGGTTTTGTTTCATTCAAGTTTCTAAAAACCTCTTCAGCTTTTCTATTTGTCTCTCTGACAATTATGTCCACCATTTCTTAAGTGATTAACTGTTCGAAGATTTCTATGCGCGAAGCGTATTCAAGACGTTTCGATGGGCCACCTTGCTGACGAACGATGTTATGTGCCCGTATTTTTGATGGAGATGGAGGCGTCTTGCACCATTTCGTGCCATCTTTGGCTGTAAAGAAATCACCGTTATCATATTTTCCTTCTTCTTCAGGTTGTATAATTTCAATTTCAACGTCTTGGTCCTCATCAGAATCCACGTCTGCGTCTGCGTCATACTCGATACGAATTTCCCCTTCTGCATCTGAAGCTTCTTCCTCATTTGGGACGTAATTAGGATCATCATCTGAATCTGCCTGAAATGGCTCCACAAAATCTCTTGACTCAATGTTTTCATCATCGTCATGCGCCATATATGGGGCTAGCTTATCGTAACATTCTTGCTGTTCTCGTTCATTCATTCGTAAAAACCTTCTTGAAGTGATTATATCGAGCAAATCTCCAGCCTCTGCAAGCATTTCACTTTGTAGTGACTCCATCTAAGCACAATAAGAAAAAAACTTTTTTGCAATTCAAAGTCTACAGCGGACAAACAAATAAATTAGTACTAACCTGTAATAAAATGCAGAAAACACGAACAAACACGCTAGCACAGCAAAAGCAAATTTTTGTTTTACTAAAACACGTGTGATCGAAACCACAGATGAATTTACACTGCGACAATTCTAATTCTGCAGCGGACAAACAAAGAAATAAGCATCAGAAATGCAGTATTAGCATTCATAAAGTTTCAGCTTTTTAGATGCAACAATAATATCAAAATTTTGTTTTCAAAATTCAAATTGGTACAGCTGTGCCAAGGATGTCACACAAGGGTTAAGGGTGCATGTTAACATGTTAAACATTTTCTCAATAATTGTAGGCCTTTTATAGGGCATTCTTTTCTGGAAACAAATTATGCATTTTTTTCTACCCTCTTCAAGAATTCTGCATTTTTTCCGTTATTTTCTAAAAAATAATGTTGACCTTAAAATAAATAGATTTTTTTTTCTCGGAAATGCTGACAGCAAAAGTATAGCAAATACAGAATTTTGGGACCTGTAAAATTGGACGGTTCTGCATTCTGCCCTCTAGTAATAACAACATAAGAACAAAATAAAATAATATTGGCATTAATATTTTTGTACTGTGCCAATTGTGAGAAGCAAAATTTATAATTTGAAAAATTTCTGAAATTAAATCATATATTATTTCGATTAAAGTGATTCGTTTTAATAAAACCGCATTGCTCGATGAATATTTCCCAATCAACCATTGCGTAATAGTGTTTGGAGTAAGCTTACCTACAATGGAATAATGAAAGCCTTTTGCAAACATGCTTTGAAAACACTTGTCCACGTAATAAATTTACAAGTTGTGTTGTAAAATGGTATCTAAACATGATATAAGTAAGCTTCTTATAATAATATTTGTATTAAGTTTACTTGAAGTTTAATTTACAAACGTTTTCAAAGCATGATTGGAAAATGCTTTCAGATGTAATTGTTTCACAACTTCCACATTATAAGGGAATTCCCAATCATTGAAAATTACAATTGCAATAAAAAACGAAGTACCATCACTAGTAATTTTGATGTCAGTGGCTTATCTTTAGTGAATAAATTATAAAGTTTTATAAATTTTTTAGTTAGAAGTTTTATTGAAGCAGAAGTTTCTCTTTTAAAAAAATCATTATAAGAAGGTTACAAAAGTAATGGTTTTCAAATAATTAAAAACATTTTTTAGTAACATTACGATAGCTCTGCTTTCCAATTTCTTAAAAGCAGTTGTAAAAGGCTTACAATAATACTTGCTTCAAATATTTTAAAAACTGTTTTCATAATATTTTAATAACACTTTTTCTCAATTTTTTAAAAACAGTTGTACAAAACTTACAATAACACCAATTATTTAATAATTATTTTCAGTAATGCCTTTATAATACTTTCTTCCAATTACAAAGAAAGTATTGTAGAAAGCTTATTTACAACACTTATTTCCAATTCAATAGTAAACGCTTTGAATAATATTACAGTAAGGAATATTTTTCCAAGGCTTCCTTTTTGCTTATTCTACAATTACTTGAAAGCATTTCACAACCATTTTTACAAGCTTTTTCCAAGCAAAATGCTTACCCTTGTAAGCTTACTACAAGCTTATTCCAAGCTTGTTTGGCTTATTGGGTTGATTGAATATTTGTTAAAAATTCCATGCAGTCAACACTATACAATGTATTTTGAGTAGGGACACGAATATCGTATCGATACTTTTTCTTCCGATACGAGTATTTTTTCGATGCTTCGGGTCTATTCGATATTTGAGGGTATCGATTCTTTTAACCTAGTATCGAAACAAAATATGCATCATTATACAAAGAAAATTAATAGGCGTCAAAAAAATCATATGCATGAAAATTTTTCAACGCAATGCAATGTGCAATTTTGCATTTGATTTTTTAAAACAAATAAAAATAAGTGGAATTATCACCAATATGGTTAAGCACCTTAAATATCATCGAGAACAGTACGTTTCCCCAACTGTTTGATGTTTTTTATTACTAAAAATTTGTAAATGTTTTTTTTTAGTTTTAAGCAATATTCCCTGAACATTGGCGTAGCAAGCGGGAGAAAGGGGGCAGTTGCCCCCCACGTTTTTAGCTAGATAAACAATTTAAAAGGAAAAGTTATTCAAAATATCAGTTTTTTTACAACGATAATATTTTTGTATTATATATTTTCCTCTTCTTTCTCTCTTCTGTGTTTCATGTGAAAAAATTTTGGTGAACTTTTTTTGCACCACCATATGTACTGCCCCCCCCCCCCCATTTGTACTGCCCCCCAGATGAAATTCGTTTCCGACGCGCTTGTCCCTGAACAACGAAAGCGAGCAAGAAAGCGCAGAAGATGTTGAACCAGGTGAAGAACAGCATAGGGGGGAGGGGAGAGTAACAAACTACATTTATTTTTGTATTAAAATTTTTTGTTAACCAGGTTTTACAAATATTACAGTTGTCAGAAATATTCAAAAGTAATTTCTTAATCTTAATTTTTAAAGACATTTAAAAGTCCATAACTTATAATAACTTAATTGTTTTTGTTTTCAAAAATAGTATTACCTTTTCTAAACATGATCTTAAACATATTGATTTAATTTTATTTATTTTTTCATGTTCATATACCTTAAATCGTTATTTTTATTTAAAGCTAGCAAGAACCATTCGCGTTGCTGTAACGCCCCCGTTGCCAAACTTCCATAAAATGTTATCAGTGAACCTGCATGTGTAAATTGAGTTCGAATACTGAAATCCGAGGTTGTGCCACCTATAACTCCAAAGCTATTCGATATCACAAATTTGTGTTGTATGAGAGGCGCCACGCCCCCTTGTCCAATGCTCATAAAATTTTATCAGTAAAACGGTACGTGTGAATTGTCGAATACCGAAAGAAGACAATTCCAAGACTGTGCGACCTATAATTCTACAGCAATTCGATATCGCAAATTTGGGCTGTATGGGAGGTGTCACGCCCCATGTTACAATGTCCATTAAATTTAGATCAGTGAAAGGGCATGTGTAAATCGTGGTCGAATACTGAAATCCTAGGCTGTGCGGCGAATAACTCCAATGCTATTGGATATCGCAAATTTTAGCTGTATGGGAGAAGTCCCGCCCCTTTTCCTCTTAAAACCTGCTCTGAGTGGAAGTCTACCTCTCAACCAAATAATGAAGCAATCGGTAAAGAATTTCCGGAGGTGTGTGACATTTCCCATAAAAAATACAAACTTTTCATACAAAAAGGTTCTTCGGATTTTTGCGAATTTCCATATTTTCCACATAACTTTTTCTTTTTATAAAAATCTGAAAGAAATCATTGTTTTTCAAGTTTTAGAGGAATGCTTAAAAGACGTTATTTAAATCACCTTAACAGCCATGAAACTCCAAAACTTTTTGCAAATAAATCCAAAATATTTTTAAAGAATTATTCAAGTCATTCCGAGTGAAAAGTATGTTTTCCAATTTTTTTTGTATTCGATAGGCCTGTAAAGAACATTTTGAGGATTTTTTAAAAAAATGTAAAATTTCAACAGCTACTACTTTGGTGTTCGAATTTAGGTTTTTGCACACAAAAACTCAAGACTTTGCTTAAATTTTCTACTTACATTTTTTTAAAATTTTGCATATTTGTAGTTTTGATGATTTTTTTATTAAAATACCTTAACTCAACATTTCTGAAATGGTGCTCTTCTAACAACGGCCACTTTCTTAAACGTAATAGTCCGATAAATGATGAACCACGCGACTACATTCTTTATTCTACCATTAAAAAAATACGAAGAAGTATTCGATATTCATGCTATCGATACTTTTTTTCAATATTTTGTGGGCATCGATACTTTTCTTTTGATACCAAAAAAGTAGGTATCGATCTTTTTTTCTTCCGATATCGTGTCCCTAATTTTGAGCATTAGTGCCGCACAATTTTTTTTTCTATGGAGTGTGAGGCGCCTTACTATACATAACCTCAATCGTAAATACATTGGAATTCAAAACAACAGTGCAGCCAATATTAAATGGAAAAAAAATTGTTGCGTTTTTCTGTTCTTTTCTCAGCTCAAAAGAGGTCAACATTCTGTAAATTCAGGACAAAATCTAAAAAACTCCGAATTTTGTGAGGGCAGAATATTTTTCAGAAAAGAATGCGCTATTAGTTTGAAGGTATGAGAATAGGTCGTAAAGTAATTTTCACCCTCCTACCCCCACCCGCCATTTTGTAAATGCGATTTTAGTACTTTTGTATGATGGGTGTGTGTGTGTGTATTAGGGCTTTTAATCCCGGGATCCCGAACCATTTTCTAGTCCCGGAACCCCAGGATTCCTAAAACTCGAGATTTTATTTTAAAGAAAATATAAAAATTTTGAGAAATTATAAATGCAACTGCAATGTAAACGATGGTTATTTTTATTATCGAAATCGTCCTGTTTTTTAACAAACAAGTAAATTTAACCCTGTTTGTTTGGTTTAACTTTTTAACGCTTATTATTTTATGTTATATAAATATAAGATATTTTTAAATATTTTTTGTTTTCTAAAATAAGTGTTGCACTTTTCTGAAATATATACAATCATAACGATTTTTATTAACTTATTATATAATTTAAATATTTAAAAACTAAACAAACATCTCTAATGAAGGACCTTAAAGATTATGATTTTTATTAAAAAAATCATCATACCCGAATCGTTATTTTCTAATTTATTTTTTTTTTCAATCTGGTTTAATCTGGTGGTGTATATTTTTTAATCATAACATTAACAAGTTTTTCCTCTAAAAATACAGAATTCAGTTTTATATTAAAATTATTGTTGAATTTTTTTCCTTATATTCTTCTTTGTACATTACAACAACCATTGTCTGCATTAGTAATAATGAATTCGTCTTGGTGCTGTCTTATAAACTTTTGAGTTTTTTTGAATATTTTAAGTATGAATAACGACTACATTTGGATTTCTATTCTAAATATAAAAAAAATTGTTTGCATTTCTTTTTTCCAAAACGCAGAAACTAAAAGAAAGAGTTATTTATGGTCCCTGCTTTTAATACAGTGCCATTATTTTACATTTTTGGCATTTCGGGATCCCAAAAAATACCGGGATCATGAATTTCAAATTCCGAAATCCCGGGATTTGCCAAAACCCTTCGGGATTGAAAGATCTAGTGTGCATATCAATCACGTTTAGACTCCAAAACCGCAGAACCCATCTTTCTGATCTTTTAGGAAACTAAAACAACATCTTGAGAGTGTTCCTGTGGAGTAAAGAGTCAAGTATATAAGGGGCGTGGCACCTCCCATACAACCTAAATTTTCGATATCGAGTTACTTTGGTGTTATAGGTCGCACAGCCTCAGAAACCTCAGTTTACACATGCAGTTTCATTGATAGCATATTATGGGCGTTTGACAAGTGGGTGTGGCACCTTAAATACAACCCAACTTTGTGGTATCGAATAGCTTTTGAGTTATAGGTCGCGGAGCCTCAGAATTCAGTATTTGACCTCAATTTACGCATGCAGTTTCACTGATTAATATTAATAGACGTTGGAAAAGGGTAAAAAATTTAAATTTCCCTTTATCTATTTTACTAAAATTTTTACTGGATATTGCTTTAGTGTGAAAATATTCTCTAGATTCGTAATTTAGTAGTTGCTCGAATTCGGGCAACAGCGTAGCAAACCTGTTTAGTAAAGGTTTAAATGATAAAATGGAACATGATAAACATAACGACTTTCCAAAGTTCCACCCAGAGATGGATTTACCGCACTAGGCGCAATAGGCTTGCCACCCACATCTAAAATGTGTAGTATACTACGGGCGGCCTTCGAATCTTGTTGTGATCTCGGCCATGACTCAATTTAAAAATCAATATTTTGAAGCAGAATATTTTGAAAAGTTGTATTTTAGGCTTCAAAGTAGGGTAAGTAGTAAGTTAAACTACTACTGTAATGCTAGTATAAGCTAAGTTAGTATATTTTACTGTAAGCTAAGTGTAATGGGTCATAACACTGTTAAACGATGTTTAAATTTCTTAAAAATACATATTATTAGGTGGCCTATTATACAAAAATTACATAATTTTTAAATTTTGACCACGGGTTCGGATTCAGCGACCCATTTTTACCTTGTTTTCGCGCCAGCACCGAATTCGTAAAAATAAAAATAAATTAGGTGGCAACCCTATTAACCATATTGAATTTTAAAATTTTGAATTCAGATTAGAAATCACTGTTAAATTATGTTTAAACTCTTAAAAATAAATGTTATTAGGTAGCAATACTGTGGTAAAAATTTAGGTGGCAGCCCTAACTTACATCTTAAATTTTAGAACTGTGACATTAGATTCGAAATCAAATCCGTTTTCAGAATTTCAAAATTAAAAGAACTCGCAATAATACATAAAAAATCTAGGTGGCAACGCTATCCGCCATCTTGTATTTTAAATTTTGACATCAATTCCGAAATCAGCTACACCCTAAAACTGCCAACCACGGAGTCCAAAGAAACCTTAAAAGTTTTAATATGCTTAAGCTTTTCCTATACAAGCTCATTGAAGTTTTTGGATACTTGGTTTACTTTGGAGACTTGCCTTCAATTTCAAGCTTTACAAGCTTTTTGCCGAAGACATCAAGTTTTCCTTTACTTGGGACTTTGTGCCGTTCGCTTGCAAGCTAGCATACTTGCAAGTCGCAAGCTGTCGTGGGCTTATTTATATTCAAGTTCAAGTTATACTTGCTTGAAAATTATCAAGCTCAAGCAAGCTTGAACTTGTGTTTTAAGCAAGTATTTGAAATAGACTTCAAGTAGGCTTGTGCAGTTCACTGGTACAAACCATAATAGATCAAGCCCGCTTTTTTGTCAAGTTTCGTTAATTTTATCTAGCTGCAGCCAAAGCAATTCAAATCGAATGCTCCGTAAGGAATCAGCTGTTTTTTTCTTTCAAATGAATTTAGTTTTAAGTCGTGTGACATAAAGACGAGCTCACTCTAGTCATTTTGCTCATATTAATTAATACATGCGCCGTCATCTAAAAACTTTTCGCCTCCAAAAATGTACCGACACGAAAATATTACCGCCCCCAAAAATTTGCGCCCTAGGCTCCAGCCTTCTTAGCCTAATGGTAAATCGGCCCCTGGTTCCATCCTAGCTGAAGTGTGTCATGAGCTATAATAACAAATTATCTCTATTGGATGTGAAGTTGTGGTTTCCCTAATTTGTCACATTGAACCACAAGATAATACTTGTATTCTTTCCATCATATATGAATTATAAAAGTAACTCAAAAACGAAATCACAAATATTAATTAATTCCACTCGATGTAAGTTGCACAATAGCATCACCCATTTATCATTCTCCAACGACATACACCTGCAAAACGGAAATCAAGTCGAAAACCATAATGATTCCAGCTTATAAATAAACAACCCTGCAGATTAGCCAAGGATATCAACTGGTTCCTGAGTGGAACAAATTAAAGTCACAAACATATTGATAGCACAGAAGTTATTGCTGCCTTGTTGTCCGTCTATTAACGTTGATGTCCTTTGTCGCTTATAATAATGTTTGCAGCTACCCCGTCTCTTAGCTTCCGACACAGTCTTTCTTTTCTTTCCCCTTCTCGAAGCAAGTAGTTACAAGTGTGCTTTCTGGTCACTGCATTCGTAATATTGTGAGTATTTCAGAGAGGGGTCGGAAAAGACGGAAAAGAGGACTTTTCTTGTTAGATTCGCATTATTTGTCAAGTAATGCGATGACAATATTAAATACCGTGATAAAGGGTGGGTTAATTTGTTTTTCCTTACTCTTGGAACGGATGCGATTTTCGCATTAGGCTTTATTTCATACCTCACAAGGGTTGGGTTGACATTTATCGGTTACTATCGAGGTCTTTGCATTGCATGCAGTGTTTTAAGAACTTTGAACACGTGTTTGTTTTGTAATAAATAGAATTTATTTAGCTCTAGTTTAAAATTTTTTTATCGTTAATTTGAACATGGCAATAAAATGTCAATTACTTTTTGTTCAGAGGCGCTATCTTCAAAGATCGAGCGATTTTATGCACGCGTCATTATTGACTGCCTTTTCTTCATTGAGTGGCAATATTATGTAAAAATATATAAATAATTAAATAACAGTTCTGTTCAAAATGCGTATGAAGTAATTTTAAGGATCTTGTTTCTTCATTTTAAAGATATTAACTGAAGATACGACGTTTGCAGTAAATTCGTGAAATTGAGTCGATTCTTTTCGAAATTATATTCACCGCACACGTAGCAGAAAATATTTGGATCGTCTTGAATTCTCGCAGACTTTTAATCATTTCATATTGTAGTTTATTTTATTTTTTATTATTTTCTTTCTTTCGTTACAAATTGTGCGCTTCTTTTGCTATTGTGCCACGTTTTTGCTAGAATGTTTTTGATTCTATTTCTTTAATACATCTCGTCAGCGATGCAGACGTTTATGTTACAATAAAAAAAGGAAGGCTCACGACTGTGCTCTTTGTGCTCTCATTGTCATTAGTGTAAAAATCTGGCGTTTCGCTTTAACGGTATCGGCTATCAGTCGTGAGCCTACCTGGTTTTATTGTACCATGCAAACTAATGTATTTCGTTTCGTTTCGACAGTATAGGCGGTTGCACTCTCAGTCATGAACCTACCTTGTTTTCATTGTACCATGCAAACTAATGTATTCCGTTTCGTTTTGACAGTATCGGCGGTTATACTCGCAGTCATGAGCCTACCTGGTTTTATTGTACCATGCAAAATAATATATTCCGTTTCGTTTTGACAGTATCGGCGGTTGCTCTCTCAGTCATGAGCCTACCTGGTTTTATTGTACCATGCAAACTAATGTATTTCGTTTCGTTTCGACAGTATCGGCGGTTGCAATCTCAGTCATGAGCCTACCTTGTTTTCATTGTACCATGCAAACTAGTGTATTCCGTTTCGTTTGGACAGTATCGGCGGTTGCACTCTTAGTCATAAGCCTACCTGGTTTTATTGTACCATGCAAACTAAAGTATTCCTTTTTATTTGGACAGTATCGGCGGTTGCACTCTCAGTCATGAGCCTACCTGGTTTTATTGTATCATGCAAACTAAAGTATTCCGTTTCATTTGGACAGTATCGGCGGTTGCACTCTCAGTCATGAGCCTACCTGGTTTTATTGTACCAAGCAACCTAATGTATTATGTTTCGGCGGTCGTGTTCTAAGTCGTGAGCCTGGTTTAATTGTAACATGTTTGTTTGTATATTTTGTGTTCTTTCTCAAAACACCTTATTTGACACTTATGCCTTATGAACAATAAAAATTTAAAAAATGATTTTATCTATAACAAACCTTACTGGTTATGTATTTATATGACAATAAAATAAGGCGAAATGCATAAATAGACAATCACTCAAGTTGAGTGCTTTCTTTCAATTAAATACAACTTTTCCATTTCTCAATAGATTTTCTTCAACAATATATTTTTCTTTCGGATAAGTACAGGCCTTAGCAAAAAATATCAAAGCTAACGAAATATATTGATTTCTTAAAAAAATTTGCAATTCGTTTTTTTTTTTTTGTAAATTTTTCTGAAAAACACGAAAAATCCTCAAAAATTTAATTCATTTCGCCCAAACTAACAGTTGAATTAAAAAATAATGTAGCCATTGTTTGTAGGGAATTAAATTAGCGTTGACTTGATATATTATTTATTTTATTACTGTATTTAGTTTTGGAGATTTATGCTATTAAGTGAAACAAACTTTTTTTTGTAAAAAAAACTACAGTGGGAAATATCTCGAAAACGGAGTGACAGGAAAAAAAAGGTATGACATTTTCGGAATCACCAATCGTTTTACATTAGAAATGCATAGTGGCATTCATTGTACATTCTGGCTGTTACCCAGTGTTATCAAAAGTACTCATTCTACCCATACTCAACTACCCAAGTCAGTGTGAATACCCGTATTTTTTTTTTTTTTTTAAAAAAGATCAAAGAACCAAGGCATGCGCCTTATACAAACAAGGTTTGGTCTTTGACCTGAAAGGAAAGGGATAGATTTATTTAGAGGAATTTATTGGAACAATACGTGAATTATTGATTAGGCGAAACAACCGTGCAAGACAATTTGAATTGCTTTTAACCGAGGCTAGTGTTATGCCTTAACCTCGGCAAGCATTTCCAGCCCTTAGTTGTTTCCATTCCTTTAATTCCACATTCTCCACAATTTTAGCTGTGGATTTTCAGTTTTCCATAATTCTTATATGTAGGAAAAAACAAAGAAAGTGAAAAGAACCATGCCCGAGCCCGGATTCGAACCAGGGACCTCTGGGTTGAGAGTCTAGCGCACTCTCCACTAGACTACAAAGGCCGACAAAACGTATTGTCTTAAACGATCAGCAATGTTCTCAGTCTACTAAATATAAAGTCAACTTGAATTAGGTCTGTTTCTGAATTCCCAAAGAAATTATCTTTGACGGGGCAGCAGTTAAAAAAGCCCTACAGCTGTGTTTTAGAGTATTCGAAGTTTTGAATATTGTATAATTTTGATGACGTCACTTCGTTTGGAGCGTGCTTTTTATCCGAACTTGGTAAAAATCAGTATACGTTTTACAAATATATGCTTATGTGCAAAATATCACGTTTAAACATTAATTTTTGTAGAACTTATGATGTAGTCTGGTGTTCTGGCTTAATTTTCAAGGTTTTTTCGGGCGTTTTTATTTTTAACAAAATAATATACAATCATTTAAATTTTTTTAGATTCGATAGCATTTTTTTTTTAACACCAGGGCCGATGAAAATACCTTGATTCGAGAAAAACGCTTTAAAAATTTTAACAACATATATTGCTCAAATATGAGACGCTCTTGACTATTTGATGAAACTTTGTTAATATTTTTAATTTTCGTCTGAAATTTTTACTATATACAGTAGTTTTCCTATTAAAGCTGTATGCTGTAGGAACGAAAAATTTTGGGCATATCACTCTACACGCGAAATTTTGGCGTAAAGTCAAAATTTTTGTGTGGAGAAAAAGCATTTGCTGTTCTGGTTGACAGATTCATATTTTTATTGCTGCAATTTTATATCCTGTAAGAAGCAAGACTACAGATTAATAAACTACATAAATGCAACAATAAATTTGTTAAATAACAAATTTAACACTTGAACATACTTACTGCTTATTTTTAATTGTTGAATGGCAAACTTCCGCGCCAATTAAATGTACGGGCATATAATCGACAGCGAAATTTTTAAATTTCAACTCTACTCACGAATGGAATTTTGGCAACATAGCAAAAATTTTCGCTTCTACAGCGTACTAGCTGGCGAAAAAAATTTCGCTGCCTGTTCGTTGTCAAAAATCTCAATGTATTTCTTATGGAAATTTTTTTTTCGTTCCTACAGCATACTAAGCTTTAACGAACATTTGATTCTACCAAAACTGCAAATAACGAAGAAGCAAATTGTTTCCACTGAGTTCCAAAATAAATTTCCATGAATTTAATTGTGACATTTTTAGATCAAGTTAGTTTGAAGAAGGCAACAACAACAACAACAACTCTGTATAGAGACAATCACATTTCTACATTTCCTCTTCAGTGGTCTTGAGTGATTCAGCTGTGACCAACCCACTGTTAAAGTCTGTTATATGATTTGACACTTGTTCGAACGAATTCGTAAGAATTTTAACGTTCTCATCGGTCATTTAATCATATGACATTAAAGCAGTAGTTATTTTTAGAGCAAGCCTTCAACTCTACCAGGATTGCTGTAACTCCTAAGGACGTGAAAATATACCCTCCTCCGATATAATTTTTTGCCTATATATTGAGAGTACAGTAGTTTTCGGATTCAACAAACAGAATGATTGTAAGCCAATTCGTTAAATCGATATTTTCGCTAAACCGAGTACTAAAATAAAATGGCCTATTTTTATACTAAAATTACTGGAAGTAGTAAACAGTAATAGTAGTTTTCGGATTCAACGAACAGAATGATTCTAAGCCAATTCGTTTAATCGATATTTTCGCTGGCCTAATCGATGGCCTAAAATGGCCTATTTTTATACTAAAATTACTGGAAGTAGTAAAATTATTTTATTGAAATAAAAACTTATAAGATAAGATATACGATAAGAACGTATAAAAAGGTACATAGTAAATTCATTTTTTAATGAAAAGGGTCTGTTTCCGAACTCGATTCAAGTACCTTTAGGTTTGTTGATTTAACGAATTGGCTTACAATTATTCTGTTCGTTGAATCGGAAAACGACTGTACTCTCAATATATAAGGTGTCTCGCAATGGAGTGCAAATATTTACGGCAAAAAATAATATCGGATGGGGGTCTATTTTCACATCCTTAGGAGTTATAGGGCTAATTAGTATTTCATCACTTTGATGCACATTATTGTTTTTAGGAGTAAAACTGACCCACGGAAAACTTATTTTAAGAGCTCATTTGAAAGGCAATGAATTGACCTTTCTAAAGGTGTATCAACTAACCCACCCAATTTTTAGTATAAAAGGCCCCATTGTGCGGTATATCAGCGAACCCAACCGACCGTTACCGAGCTATGCTTGTGTTAAGATGAAATCAATCCGTTGAAACTACAAAATTTCAAATTTGAGCGCAATTTTCTCAGAATTTCGTCACACGGTTTTGCATTCTGCCTTCAAGTAATAACAACATAAAAACAAAATATGGTACCCTGACGATGTTGATAAATAGTCAATGAAACGTTGGTACAAAAAAAAATGAATTAAAATTGTTTTTAATTGCATTTAAAATACCGATCTAGACATCTTATCTAAATTGATCTCTCACAACATATCAAAATAAAATAATTTTGAAATTCCATATTTTGTGCAATCACAATTGTGACAATTGTGAGAAGCAAAAATTTGCAATTTTAAAAAATGTCTGAAACTGAATCCAGTACAGGGTTGCCAACTGATTTTATGGATTTCCCCGCAGTGGTTCTCTAAATTCCCCGATTTTTCATCGAATTCCCCCCAAAAAAATTTTTATGAATTTGTTTATGGACTTTTTAATTGAATATTACAATAAATAATGTATGGATTTTATAAATTTTATGAAAACAATTCATTCTGATAAAAAAAATTTCACAATATAAAATTAAAAAAAAAATTACTTTAACAAAGGAAAATGTGTTTTCGAGTCGCGACTTCAAACTTTGAAGCTACTTTGGAGTCGATGGCCCTACTCCAAAGTATGTAAAGGGTGGTTTTAGGCAAACAATTTTTTGAAAATTTTTATGAATTTATTTATAGACTTTTTTAATTGAATATTACAATAAATAATGTATGGATTTTATAAATTTTTTTAAAACAATTAATTTGGAAAAAAAAATTTCACAATATAAAATTTAAAAAAAAAATCACTTTAAAAAATGAAAATGTGTTTTCGAGTCGCGACTTCAAACTTTGAAGCTACTTTGAAGTCGATGGCCCGACTCCAAAGTATGTTAAGGGTGGTTTTAGACAAACAATTTTTTGTAAATCTAATTTTTACATTTGATTATTGTTGTACAACTATTCACAAAAATGTCAAAAAAATTTATAAATTAATCCTGCTTATAATACAGATTCTCTAGCGCTTAAAACCCGATGCACCAGAGTACCTTTAACTAACCAGAGTAACTTTAAACGCATTTTTCTCGAAACATACTTTTTCAAATTAGGTCACCAACTAATCGACCGATTTTATTGTTTTTTACAAAATCTCTTGTATTGTCACTTTACATTTCTTTTACCAAAATAAGCGTCTTTGGAAAATTTGTCCTGCTTTTACACGCAACAATATGGTAAAAAAATATCGTAAATTTTTCAACTTTGTTTCCGCGCCTCGTAACTGCCTTTTTTTAAATGTTTTTATTCCATTTTGTTAAAAGATATGGAGCCGAGCTATGGTGTGTCCTGATTTTCACTTATTTTTAAGCACACTTACTTCAGCGCAATCAACAATATATTAAAAAAAAATTTTTGCTTATACTGATGATGTTAAATTAACATGCAAATGAAATTTTTTGTATGTTTGTATAATATACTTTTTTAGAAATCTTCTTCTATAATATGCCTAAATAATTACCGTTTTTGCCCAAAACTTCTCTTAAGTCAACTTCGCACATTTATGATGTTATTGAAATGCAAATCGAAGTGTCAAATTTTT
Source organism: Dichetophora obliterata (assembly GCA_963920525.1). Lineage (NCBI taxonomy): Eukaryota > Metazoa > Arthropoda > Insecta > Diptera > Sciomyzidae > Dichetophora > Dichetophora obliterata. The sequence continues at coordinate 14,543,904 of OY986435.1, read as the reverse complement.
TGTCAATTGCTTTCAAGGCTATAAACGAAAATGCATTAAAAAATTAAACAAAAATGTATTATTAAAAAATTTATTTGGCAACAAGGATTTTTTTGCTAATGTTAATTATATTTTTCTAATGTTGTAAGTAGAACATTGCATCAGAAAATTGTATATAAAATCAAATTCCCCGCAAATATTAGATAAAATGTTAAATTCCCCTTAAAAATCATTAAAAATTAGATGAATTATTAAATTCCCCGCATATTTGAGAACATTCCCCGATGGATATGAAATTTCCATCCCCGCAAATCGGGGAATTCCCCACCAGTTGGCATGCCTGATCCAGTATCTTGTTGATTAAAGCTTTATTAAAACTGATAGCTCGATGAATATTTGTTCAAAATTCCCTGAAGTCGGCACTATATATAAACTCAATCGTAAATATATCGTAATTCAAAACATCAGTGCAGCCAATATTAAATGAAAAAATGTTACATTTCTTCCGTTTCGTTCTTTTCTCAGCTCAAAAGAGGTCAACTACGAGATAAATTCAGGTCAGAATCTAAAAAAATCTGCATTTTGCGAGGGCCGGGTTTTTTTCATAACAAATGCACTATAATTCAACTCTCTAGCCCCCTTTTTGGGGACTTTTTAACCTTTTTCGAAAAAATGCTTTTAATGTAGGTGTAGATGGATAAAATATTCAATGAAAAGATTTCTCATTTAAAAAATATTCAATTTTTTGAAATTTTCCTTTAGCCATGTGACCACAACAACTATGTCAAATTCAATGTCCCATAATCATAAACCAAAAAAAAAGTCAACTCTAAATTGAAAAACTGTCAAAAATGGTTATACATACTAAATTCTGAGTCGATTTTGTTTTTGTTTATGATAATGGGCCATTAAGTTTAAAGAAAAAACTTACCCCAGAATTGTTTTTTTCCTCTAACAAAAAATGCTTGTAAAAACTTAATTTCATTAAAGCGCCCAAAGTAATTATGTATCAAATTCATGTATCAAAAACCGGATAAAGTGTGGAGGAGAATGTCGTAAACAAACACTGACATTAGATCTTATATAATTCTGAAAAAAAGACAACTGTTTGCCCGAAATGCCGTCATTTTAGAATCAATTGAAAAAAAGTGATGCAAACCAAGTGTTTTAATTGGCACCTCTGCTGCAGTCCAGCCACATTCAAATTAGATTACTTAAACGGTAAACTTTTTCCGCGCATCATCCCCGTTGCTAAGCATTTGATTGCATCGCATAATAGTAGGTACTTTTAATATGCATCGAAACGGCAAAAATGCTTTACAATCGAGGTGAAATTTAATTTAATAGATGCCTTAGTGGCCAGCCAACTCAAATGAAATATTATTTTGCTAACTGGGAACACAATTTTGGAGATTTCATCATAGTCGTCCACAACATTTACCAGCATACATTTTGATTAGACGCAAAGCAAGCAATTAGTATTGGCACTTTGGGTAAAATTGATTGCACTTCCGGTGCAAAAACTGCACTAATTTGAAAATTAAAACAATTACTTTATCGTTACTATTACAGTTGGTTCTAGCAAAACTGTTTGGCACTGCAACTGCGGCCAAAGTTTTTAGTTTTAATTAAAATTTTGATGTTTGATTTAGAAATGAATTCTGTTGTTTTAATTTCAAAATAAATTTCGCACAAATTAAGGCTTTCTAATGGCTATTGTAAGAGGTTTTTCTTAGAAATTGCTTTTTATTAGTTATATTTTGATATGTTTTTAAAATTTTTTACGCCTTTGGATAACTTTATTTTATTAAAAATTATGACTTATTTAAAAACTTAAATACTAAAAAACATGAATTGGCCATGGCAACTCTTGAAAGGACTTTTAATGCACGCACACAAACACTAAACGTTTGAACATAAAAAAACAACATTTTGCTGAAAAAACTTATTCGAGTCCCCATGCAAGTTTACTCTGAAACAATTAGGGTATTCACAAAGTAAGCTATCATGTCATATTGTCCTAAAATTTTACAACTAAAATTTACAAGATAAATAAATGCAAATAAGAAACAGCTATTTGATTGCGACACTTCAATAAATATAGCTTACAGAGTTGTAATATATTAGTACTTTTTTATATGGAAGGCAACAATAAAATGTTTAAGCTAGTGTAAAATATATGGACAATATGACATTATGACATGGTAGCACACCTTGTGAATACACTAAATGTAAAATAATATACACAGTGTTATAACAGCATTTGTAGGTTATGAAATTTAAAATTTTTTGCGATATTTGCTAACTAAATCGAACGATCCATTTCCGAGTTGTGATCAAAAATGTAAGAATTTTCTGTTAGTCCAACATAAATTTTAAAAGAACAATTAAAAAAACGAATTGACCATATTAGCCCATGAAAAGACTTAAGGCCCAACCAAAATAGACGAAACGAGACGATAGCAACTTGACGAACGTCTGCACTCGTTACGGATGTTTTCGGATTTAGCCCAAAATGAAACGAGTTGCTCAACTCGTCTGAAGCAGCTGATCAGTTGGCAATCGAGTGTTATTTATTTATTTAATTTATGCATTTTTTAATTGTTTGCTTTTTTAATTTTTAATTTGTGATTTGTGAAAGATGAGTGAAATAATGGTGAAATTTAAACAAATTGATGAAAATAAAATAATAACGTACTCTGCACAGCTGTTGTTGACAAGTTGCTACGCTAACAGTTCGGTTCTTATGGAATAATACGTCTTGTCAAAATCAGGGACCGAAAATAACTGTTATTTTAAAATTTTCAGATGAAAAAGGCACAACGAAAAATTTTCCGGTGGACTTTTTTAAAGAAACCATTATAATCGTAATGGTAGCAGCTTCGAGAATATTAAACGCCTTTTAAATTTTCGACTGTTACTATAAAAGTAAAATTTAACTGTTATTTTTTGCTTTTTATTTTTTTGGGCAAAAATAACTGTTACTTTTGCCTTTTATTTTTTAGGTCAGAAATAACAGTTATTTTGTGCCTTTTATTTTTTCGGAGTGAAATATCAGGCAATTTGTATTTTTTCAAAGACCGCTTGACTATATAAAATACTATTAAAACTAAAAAAGTGTTATAGCTCAAAATGTGCGCACTGCTGAGACAATGAAAATTGCATTAAACTTTTTTTGTCGTTCAAGAGGCCTTTAAAAAATTCGAATTGCCTGATATTTTTGACCGAAAAAATAAAAGGCACATAATAACTGTTATTTTTGCCCTAAAAAATAAAAGTAAAAAGTAACAGTTATTTTTGCCCGAAAAAATAAAAGGCATTAAATAACTAGTATTTTTGTCGGAAAAAAATAAAAGTTAAATGATAACTGTTAACATCTGATTTTTTTGATAAAAACCATAACCGGTACGGTCCCTGGTCAAAATGTTTCGTTTATTTTCGTTCAGTTACGTTTGCTTATTTTGGGTAACTACTTTAAAATGTATTTAACCGAACATTTACGTTTTTACTCGTTACGGAGCAAATCGTCTATTTTGGTTGGGCCTTAAGAACCGAACTGCTAGCGTAGCAACTCGTCAACAGCTGTGCAGAGTGCGTTATTATTTCATTTTCATCAATTTGTTTCAATTTCACCATTATGCCACTCATCTGTCACAAACCTTTATTAACAATTAAAAAATGCATAAATTAAATAAATAACTAACTCTCGATTGCCAACTGATCAGCTGATTCAGACGAGTTGAGCAACTCGTTTCATTTTGGGCTAAGTCCGAAAACATCCGTAACGAGTGCAGACGTTCGTCAAGTTGCTATCGTCTCGTTTCTTCTATTTTGGTTGGTCCTTTACGGAATAATACTCCATGTCAAACTGTTTCGTTTAGTTTCGTTCAGTTACGTTTGCTTATTTTGGGTAACTACATTAAAATGTATTTAACCGAACACTTACGTTTTCGGAGTATTTACTCGTTACGGAGCAAATCGTTTATTTTGGTTGGGCCTTTTGGCCTAGCTGCTATTGGTCAATTGTGTTGTGCATTTTATTAAATGTTTGAACACAAAAGATCCCGAATTGGACCTACGAATTTTATGCTAACTCCGAATGGCTCAAATTCTCCAGAAGCTTTACATGGCAGTTTCTACTCTCTGGTGTTTGCCGTTGTAAGCAGAGGGCAATTCGCAATCTTGTGCAAATGGTCTTGTATCATTTGTACTCTACACTAACAAAAAATACAGAGATGCACTCACTTCGCTTTAGCAAATATGCAATGCGGAAAGACCATGGTTTTTCTTCCAAGTGGGCGGGCAAAAGCAGGGCTTGGAAGCGCTTCTAGCTGGCCATCATATGTATTTTTTAGCCCTTCCGCACTCATTTCCAAGCCCATTAAATTTTTATATAAAACTAGAAAATTTTCTGGGTCTCGAACCCACGTTTCCGAAAGCTACCTTTAATTTGTTATCATTTAGAATAAGCTAAAGTTTATTAACAAATGCGGCAAACGAGTGGAAAAGGTGTCGCACCGGCACATGAGAGGACGTGGGTTTAAATCTGGAAATTTGTTAGTCGTTTTTATTTCAAGTCAATATTTGTATTAGGGGTATTCACGATTCAGTGCACTTGCCTGTGCAGTTGAGGACTTGTGCAGTTGTGCAGTTAGGTTTTCGTGAACACACCACCATCACCATTTCAAAGCTGTCAACATTTTTCAATGCGCACAAGTGCACAACTGACCAAGTCCTCAAGTCCACAAGTTGAAGGTAATAGTAGAAAAGCACTTGTGCAGATTTTAGACGTACGTACAATTTGTTTTTGTAAAGTGCACAAGTCCTCAACTGCACAGGAGTGCACTGAATCGTGAATACCCCTATTGCTTTTCTTTCTAGCGTGCAGTCTCAAAAAAGGCTTCTAGCAGGCCTCTTTAAGGTAGTAGACCAGTGTGACGAACCGAAATTTCGAAGTTTTTTCGTGAATTTTTTTTAACAAGAAAATAATATGCGATCGTTTTGTAATTTTTACATGTTTATATATAGTATTCTAAAGTATACGAACAAAAAAATTTTTGACTTAATTTTGAATTAATCTATTTATAATTTTTAATATCAATGTTAAGTTCTCGAAAGCTGTTTCGGGGAAGCACTGTCTCAAAACTATTCAACCGATTTGGCTCAAAATTTAACTAGTTATTCTAGATACTCATAGCTAAATACCTAACCTTTAAAACATTTAATTTTTTAATAAAAAATTAATTTTTTTAAACATTTTATTAAAAAAAAAATACATTTCTGGTACCTTTTTTTCACAAGTCTGCCATTTTTTTTAATATGCATATTATTGGTTAGTTCATTAGAATAAGGTCCAACCCATATTATGGTGGGTAAATTTTTATCACTTTAGGTTGTTTTGGACCTCTCTTATCGATATCATTGAGATGTTTTAATGTTATTTGGGCTGGTTCTTAAGATGATCTAATGCGGAGAAAGTGCTAAAAAGCTGTATTAGCTGAGCTCTATTGTTATTGCATGTAGATATACACAATAATAATCTCTCTAATTTTTTTATTTCAGATGACTACGGAAGGCTGTGTGCTTCCCCGAAACAGCTCACCATTCTTTCGAGGACTCGACTTTGACATTAAAAATTATAAATAAATTAATGTAAAATTAAGTCAAAAAAAATTTTTTTGTATACTTTACAATACTAATATAAACATGTAAAAATAACAAAACGATCACATATTTTTTTTTGTTAAAAAAAATCACGAAAAAAACTTCGAAATTTCGGTCGTCAACCTGGTCTACTACCTTAAAGAGGCCTGCTAGAAGCCTTTTTTTGAAAATGCACGCTAGAAAGAAATGCAATATCAATATTAACTTGAAATATAAACGACTGACAAATTTCCAGATTTGAACCCACGTCCTCTCATGTGCCGGTCAGTCACCTTTTCCACTAGTTTGCCGCATTTGTTAATAAACTTTAGCTTATTTTTCATCATTACACACTAAAGAATTTCAAAAATAAATTCACACCTGTGAGCGGATATTTACATTTTTTACACCGAACGGTGTTAATTTATACCGCTTTCTCGGTGTAAAATGACGAACTTATACGATCGGTGTGAAATAAGAAAAGCAAAGAAGAAAAGCAACATTGAAATCACATTCTCATTGATAAATTAAAAATTGAAATTTCTGAATTGAATTTGTTCAGTTTAATTTTGTAAATCTTGATTAAAGACCTAAATGTAATTTTAGCAACACAAAATAGACCCAAAAAAAAATTAAATAAGCCCCAAAAAATGTCCTTATATTTTTGGGTGTTACTTCACACGAAATAACTTCCAATTTTCGGAGACTATCTCATAATTTTTGGGAAATATTTCATTTTTTGTTTGGGTCTTATTTCATTATGAAATAAAGCCCAATGAAATAAGCCCCATATAAAATTTGATTAAGACCCAATCAAATTTTATTTGGGGCTTACTTCATTTGACAGTTAATAAATTTAATGGCAATTTAATAAAAATTGTAAAAAACATTCTTTTAAATAGTTGAAAATTACACCATTCGGTGTTAAAAAAATTTATCATTTTGCGTATTATAAATAAACACCTAACAGGGCAAACATCCTATCTGATATTTACTTTTTTACACCGTTCGGTGTGAAAAAAATATGCTCTTTCGAATATTAAATTCTAACACTTTGACACGATGTTGTTAAACACCGAACGGTGTAGGACCGTCTGAAACACCGATTGGTGTAAAAATTCTATACAAATTTTTAAGTATGTACAAATGAAAGGTAGCTTTCGGGAACGCGGGTTCGAGACCGAGCTCGGACAAACAAATGTTCGTTGTATATTTTTTAAAACTAAATTTTTTACAAATGTTACTGTTCATTTAAAATTTTTTTTTATTTTTTTAAAATTTCTTCATACCAAAATAATAGAAAAGACTTAGAATTTTTCCATATAAAAGTTTTCATATAGTGATATGTAATGTGTGAGATTTCGGACACCTGGGTTTGAGACCCAACTCGGACCAAAAAAAATTTTTTTTTTTAATTTAGATTTTTTTAAATTGATTTGATCAATAATAATTTTTACAAAATTTTTTAAAAAAAATTTTCATATAAAATAATTTGAAACGTTTTCGAACCTTCAAAAGGCAGGCCTTATAGAAGCGTGGGTATGTTTGCATGTGGGTATGTGTGATATCACGTAGACTCCAAAACCGCTGAACCGATCCATATGGAATGTTCAGGTAAGCTGAAGCAACATCTTGAGAGTGTTCAAGTGAACTGTCCATTGAACAAGGGGTCGTGGTACCTCCCATACTAGCCAAATTTGCGCTATCGCCCACAAACAAAAAAACGGTATACATATCTGTGGTCACAAGGAATAACAACTAAATTCAAAGTATCGTAAGAAACGATATTTTAATTGCACGAACTACGACCCATTTTTATGAAATAAATGAACCGTTACAAACAAAATATGTGCAGACATACGTGATGATCAATTCTGAGCAAAAAATGGATATCTGCATACTTCCAAAAGTTTGCAATAAAGTAAATTCTATATCGCTTTTTTACGATATTTTGAGTTTAGTCATTATTCCGTGACCACAGATATATCGGACGTTTTTGATCGTAAGAAACTAAAATTTAGTAATTTTGTTCTACGCCCCTTTTTTAAATCATGCTAATACCGGAGTTGTCCACGTTTTTATATTAAAACTTGGTACGTAGGTGCTCCAAGTGGTTATTACTATATATATACATAAAGGTTGCCACGCCCACTTACACTGCGCACAAATCAATAGAGCTTCTATATACCATGCGGTTTTGATCGTATAAAACTAAAATTTGGTAATTTATTTCATATGTTTAAGGTCCAAACATAATAGGCTCGAACTGGCTGAAGCTAATGTCAAATTTTATACGAATACATAGAAATGATGCGCACAACCCATAATTGCTGAAGGCAGCTTTTTCGTCAAGTTTCGTTAACTTGATGTGGCTGCAGACAAAGCGATTCAAATCGAATGTTCCGTAAGGAATCAGCTGTTTTTTTTCTTTCAAACAAATTTAAATGAAATTAACATGAACTTATTTTTACGATTCATTCCTGTTATCACAAATTCAACTGAACAAACCAAACAAAACGAATTGATATACAAATTGGCGAATTTTTTCAATGACTCAAGGACGAGCTCGCTCAAGTCATTTTGGTAAAATTGAGTATTTGGCAAAACTTGAGCTAGCTTTTCGTTGATTTTTGACATTAGCTGCAGCCAGCTCGAGCGGATTATGTTTGAGCCTTTAATCTCGAAAACTTTGCAAAAAATGGTCGTGGTCGCACTTTAACTGCTCCCACTTTTCAGAATTTATTTTTATTCTTGAGATGTTCATGTTGTGATAGTGAAACTTGCTATGTAGATGGTATGGGTTTAAATAGTGGTCACTATATATCTAAGTGTTGCCACTCCCTCTTTCACCGCCCACAAATCAGTAAAAATGCTATACTACCCCAACAACACTCAGTTCGTGCGCCTGAATATTTTTCAATATAAACACTTTCAACTTTTATTTATATTAAGAAATCAATTAGGGTTTTCACAAGCTGTCGTATTGTTGTATTGTCGTATTTTTTCACCATTTTCGTTTTTGTTGTTGCCTTCCACATAAAACTAGTTTACGACAATACAATCGCATTTGGTATGTATACTGTTTGTCGTATTTCATCAGTGCTGTTCTTTCTTGTTACGAATTTGTTATTACCGTGCACATTTCATAAGTAACATCACTATCATAACAGGTTTTCTTTTTATTTTGCCAGGCAAATAGGTTTGTAGAAGAAATTGAAAGTTTTGACGTGTCTTTCTGATTCATAACAAGATCAAGTCCTTACTTTACACACAAAGCTCTTATTATTTCATTCTTTTCGTTTTGTTTAGACATTTAAAAAAATTTACTTTCTCCAGTCATTTGTCTGTTTCTTCAGTCAGCTGTATAAATACCACATACAACAAAATAAACCCTTAGGGTATGTTCACAGTTGTATTTTTTATTGAAAACGCAATACGACATACAACAATACGACAGCTTGTGAAAACCCTAAATGTTTTTGATAAAACAAAGTTTGTTGTATTCCTAAAGCTTAGAATTTCATTTCTTAGGCAGCGTTCATAGTTTTTTTGCAGAGCTGAGAGGTTTGGCTGAAAAATATTTTGTGTATAAACATATGAAAAAGCTAAGTGTTTATAGTGCAAGCTGACTCCGAGCATAAAGCTAGTTCTAAAATGGTTTTCAACGCTTACATCTCCATCTCGCTTGCTCACACAAGCAGAAAGCGTGCACTGTAAACACCAATAAGCTCAAGAAGCTTATGAATCAGCTTCTGCCAAAGCGTCCACTATGAAGGCGGCCTTAGAAATGAGGTTTCAAGCTTTAAGAATACAAAAAATTATGTTGTATCAAAAACATTGATTTCTTAATATAAATAAAAGTTGAAAGTGTTGATATTAAAAAATATTCAGGCGTACGAACTGAGTGTTGCTGGGGTAATATACCAGACGGTTTTTACTGTAGAGGACTTAAATTTAGTAATTTAGTTCATATGGTTACTAAACCCATACAAGAACGGGTTTTCTATTGGAAAAGTGTTCGTGGCATCTCCATATTATTAAAATTTTTGATATTTTGGAGGTATAGGTCTCACAGCCACGAAATTCAGTATTCGACCTCAATTTACACATGCAGTTTCACTGATAACATATTATAGAAGTTTTAAAAGGAGGCGTGGCACATTTCACATAACCAAAACTTGCAATATCGAATGGCTTTGGAGTTATAGGTCTCACAGCCTCTGAATTCAGTATTTGATTTAAAATTACAAATGTAGTTTTAATGATAACCCACCACCCATACAACCCAAATTTTCGATATCGAATGGCTAGGAGTTATAGGTCGGACAGCCTCGGAATTTAGTATTCGACCTCAATTTACACATGCTGCTTCAATGATAACACTTTATGGGCGTTGTACAAGGAGGCGTGGTACGTCCCATATAACCCCAATTTTCAATATTGAACAGCTTTGGATTATAGGTTGCACAGCCTCGGAATTCTGTATTCGTCCTCAATTTAGACATGCAGTTTTATTGATAATATTTTATGGGCGTTAGGCAATGGGGCATGGCAGCAACGCGCCGGGTTTTGCTAGTATTTACGTGTACTATACGTATGCAATACTAAATTTCAAACTGGCATCTGAAAGTGAAATAAGTAAAGGCGAAAAAAACAGATATGGAAGATAAACAAATTTAAAAAAACGCATTTATTCTGCCATAAAGCTTTATTCGACATATAATTTATTTTAGGAAAACTTTCAGCAGAACATAATTTTGCTTTTCAGCTTTGAGTTTTATGTTTTGCAACAAGTGTTGCAAAGTAGACCGAAAAAGGCCGTGTTCAATTGATGTGAAATTTTTCCAATTGCACAAATTTGCAATCAGCATTGGCGTAACAAGCGGGGGGACAAGAAGAAGTTTCCTCCCCCCGCTTGTTACGCCAATGCTGACTGCAAATTTGGGCAATTGGAAAAATTTCACATCAATTGAACATGGCCTTTTTCGGTCTACTTTGCAACACTTGTTGCAAAACATAAAACTCAAAGCTGAAAAGCAAAATTATTTTCTGCTGAAAGTTTTCCTAAAATAAATTATATGGCGTAACAAGCGGGGGGACAAGAAGAAGTTTCCTCCCCCCGCTTGTTACGCCAATGCTGATTGCAAATTTGGGCAATTGTAAAAATTGCACAAAGCGGGGGAACAAGGGGGAAGTTGCCCCCTACCGCTTATTTAGCTAGATAAACAATTTAAAAAGAAAACTTCAAAAGTTATTCAAAATATCAGTTTTTTTACAACGATAATATTTTTGTATTGTATATTTTGCTTTTCTTTCTCTCTTCTTCATAAGCATGCTTTCGGATAACCATTTCATTTCTCTGTGTTTGCAAAAAGATAGAACAAAATGTAGAGTTTCTACTGCAATTCCAATTTGAAAATAGTCGGATACACTGAAAAAACTATTAAATGAAGTTGAAAAACTTGTTTCTTTGGTTGTGACTGTGCCTGCATCAGCAGCTTCATCTGAGCGTTCTTTTAGTGTACTAAGACGACTTAAAACGTATCTTCGAGCAACTATGACATAGAAACGACTCACTCATGCGGCACTTACACACATTCACAGAGGTAAAACCGAAGAATTTAATTCTGTGGAGGTGGTGAAAGAGTTTGTTTCTCGCAAGGACAGAAGGAAACATTTTGGAATAATTTAAATTGATATAAGTTTTTGCATTTAAACTATGTAAGAATATACCTAGTCTTGCTTTATAAAAGCAACAATTATTTCTTATATTTTCATATTACCATATGAAAGATCCTTAAAAAAATTATCTCTAATATCGAAATTGGAAACAATGTTGCCACTTTGGTACAATTGTACCAAAATTGGTACATTTATTTTAACTTAGTACCTTGGTACATTATTTTCCGAGTTGGTACATTTTGTAAAAGATTTACAATTTAACAACTTGTTACAAAAAGCATAATTTGGTAGCACTGGAGAAATGTTCAGACTTATGTTTAGTGGAACTTCCATTGCATTAAGTTCTAAAAGTTGAAAGCTTACATGCTTTTCTTGTCATATATATTAAAAATTACATTTTTTGAGACTTGAGGATTTTTGTGAGAGTTTCCACTAAGGCAGAAAAATATCTCCAATCAGAAAATTTTTCTCTTATTACCATAGATATCCTAAAACAAATTAAAGACAAGTTCGATTTAGGTAAAGAATATCTAAATGTTTTGATTATAATAGCATATTTACAAGTTATGTCAGAAAACAAAATTTCTTTATTGCCATAATTTAATAATTCATATTAAAATATCATCTCATAGAATGCTACCCTGACGTTATTGTGACTCAGAGGAATTTTGTTCAGTTTTCTAAATATTAGTTTTTAAAATTGTAATGACGTTGGGAAAAAAATTTTGGTATTTTGAGAAAAAGTCTGGGTCGTTAAGAATGGATTGGGGGAAATTTGTCAATTTTGTAAATAGTCTGATGTGCCTTTCACACAGCTCAGCAGCTGCTAGGTCAATATTTTTTTTATTTTAACCTGATTAAAACTAAGCTTAGAAATAAATTGGAATATAAAACACTTAACAACATAAAGCTCTCTAAAAAATTGTTTGTCAAACGCAATGAATCTAAATATATTTGGCCAGCATAAGAACTATTCTGATGTAATTATTATTTTGTTAATAGCGTATAACATAGCTTAATATTTTTGTTATGTTTGGTATGTAAACAAATATACTCCAGTGAATTATTATAGTAAATGTTATCAAATTATTATATTAAAAAAAATTGGTAAATTTTTTCCTATTTGGTAAATTTTTTCGGAGAATTTGGTACAACAAAAAATAAGCAAGTGGCAACCGTGATTGGAAAAATTTTTGAAAATAATGAAATTATGTTGACTTTATATGATTTAAATACAAATTCTAAATGATTGATAGTTTAAATCATACTTGATTTTAAATACAAATTCTAGTGGTTTGATAGTTTAAAATCGTTTATTGAGCTTAAGGTCAAAGTTAGAACAATTAATTGTTCTAACGAATCTTTCCAAAGAAACAACAACAAAGTTTTCAATACAAAAAGAAAAAAACACTAGCTGATTTTATTGCAATTTCGGCCTGGCTAAAGGCTTCATCAGAAACCTTTGTGACACCCGTGCAAGCGCGCACTAACGCACTGCACCACAGGGGCGATGAGATTTGAAGTGTCAATTTCTCAGTTTTTCTCAATTTCATAATTTCACATTTGTTGTTGTATTTTTGCTTTACTTTAGTCTCTATGCTTATGTCATGAAGCCTTTAGCCAGGCCGAAATTGCAATAAAATCAGCTTGTGATTTTTTCCTTTTCATATTGAAAACTTTGTTGTTGTTGTTGTTTCTTTGGAAAGATTCGTTAGAACAATTAATTGATCTAACTTTGACCTTCAGCTCAATAAACGATTTTAAACTATCAAACAACTAGAATTTGTATTTAAAATCAAGTATGATTTAAGCTATCAAACATTTAGAATTTGTATTTAAATCATATAAAGTCAACATAATAAATAAAGAGGTCATTTAGGAAAAACTTTATATAATGAAATTTTAATATTTTTTATTTAGTTTTGTGGTTTTTTTATTTTGAAACTAAAATAAAAAATTTGTTTATTGATATTCATGTTTCTTTCAAGAAATTTTGGTGATTTTTTTTTGCACCCCCATTTGTACTGCCCCCCCAGATGTAATTAGCTTCCGACGCGCTTGGCAATCACAAATACACAAGATTAATTCAATTGAAAAAAACATTATGTTTGCAATGGGAATTGAACCCGGGCTACCAAGGTTTTTTAGCATTTGGGCCACACACTCACCACCCACACAGTAGGCTACGGCCGCCAGAAATACTTGGTTTTGATTTTGAGACTCCGTTTTTTTCCTAATCATACCGTTATCTAGATTTAAATGAGCCCACATTTAAGGTCTCTTTTGCCAATTTGCTTTGCCAACACATTGCGCGCCATGTTTACTCGCTTAATGCTGCCATAAAAAGCTACCCCACAACATTAGGTTGCGGAACATTGTTTATGATGTGATGCGAAATAAGCACCGAGGTACTAGAAGTTCTTCTCTTCGCTACCGCGCGCAAGCAAAGTTATGAGAATTAATTGAAATTCCAACCATTCCATAGCTCTTTTGTTTGGCAAATTACCATCATCAACATCATCAACATCATCATCTGCAACATTAAAAGATTTGCTTTTTTGTTGCATGGAAAAAGCACCAAAGAGGTTGGCATAACAATTATAAAGCATGAATATAATATTGACACTAATGAGATAATGTTCTTAAATTGGTTTCTTAAATTGGATAAACAGCTTCTTTAATTAATATTTTCGCGTGAATTTTATAAGTTTTAATTCCTTATTAAATACATATAGTTTTTTAATATATATCTACATCCTTACACAAAAGCTGACATTTTGACTTCATAACTTTTTAAGTACTTTAAGTCAAAATGCAATAAAAATGATTGTGTGCAAAATTAATATTAAAAACCATTGAGCCAAAAAAGATCAAAAGCATTCATAACGAATTCCACATCCACCCCCGGCTACGTCCATGTCCATGACCCAACAACCATCTATCTATCCATGTCCATTAATATGCTTGTATTCAACCACCGAAACATATTGCTGGCATTTATTAAATGTTTTTGTTGTTGTTGTTGTTGTTGTTGTTGTTGTTTTTGGTTACTGCTTCTGTAGTGGTGTACTTTATAATTGAGCCAATGCGAGTCTTTATTGCCTTTCAAACAAAGCTCAGCAGCAATAACAACAACAACAACAACAGCAAGATTGAAAAAATAAATACACATCCTTCGAGTAGCATTAAGGGTAGAACCTGTGGTGGGTAGGTTATTAATTTCATACATACAAACATTATGTGAAAAATATTCATATATGTATATCGAAAATACCTAGGTAAATATTTTTACAAAGTCATATTTATACATACTCGATATAACATTCGATAAGATAGAAAAAAAATTATTGATAGAAATTGAAAACATATTAAAGGTCTAATTAATTAATTAAGCTGCAACTAAAGCAATTAAATTTTTTAGTAATCATAAATATTTAAAGCTTATGATTTGAATTTAAGTTTTTTTAAATTTATTTTTTACTTTGTTTTTGAATTTGATTGTTGAGTTTTGAATTTGAATTTAAGTATAAAATTATATTTGAATTTTGAATTAAAATTTAAAATTTAACAGACTCGCCAAAGTAAATTTATATTAACAAAGCTGATATACCCGGTGTTGCTCGAGAGTAATTTATATAAAAATTTTAATATACACTTCTCGATTAAATGTTTTTTAAATTCTGGAATAATGAAAAACATGTTGAATTTTAAGTTTAAATTACCGTTAGAAAAGTAATTGAACGGACTTTAATCGAAAAATAGTTTTTAGGGGTTCCACTACTTGCGGTGAGCTAATTGAATTCGAAGAAGGGGCACGAAAAACACATTCTAAAAATTCAAAATAACTTAAATATTTATTTAATCTTAAAGCTAGCAAAATTAGCTCTTCATCAATATACAAATTATGATGGGACTCAATGGGTTCTTGAGATATGGAAATTTTAACATCTAAGCAAAACTTTATATTAAAAAATAAATTGAACTTTTTAAAAAAACAAATTTTAATAAAATGTATGCGGAGATATTTGCATCGAAAGTAGAAACGAATATTTTATTCACATCAAACTTTTAACTAACAGCTAACGAATTAATTTGAATAAGCAGTTTTTCTTTTTAAGTTTTTTTTTAAATTATAAATTTATATTGTTTGTTTTGCTTAGCTTATTTACGTTTATATTTTTATGTTTATATTAAAGTGATTTTATATAAAGAGAGTTTTATTTAAAGTGATATATTTGATTTTCAATCTTAAATAAATGTTGAACTTTTCTAAAATATAAAAAATATCATATATTTTTTATTGAATTAACTTCTTAAATATTTAATTTTATACTTTAAAATTTAGCAAATATCGTTAATAAAGAAAAGTTATGATTTGATTAGCATAATCGTTATTTTTTAATATAATTTTTTTTTCGATTTGATTTAATCAGGAGTGGTATATTTTTTGCAATCATAAAATTTACAAGTGTTTGCCCTTAAAATACAAAATGGATTTTCAGAATTCGACTTTTTCTTCCGGTTGTTGTTGAATTTTTTTCCTTATATTCTTCTATGTACATTACAAATTTTTTGTATCCCTTGTCTGCATTAGTCATTATGAGTTCGACTTTGTGCTGTCTTATAAACTTTCGAGCGTTTTTGAATATTTTAAATCAGGATAAAGTTTGTATTTCTATTACAAATAAAAAAATTAATCGCCTCTGCTAAAACGCAAAAATTAAGAGAAAGAGTTTTTATATTTTTATATTTTAATTATATTTTATACTAAAATGTTGGAATTCCGCGATGCCAAAAAATCCCTGGATCCCGGGATCATAAATATAAAATCCCGAAATTCTGGGATTCTCCAAAACCCTTCGAGATTAAAAGCACTAGTGTGTATATAACGTAAAAACTCCGAAACCGCTTCACTAGTAACATTTTATGGGCGTTGGACAAGGGGGCGTGGCACCTTCCATCGAATAGGCTAGGAGTTAGAGGATGCACAACCTCGGAATTCAGTATTCGACCTCAATTTGCACATGCAGTTTCAGTGATAACATTTTATGAGAGTTGTACAATATAGCGTGACACCTCCTATACTTGTTCAAACCAGGGACCGTAACTGTTATATGGAATATCAAAAAGTTAATTTGAAATAGATATTCTGTGACTTCGTTGTGGATAAAACGATGGTGGTGTCGATTTATTTTCTTTGGGTGTTCTCCAAGATTTGTCATAGCTTAAAGATCTGGTCAATGGTAAACTTTCCAGGTCCAGGCAATGCCGTAGATATGTATTTCAAAAGGGGGGTGTTCACTGAAGCAAAAAATATTTAGTTTTTTATTTTCCCTATGGATTTCTGAATGTCTAAGATGTTTTTAAATTTCTTAACCAATATCAACAATCGAAGTTAAAAGATGCAATGACATTTTATTTATTCTTAGTTCAGTCTTCCCCTCAAATCTTCGTAATGAAAGAAAAAATTATCACCATTAAATATAGGCTCCTTAAGTCTAATAGGACCAGAATCATGCGTAGTTACAATAATACTGATTGAATAAGAAGTACAAGTTTCGCTCTATAAACCTAAACTAATTGTTTAAGTTGGGAGTCAAGTTTTTTGACAACATCATCCAATTTATGAATGGCTTTAACCTGCTTACGAAAGAAAACACATACTGAACAAAACTCTCCAACTTCGTCTTCTGAATACGCGTATACCATTGGTTCAGGGTTGACTTTCACAAGACTTTTTCCTGCTATATCTTAATAAAAATGTGTTTCGCTGCCGACAAAAAAAGGGCATTTTTTAGATGGTTTCGGCAGACAAAAACGTCTGACAATCGTTTATATAATAATAGCCTCGACAAGCATTTGTGTCTGCCACGATGATTTTAAAAAAGTGCTCCGTGTGCTGCATTCAAGAGAATTTAAGAGACTATTCAATACCTTTTTTCAGATAGAGGTATTTATACAACTTTTTTTGTAAAAAAACATAGCAATCAGAGGCCATTCCAATCATGAAATTTGGTGTGGCAGTTCAAGCCAATTGCCAGTCAGTTGATATGTCTGACACAGTGATGCCAACAACTTTTTAAAGAAATCCCTACAGCATCTCAAGAAAATCCCTACTTTTCCCTACGCAAATATAATTTTTCCCTACAAGTTTATCTACATATTTTTCCATAGTTTCAGCTCAAAGTTTTCCCACAGCAAAGCACAAGATGAATCGGGAAAATTGAACTTTTTTTAAAAAACAATTTCATTGACAATTTGTTAAGTTATAACATTTGAAGCCACTTTCGATTTTCATTCATTAATTTAGAATCTGATTTTGTGTTTTTTTATAACAATTTAATCAGTAAATTGAATCTTGTGGGAAAAATGTAAATGAAATCGCGGAAAAATTGTAATTAAGAAAGCTTGGTGACAAATGTGTATGTTCAAGCACAAAAATCTTTTAAAGTCTTGCTGGTCGGTGGGTGTGTTCAAGCATATATGAAAATTTAACTTGCGCAGATTATTCACACTGAAACAATTTCAAAATCAATTAAAGAAGTTATACGCGAACATGAAAAGAACTTTTTTGAAAAATAAAAAAACAAATTTTAGATTTTTAAAATTCCCTACATTTAAGTAAATACTGAAAATCTGTCCTTTTTTCCCTATATCGCAAATTTAAGGCTGAATTTTCCTACATGTAGCCTCTTTTCCCTACTTTTGACATCACTGGACTGACATGGCAGCGAATGTGTTAAGACTTTAAAATACAAATAATTATCTCCGATTCCTCGAATTAAAAATACACCAAAAACAAACAAATTTAATTTTCACCACTTCATGACTTGGTTTCAGATTCAATTTTGGATATATTGTGTTTGTTGGAATGGTAAAAAAGAGACTTCACAAGTTGCAGTGATGAAAATTAAATTTGTTGGTTTTTGGGGTTTTTCTTTAATATTTTTAACCTAAAACCACGGTCTGATATGTTGGCAGCCCTGGAATTCCACAATTTGTTCTAACTAAAATTAGAAATATTTTTTTTTAAATTACTGAAGTCATTTTATATGAAAAACATAAAGGGTATTCTCTATGTCTAGCATAATTGCATGAGAGCACGGATTGTAATAATCCTATACTTAAAAATTCAATGGATCGAGAGCGCCCTATTGTACAAGCGTAGCATAGGGGCATGTCACACTAGCGCGGACACGGACAAATTTGTTGTTGTTTTCGCTGGTAAAATAAGAAACTGGGACTGGAGAGAGCTTATTTTACCCGTGAAAAAAACAACAAATTTGTCCGTGTCCGGTACATGTGACATGCCCCATAGTAAAATCAGCAGCTCAAAGAACTCTTTAATTAGCTGCACTTCACGCTCATTTCACCTACTGTTTGGCTGCTCTCTCATTCTCTTCTCTCTCATTACAAGCATAGGGTTGCAGTTCATAAACTATGTTTCATAGCTTCGCCGTATACATGGGTATCAGTGTAGCATACATAGGAAATATTTTACGGTTTTTCTTTACTTGTATTTTGTTGTATTCTATATTATTCTTGCACCGTGCAACTGTCATATCCTAGAAAAAGAGAATACCCCTATAGTTTTATCAATTTTTAATGATTTTTTGTGTTCGAAAGGCACTTTGAGGATTTCTGAAAAAAGTCAAGTTTAAACAGCTATAACTTTTTTATTTGAATTTTGGATTTTGTATATTTTTCCACAAAATAGCTCAAGACTATGTTATAGCTACCCATGATGTCGTTTTTAAAAATTTTGGATCTTTAGCGATTTTTAAAAATACAAAACTCGAAATTTACAAAATGCCACACTTCTAGTAAAAAATTTTATAACGACCAAGTTATTCAACGTAATCGCAGAATTTTTTAAATATGTATTAAGTGTTGTTTTTAAAAAACATTTCAACATTTTATTGCAATTTTTTCAAATTTGAATTTTAAAAATTTTTTTATTACAAGAAAGAAAATTAAGTTTTTTCGAAAAGTAAAATATCAAAACTCTTGTACTTTTTATCCGATTTTTGCGTTTGATAGCTCATTCAAAAGAACAATTACAGCCCTCCTGGCAACTTGACAATAGTCAACCAGTATTTTTAATATTTCTATGTGTTTGTTGTAATTTTTTTTATTTCGAAACAAAATCTGAAGCTCAAAAATCAAAATTTTTTAATGAAATTGTCAAAATCTGAAAAGCAGTTGACAATTTTTATCAAAATTTATTACTTTTCAACTTCAAATTTTGTTTTGAAATAAAAAAATTACAACAAACACATAGAAATATCAAAAATACCGGTTGATTATTGTCAAGTTGCCAGAATAGAGCTGTTAAATAAAAAAAGAAATACATAACAGCACAAAATTATGTTCTATGAGCAAAAACATTTCAACAACATTTTATTGCAATTTTTTCAAATTTGAATTTTTAAGACTTTTTTTATTACAAAAAAAGAAAATTGAGTTTTTTTTTAAAGTAAAATATCACAACTCTTGTACTTTTTATTCGATTTTTACGTTTGATAGCTCGTTCAAAGGAACAATTAAATAAAAAAAGATATATATACATACATTACATATAGCACAAAATTATGTTTTATGAAAAAAAAATTGAGAAATATGTAAAAAATTCAATAAATTTTTGAATGTATTTCCATTTACAACAAAAAGATCACTTGGCGTACTCTTATGGAACTCATATTAATATGTGTTGGGTTTTATCCCACACCTCATGTTTTTAACTAGTCATATATTTGATTTATGGCATGTTGTGGCATAATGAAGTAATTTGGAATATATGTGTTTTATTTAATATATAAAAATATTTTGGATTGCTAAGGGGGAGTGTAAGCCCCCTGAAGCCCCTTTATCTACGGCGTTGGGTCCAAGTCAAAAATGGTTTTATTTCCAACAAAAAAAAGGTCAGGAGTTATTTTTTAAAAAATTAAAAATAAATTAATAAATTTTTTATAAGAAATTATGAAAAAACTCTCTCGGTCAGCTAGAAAATTAAAAAAAAAGGTTACATAAATATACTAATTTGAAAAATATACCAAAAAAAAGTTTTTGTATTCTCCAAAAACAATTCTGGCTTGATATGTTTTAAATCTGCCCTACCTGTCTTGTGCGAGCCATACAGAGTAGGGCTTTCAATCCCGGAGGGTTTTGGCAAATCCCGGGAACCCAAATTTTTCGGGATTCCGAAATGCCAAAATTTTAAAATAATGGCATTAATATGTACATAAAAGGCAATGATTGCTAATAACTCTTTTTCACCTTATTTCTGCGTTTTGGCAAAAAGAATTGGATATTTTTTTTATTTTTTTTATTTCTAAAATAGAAATCCAGACGTAATCGTTATTCAAACCTAAAATATTCAAACACACTCAGAAATTTATAAGACAACACTTATGCTTGCTTTTCACTATGTCAATTTCAGTGGTCAGTTCTTGTCAATCAAATTGAAAATAACAACATGTTGACATTTTTTCTAGCTTTGGCAATCTTGGAAAATTAAAAACAATAAAGTTATAAAATGAAGCTATGCAGCAAAACTTTCTAGAGTTTGATTAAGGCAATATTTCAGGTGATAAACTTTTTTGTCGTCATAAAAATGACATAGTGAAAACCAAGCATAAGACGAAATCATAATTACTTATGCAAACAAGGGTTACAAAACAGTTGTAATGTAAAAAGAAGAATATAAGGAAGAAATTCAACAATAATTGGAAGATACAGTCGAGTTCTGAAATCCCATTGTGTATTTGTAGGGGAAATTCTTGCTAATTTTATGATTGAAAAAATATACAACACCTGATTAAACCAGATCGAAAAAACATTAAATTAGAATATAACGATTATGGTATGATGATTTTTCTAATAAAAATCATAACCTTTACGGTAGTTAATTAAAGATATTTAAATATTTTAAATTTTTAGATATTTAAATAATATAATAAGTTTATTTAATAAAAAACGTTATGATTTTTAATATTTCAGAAAAGTTCAATATTTATTTTACAATGAAAGCCAAAAATATTTAAAAATATGAAACAATATTTCACTTTATTATAAACATAAAAATATAAAATAAGCTAAACACAACAAACATTATAAATGTTTCTTTTAAAACAATTTAAATAGAACACAAAACTTCTTATTCAAATAAATTAATTAGCTGTTAGTAAAAAGTGTGATTTGAATAAAATATTCCTTTCATCGGAAAAAATATAGTACGGTAATAAGACAGAGTCTTTTAAGATCACCACCAAAAGAAACTAAAAAATATTCTTTCAAAGTGTATTGAAATATTAAAAAAGAACAGGGTGATTTCCATAGCAAAAAAAAAACATTGTTTGCATTGCAGTTGCATTTATAGTTGCTGAAAATTTTGAAATTTTCTTGTAAATTAAAACCCGAGATTTAGGGTTTGAAATCCCGGGATTCCGGGACTAGAAATTGGCTCGGGATCCCGGGATTGAAAACCCTAATACAGAGCACTGCACAATGAAGTGATTGGTTTAACAAGAGGGAATAAATTATTCTGATAACGTTTATAGTGCTTTAGGTATAGCAAAGTACAAATAAAGGGTTTTGAAGATCTTTTGATAAGTGGGCGTGATACC
Source organism: Dichetophora obliterata (assembly GCA_963920525.1). Lineage (NCBI taxonomy): Eukaryota > Metazoa > Arthropoda > Insecta > Diptera > Sciomyzidae > Dichetophora > Dichetophora obliterata. The sequence goes on along the minus strand of OY986435.1, from coordinate 14,521,975 downwards.
TCCCATACAACTGGAACACATTTTTCGCAATATTTGTAGAACCAGTAAAGCCATGAAAACAGGAACTGAAAAAGTCAAGTGCGTCATTTGAAGGAAATGTGCCAAAAAAGGCGTGATTGGACAGTGGGGGTGGCACCTCCCATACCAATGGATCACATTTTTCGCAATATCTGGAGAGCCAATTATGCCACAAAAACTAAAAATAATGCAATCATCAAGTACGTCATTTGGCATTAATGCGACAAATAAATGCGTGATTGGCAAAGTGGGCGTGGTACCTCCCATACAACTGGAACACATTTTTTGCAATATCTGGAGAACCAGATATTCAAGTACAGATACAAAAACAAAAACAAGCTTTCAACAGTAATCAAGTACGTAGGACAATCGCTTACTGGTTCTCCAGATATTGTGAAAAATGTATTCCAGTTGTATGGGAGGTACCACGCCCACTTGTCCAATCACGCCTAAATTTGGCACATATCCTTAACATGACGTACTTATTGATTTCCTTTTGTTGTTGTGGCATTACTGGCTCTCCACATATTGCGAAAAATATGTTCCAGTTGTATGGGAGGTACCACGCCCACTTGGTCAATCGTGCCCAATTTTAGCACATGTCTTTCAAATGACGTTTTTGATTACTGCCTAAGTTTCTGTTTTCGTGGCTTTAATAGTTCTTCAGGTATGGGAGGTGCCACGCCCACCGGAACATATATTTTAAAATCCTTTTTTTGTAATTTTCTATGCCTAGTTTATACTAATCATTCCATTGTGTAGTGCTCAGTATGGCTTGGACAAAACAGGTAGGGCAGATTTAAAACATTTCAAACCAGAATTGTTTATGGAGAATACAAAAAATTGTTGTTGATTTTTTTTTTTAAATTTGTATATGCATGTAATCTTTTTTAAAAAGTTTTCTATGCGACCGAGAACGTTTTTTAAAAATTTTTTATAAAAAATTTATTAATTTTAAAAAAACATTTTTTTTTTAAAAAAAATTCATTTTTATATTTTAAGATGTATTAAGAGTCTTGATCAAAAAATCAAGAAATTTCAACAAGCCGTTAGCAAAATTAACCCGAAACACCCTGTCGTTGCCATATGGCCACGCAAACACAAACACTTAAAATGTGCTTATTTTAGTTTAAACCATTTTATATTTGCGTTAACAGGTCATTCTGCAAATTTAAAAAAAAATTTACTCAAGGCGATTCGGGTTAATTTTACTGAAACAGTGGTCTAAAAATAAATTCTATATTTAATAAAAATTGGCAATAAAGTAAATTCTATATCGCTTTTTTACGATATTTTGAGTTTGGTCATTCTTCCTTGTGACCACAGATATATCTTTATTGCCAATTTTTGGAAGTATGTAGATATCCATTTTTTGCCCAGAATTGATCATCATTTATGTCTGCACATATTTTGTTTGTAACGGTTCATATATTTTAAAAAAATGGGTCGTAGTTCGTGCAATTAAAATATCGTTTTTTACGATACTTTGAGTTTAGTCGTTATTCCTTGTGACCAGAGATATATAAAAATTACAACTTTCTGTTTAAGGTGGCTAATTTGACGTATCTTCACTCAATTTTAATAACAAGATCTGGATTTGGGCCTTAACATTTCAAACTATCATCAACGGAACGCTTCGGAATTGTTCTGAAATAGTTTTTGAGTTAATATTTGTTATGTATGACTGATGGTTAATAAAAACTTTGCATTTATTTTTATAAATTCCAAATTTATAAAGAGTAACTTCTCATTCTATAATGAGAATGCATTTTTATAGAAGTATTTGATTAATTCATCAAAGGAAAATATAAGAGACCATAAATAGCAAAAATATTTATCATGTTAACCAAAAAAAAAAAAAAAACAATATATAAAATGCGGATTATTACGTTCTTTTAAGCATACCACAAAAGTTTCTCCACTCATGTCAGTGGAGTCCATTTTGACTTTATGGTAAATGTGAAATTATGATGAGCTTTACCTACACCGATACACAAAGATACACACGTACACACACCGAAGCTCAATGGTATTAAAATTAAATTAAGTAAAATAAAAAAATAGCTTACTGCAAGGGTCCTTGCTGCTGTTTTTATGAGTTTTACGTATTTAGTAAAAGGGTGTGTGTGTGTGTGTATGTGCTTAAGAGCACATAGTTTTGTGTGCTCAGAGCGAACCGTAACGGAAGTCTCACTGGTGGGGTTGATGGCTTCGCTTTGTGGGTAAACCTAAATGGCTCCATTTTAGCTCTCTGTAATAAAAATATTTCCATTAAATAAGGCGGTGCTTCATTTATTTATACACCGCATTTCATATTTACTTTATTTTTAAATGTTACGCGAGCGCTGCAAAAGAAAATACCTGCAGAGAGCCCTCTTGAACTGATAGCCCTCTTGAATAAAATTCGTATAAAGACATAATTCATGAAATTTCTACAAGGGGCTTAAAGAAATGGAAAATCTTTGCTGCAGTTTTTCTTTTCACAACTAAAACAAGAATAAAAAAACCAGTCTGTTTCATTACCATTCTCCGTTTTTCCCTGATTTATGACCGTTTGACTATTTCTTGACTATTTGCTAACGAAACTCTAACAGGCCACAAAAGGAGCGTTTTATGACACTATTACACATATCCAAGAAGCCGGGACGAGTATTTTTGAGAATTTTCTAATATTGAGAAATCATTTTGCTTGATTCAAGAATATGTCAATTCAATTGAAAGTTACTATAATCAAGCATCGAAGACTAATATAGAGATAAAAATTCTTATTATGAGTGTATACCCAGTAGTTCCAAGTTGAAACTTGTCTTCTTGGACCTACTACTTAGTATGAGAATTCATATACCCCCAGTGGTAGGGCTTGCCCTCGCCACTTATCTTTTACATTCTTTTAACACATCAATGTCATTGTGCATTACTATGGGCTTTACAATTCTGTCGTCCCTGTAAAGACTGGGATATGCTGCCACCTGCCGAACTAAAGGGTATTTCTAAATAATAACACAGTGGGACGACTTAAAAAGCACAACCAAACTGTAGACCAATTCTTATGCCCAAAACTCAATAGTGTAGTGCGTTAGGTCGGTCGGCCGTTGATCGTACTTTGCGATACGATCTTTAAACTTTACGATACAAGTGTCAAAACATACGACCTCAAACTTTACAAAACTTAATGTTGCGTTGACAGATCTTGCCTCTGCCATTTCGGGATACTTTAAAGGTAGAAGAGATTTTGAGACGAATCAAAATAGTTTTAGAAGGCAATAAATTATAATTAAATACTGTGCTAATCTAATGCTTCATTAAGTCATTGTGAAAAGTTCGATCCATCGCTTAAATATGCCCTCAAATTTAACCAAAAATGGCATTGTTTGAATTTTTAAGGTTACAATATCTCAATAACCAAATGTGTTAGGCCAAATCTGAAATCAAATTCGGATTAAAACTACGTGGCTGTCCAACAAAATACTAATTTTTATTTGTCCTTACTGTTTCTAACGCTTTATTAACTTATTTTAAAACTGAACGCAGACTTTTTGGTTGCTATACTTACCTGTTGCTCACGTTATCTCAAAAATGAAAATAAAAATCTAGATTTTTGTTTTTGCCTTCTAAACATAAGAATGTAATGAAAAAATGCGCAAATAAAAACTTTATATGAATTATGAATTTACATTAATGGTGTTAACTAAATTTTTTATGTCCTCCAGAGGGCGCTTTATTTCATTTAATGTGACGTCACATAGCCTATAATCAGTAGACGATAAAAACGCTTCCAACGATACCTCATTTGTAAATTATGATGAGTAGTTTAGAAGTGAGAGTGGAACAGATGGACAAACATACATACTAGGGAGTTCAATCCCGCAAGCTTTTATCGATCCTCCCGGGATTAGTTCGGGATTGAAAACTTTTAGAAGTAAATAATGCAAAACGTTTTTAATACAATTTTTTATTTTTTATGAGTTGAAACCAAAAAAATGTAAATTATTTCATTGATAAATCAACAGGTCAGGGCTGTAGCAAAGGGGGTTTTCGGGGTTCAAACCCTCCAGAGGGTCGAAATTTCAATAAAAATTAATGCATTTAAATAATTATTTCATTGAATCACTTAATATGTTCTAAAAAACTTAAATCATATACTGACGTTTACGTGTCATAAAGTCTTTGTTAGGAGTTGAATCGTGTAAATAACAATAGTGAAAACCAATGTATCGTGATTTATCGGATCAAACGTGATACATTCAAAACTATCATTACTATTGCTTTCTTTTTTTTTTAAATTAATATTTTATCTTTAATACGTATACTTTTAGAAATTCTGGCAATAAATGGAAGCACTCAAAGTCTTTCCAACGATATCTCAAAAGTGAGGATCACATTAGAAATAATGAAGTTATTTCAATTTTAGTGAAAATAAATTCAAAAAAATTTAAAAAAGGCAAGAAAAACAGCATTATCTCGAATGCTATTGAAAAACTTTAAATTGTTTGATGCAAATTAGAATACCCTTTTTCGGCTTTAAATATCTGACAGTTTATTTTTTTTACAACTGTTCTACCAGCCAATATATTTACGAAAAATATGATTTTTGGAGGTGTTTGCAAAATGTTTTAGCTCACTGGCGGCTATCGTAACAGACAAATTATTTTGGGAATCAGAAAACAGACCAAGGTTATTTTTTAGAGGGGTACACACTCTCTAATGGAAGTCGACATTTTTTCTAATGGAAGGCGAGGTACCTTAATATATTTACTTGCATATATTATATATAAAAAACTTAACTTGAGAATGAAACAATGAAGCAAAAACTTATATCTTTTATTTTTTTAAATATGTAGATCCCGGCTACGGTCCTGGTTTAAGGTATTATTATATAAATGTTAAACATTTTTTTTAGACACCGTCTTCATATTTTTGTGTTTAACGCAAATTAAGGTTGGGAAAAAGCTTTTCACAATTATATATTTTGATTAATTTATTATTAAAGTAATACGTGCTGATCGCGCGTCTTATTTTTGTAAAGGCTTTGTTCAAGTGATGCAATTTCGAACAATCTTTTTCAGCCTAGGTCAAACACATATACCGCTCTTTTTGCTTCGCCGTAGTCGGGTAAAAAATAGCTTAATGCTATCAAAATAATTGCATGGACAAGTGATACCAAATATAAGCGTATTTCATAAATTTGCTTCATCTTAATTTAATTTTGTTTACTTTAATTTAAGGGTTTTGTCATTTAAATCACATGCCAAAGTCCTTTCATGTTTGAAACAAAGTACATTATAATTATATCAAATACATTTTCCATAAATTTCCGTTTAATAGTAATCGCACTAAAGAGCCCCTGTGATTTTTTGGCTTAGTGATTTTTTAATTATAAATTAAAATCATTATAAACATTTTTTACCTCTCCATTAAAATTATTATTAAAATTTAAAAAAAAAATTTTTTGTATTAAATTGAAGTATGGGAACAAAAAATATTTATATCAGCACGATTGGCGTTGGTCTATCTTTGTGTTGACCGTTTTGACAAAGAATGCCCCATAGATATAAATTTATCTCTTTAAAAGCATAAAAGTTCAAAAATATGTTAAATTAATGAAAAATTAAATAATTCGCATATTATTTATTTGAATCAACAAACTTTATCTTCTCAAGAAAATTATTTTGTATTATAAAGCAAAAATTTTTTAGTTTTCATAAAATTATTTGGGTCATGTCATGCAAGATATGCTCACTTTAAGCAAATAACTAAATAGAACGTAAAAAAATATGCTGTGTTTTTGCCGGGTTTTCCCTAATGACATTCGTTTTATATCTATTTTCCTAATACTAGAAAAATAAAATTTAAATTGAGAATTTTATGCCTGTAGTTTTAGTTTTGAACTCAGGAATTCCATAACCATTAAACTCTTTAGTTTTAATGTAAAAACAAAAAGATTGATTCGACTTTTCTATTAACATTTGTTTTTCTTTTCTATGAAATCGAAGCACTGTGCAATCTGTAGCAGATTGATTGAATTCGTTCACTCAATGTTTTTAATCGCTATTTTTTAAAGATTTCTAAAAGTCTAAAGTAGTTACAATTCCTAAAAACCGTACCTTTTTTTTTGCTACCCGAGTGCGGCCCTGTCTGGCCAACCACTCTGAATTCGTGTATCCATAACATTTTTATTTTGTCAATTTTCTACAAGAATCTCCATAAAAAAACTAACAACTTAAATAAATATTTCGATGCGATTTCCTCTCTTTCCCCCTTTATATAAACAAAAACATACAGCTGTATATAAATATTACCTCTTTTAATATTTATTACAAAAAAGTTATGTTGATCAGCTTCCCGCACCCAGCACCGCTTCTATGCAGAGTTCACTCGAGAAGTTTATAAATGAGAAGAGAAAAAAAATCATAATAAAATCAATGGCGGCGCCATTTTATACAAACCCATGCACGCACACACATTTATATTATTGTACTCTCAGCTACTCTATGAAAAAAAAAAGAGAGCAAACAACAAATTTGCGGTAAATCAGCATAACTGCACACAATCAAAACGGATTTACAAAAGCATACAAAAAATTTCTAAAGATACTTTGCTCCGCAAAATGTTGACTAATTCAAAACGCAAACAATTACGGTCAAGATTTCGTGTCGACAGCTACGTGCGTTGAATAACTGGCGAAAACAAGGAGTTTGCTATTTCTTCTTCTTCAGTACCTTCCGGTAAGCATACAAGTGGGGGTTGCATACCACCTAACAAAATCAACGGCTCTCTTACTCAAATCGCTCTCGCACCATGTTTTGTGTTAAACCCAAACCAAGTTTCCGCCCCCAAGAGCTCAATAAAGAGCTAAGCACCCACACCCACACCCACCAGCAACAATTCTTGTGGGTACATTAGCTCTAATGATGATTGAAATGTGTGTTTCCTGACGTATATACAGATTTTTTCTCGAAACATACACATATATAAATATCTATGTATGTATGTAGGATTGTGTGTGTGTGAGTGTATAAATAAACGTGCAAAGAGATAATATACATATGTATAAATACAGCCATCTTTGCTTTATCAAGGCATGCGTATGGAAAGGGGGCTGAGTACGAGCTCCACACAAATGCGATATGCTGGATCCGGGTTTGAGCTCAAGGGTTGTTAAATGTTGATGTATTGCCATGTTTTAGTGTGGTTTCCTTAGCACCATTTTTAAATCTGTATTAATAATTCTATTTATTACGTTTTTACATTTCTCTATAAATTTTTTTTTATTCGTCAAAAATAGTCGTTTAATTTGAAGTATTCCTGAACAGAGACTGTAAATAATAACTATTTGTAGATTTTTAAACCAAAAGAGGATTATGAAAAATTGTCGTACTGCCGTTTTAAAGCTAACATTAGAATCCTCTCACATTATAGAACATGATTTCCTATTGATTTTTACAATTTTTATAATTAAATTTTTGGGCAAAAAATAATAATTATTTCTGCTTTTTATTTTTTTAAGGCAAAAATAAAAATCAAAATTTGCCCGATATTTTTTAAGGCAAAAATAACCAGTATTTTTGGATTTTTATTTTTTAAGGCAAAAATAAAAAGCAAAACTTGCCCGATATTTTTTTTTGTCACAAAAAGAAAAAAGCTTTTTAAAGCAAAAATAAAAAGCAAAATTTGCCCAACAAATTTTCGAGCACAAAAGAACTTGTAAATATTGATTGTTATTTTTTGAGTCAAAAATTAGAAGCAAAATTAGGATTTCAGTTTACGGTTGAACCAAAACCGTAATGTATGAATATCAATATTAGGGTTTTCCCTAATTTTGCTTTTTATTTTTGGCTTAAAAAATAAAAATAAAAATTTACAAATTATTTTGACCTCAATAATATATCGGGCGAAATTTAGCTTTTTATTTTCGCCTTAAAAAATAAAAATCAAAACTTACCACTTATTTTGTGCTCAATAAATAGCGGGCAAATTTTGCTTTTTATTTTTGCCTTAAAAAATGTCAGGCACCATTTTTAAATCTGTATTAATAATTCTATTTATTACGTTTTTACATTTCTCTATAATTTTTTTTATTCGTCAAAAATAGTCGTTTAATTTGAAGTATTCATGAACAGAGACTGTAAATAATAACTATTTGTAGATTTTTAAACCAAAAGAGGATTATGAAAAATTGTCGTACTGCCGTTTTAAAGCTAACATTAGAATCCTCTCACATTATAGAACATGATTTCCTATTGATTTTTACAATTTTTATAATTAAATTTTTGGGCAAAAAATAATAATTATTTCTGCTTTTTATTTTTTTAAGGCAAAAATAAAAATCAAAATTTGCCCGATATTTTTTTAGCATAAAATAACCAGTATTTTTGGATTTTTATTTTTTAAGGCAAAAATAAAAAGCAAAACTTGCCCGATATTTTTTTTTTGTCACAAAAAGCAAAAAGCTTTTTAAAGCAAAAATAAAAAGCAAAATTTGCCCAACAAATTTTCGAGCACAAAAGAACTTGTAAATATTGATTGTTATTTTTTGAGTCAAAAATTAGAAGCAAAATTAGGATTTCAGTTTACGGTTGAACCAAAACCGTAATGTATGAATATCAATATTAGGGTTTTCCCTAATTTTGCTTATTATTTTTGGCTTAAAAAATAAAAATTTACAAATTATTTTGACCTCAAAAATATAACGGGCGAAATTTTGCTTTTTATTTTCGCATTAAAAAATAAAAATCAAAACTTACCACTTATTTTGTGCTCAAAAAATAGCGAGAAAATTTTGCTTTTTATTTTTGGCTAAAAAAATTTCAGGCACATTTTGATATTTATTTTTGACTTAAAAAAATAAAAAGCAGAAATAATTACACTATGCATGAATCGGTCACTTTTTTTTACAAACAAGCTAGGGACATATCATTTCAACATACTTCGAGAATGCTGAATTCAATGGCGTTTACCGTTTTTACCCTTCGGTCAGTTTTCGAGAAATAGAAGGTTTAAGTTCAAGTCATGTTGATGCAGTTTTTGTTAGAAAATTTTTTTTCTCATTAACTTTATCGACTTTATGTCAATTAGTGGAACAAGTAGAATTGCCTGAAAAATAATTTCTTAGAATAATTTAATACTCGAAACCCAACCCTTATGGTCCAAATTGACCTCATAAATAAAAAAACCCGTTTTTTCGTATAAAAGTTTTTTTCAAACAAAAACAAGTAAGCTTTTTGGTGGAAAAATATTCCCCTGATATACTGGCGCTAGGTGGAATTACAAATTAATCCAAATTAACCAACCTTCTGTGTCCCTAAAATGACCTCAAAAGTATTAAAAGTTTTTCATACATGCATATATTAGGCCGAAGCGAATTGACCGAATACATTAGACAGGTATTGTAACAAAAATGTAAACTACAAAATTTCATTACGATCTGATTGCATCTCCTGCTCCGGGTTTGTTCTTAAAATCAGGACATTTTTTAAAAACTAATGGTATGAAAAATCCTAAGAAGTGGTTCGGTTAGTACAAACATGAAATGGAGGTACACAAAATTTCGTCCTGTTCTGATAACATTTTCCTGCTCTAAGAAGAAGAAAAAAATTACATACTCTAAGAAAAGAAATTACATAAATTACAAAAAAAATATATATTGCAAAGATTTTTAGATTAAGTTATAGGTACTTACCCAAATATTGATTTTATGAATTTTTTTTCTTTACAACGTCATCTTCTTATTCCAGAATGTCCTCGAAAATGGGATATTTTTTAAAATCATAAAAATCGTTAAAAATTAGGGTAAAATCAACTGAAAATAGGATAAGCTACATGCAAAATTTCATTACGATCTGACCCCAAATGTCTATAACGAAAATTTATTTGAAAAACTTCGTTACAGAAAATTAATTTTATTTCTTTAACTCTAGGAGGATTAAAATATACCCAAAATGTACATAAATATAGGTTGAAAAAGGTTGTTTTTGTTTGAACAAAGCTTTTATACGAAAAAACGGGTTTTTTGATTTATGAGATGCATTTGGATCAAAAGGGTTGGGTTTCGAGGGTTATACAGTTCTAAGCACAGTGTTATTATTTATTGATCAAAATTTAAAAAGTCAAAAGATAATTATTATTTTTTTTTTCTTTTTATTATAAAATGCATACTAAGTCCGGTCTCTGTTCATGAATACTGATACCAAATATTGCTTGATTAATTTTTGGTTTAAAAAAAAACTAAACGCCACGCTCAAGGAGAAATTATTTTAAACGTTTTAGTTCGTTTTAAAAACGTGTTATATTAAACATTTTTTGTTAATTAAATTATTTTTTTCTGATTTTTAGTCTTTGTTAAAAACTTTAAAAATTCGATTTTTCAAAAACTCACCACTGAAGGTGACAAAAGAATTTGTTCAAGAAACCGAAATAGTGCTATAAATATTAAAAATGAAAAAAAAAACCAGAAAAAATACATTGACATTGTTGAGTCTCGAACTCACAACATCACGATTATAAGCAAGCACCCCGTGCTCTGAGCTACAAAACTCACAAGGAAATGTATTCTAAATAGCAATAAATCAAACAACTTTCTTATAAAATATATAAAAAAAATTTATTTAAACCACTTTTTATAATTTTTTTTTCACCCTCAGTGGTGAATTTTTCTAAATTCGAATTTGATTCATAAAAAAATCCTTCCACATTGTTGAGGCTCGAATGCACTATCTTTTGGTTATAAATCAATCGATTTACGCTATAAGCCACAGAACTCACACCAAAAAATTTTCTGAATGAGATAATAAATTCACTTCAGTTGTGAATTTTTGAAATTTAAAAATGTCAATGAGCTTTTCAGTATTTTTTGTTTGATTTCTAATATGTATGTATGTATGAATGTATCAAATATTTCCGCATTTTAGCCAAACAAATAAACGTACGGACAAGAAAATAAGTCATTATTGTGTTGTCATCTAGTTCTGAGCTACATTTAAAGCTTCAAAACTCTAGCTCATCGGGAAGTTGGTTAAAAATGGATTCCAAGATTTGTACAGGACAGACTTGAAGTGAAGCTTATAAAAACGTGTTAAAAAATATATAAAGGATATTAAAATATTGTAAGTTTTTGAATTTTTAACTCACGAAAAAACTTGTGTTTTGGTAACTATAATCAAGTAATCATTTTCTCTCAACCAGATGGCTCAAATACATAATTTATTTTCAATAACCAAATATTTATTTAGCCATAAGCCCTATAACAAAATATGAAGTTATACGGCAAAATAGTTAATAGTTATTTTAGTTACTATAAGAAAAACATGGTTGATAGAAATAAACTCTTTGCTCAATGTACCACATTTTTGCTATCAACGACTTAAAAATCTATTGTACTTTTCATAGAACTATATCGCATCTTCAGTTTCGGTTGTTTGATACTAGGGTCAAAAGAATCTATGTGACTAAGTAAGAAAAAGATTGCACACTTTGAAAAAAAAGGTTTTATATTACTGATACTGATTACTGATAACGAAGCAAGAGCATACACATATTAGTCAATGTTAAAAAAAGATAAAATTGGCTGAGTCTTCGAAACACCCGTAAGTGCTTGTCGCTGTCATTGTTCCAATACATAGTCAAATGCTTAAAGTCTAGCTGTCCAAATCATTGTCTTAGTTTCCTTGTCTGTTCCAATTCTTGTCCTAGTCCTTACTCAAATCCTTGACCAAATACTTTTCCTTATCTTACACAGTACAACATTTTTCAGTTCATTGATTGCCAACTCAATTTTATTTTTATTTTTATTTTAAGGGTGGTGGCTATAATTGATTTTTGAAATTCATACCTTTACTCAATTGCGAATAAAAGCGAAACGCGTGCATCGATTTTCATGATCTTTGTCTCATTTTGCTCATAGGTTATGTGACTTTGCGAAAAAGTAACTACACTTGAAACTTATTTCCGTTTCGTATTTTTTATGAATTTAAAAAAAAAATATTTTTTTTCTTCATTCGCTTATTTTTAACTTGGAAACTGTTGCTTTTATAGGAAAACAATATATGAGCAGATTAAGGGAATTGTAATTCATTTCAACTAAATCGGGCTAGTGGTTGTCGAGCTATGTCAAACAACAGGGCCTAAAACCTAATAAATTCCCCTATACGATAGTACTAACTTCAAATCGATATTAAAAATATTTTGGCAGGTAAGAAGACAAAACGAATGATGCAGAAATTCTTCTTTTTGGGTCTAATTTTACATATAGTTCTCAGAATTGAGTTGGCAAATCATGTGTTGTACTGTGTTAGTCCTAAGCCTTGGCCTAATTCTTGTCCAAATCCTTGTTCTAGTCCCTGCTCTAATTCTTTTGACTTCATTTTTGTTTAAATCCATATCCTAATCCATTCTCCTTCTGCTATAAGGACGATAAGAAAGGATGTTGTACATTTTGGTTTTTGGCTTTGTTTTTGTTTTTATTTTTTTAATATGCTTTTTTTTACTTTTGTTTTGTTTTATTTTTTGTTTTTTTTTTTGGTTTTGGTTTGGGTTTGGGTTTTGGTTTTGGTTTTGGTATTGGTATTGGTATTGGTATTGGTATTGGTATTGGTATTGGTATTGGTATTGGTATTGGTATTGGTATTGGTATTGGTATTGGTATTGGTATTGGTGTTGGTGTTGGTGTTGGTGTTGGTGTTGGTGTTGGTATTGGTATTGGTATTGGTATTGGTATTAGTATCGGTATTGGTATTGGTATTGGTATTGGTATCGGTATTGGTATTGGTATTGGTATTCGTATTGGAATTGGTATTGGTATTGGTATTCGTATTGGAATTGGTATTGGTATTGGTTTTGGTTGGTTTGTTTTGTTTTGTTTTGGGTTTGTTTTAGTGTTTGTTTTTGTGTTTGTTTTTGTTTCGTTTTTGTTTTTGTTTATGTTTATGTTTATGTTTATGTTTATGTTTATGTTTATGTTTTGTTTTTGTTTTGTTTTGTTTTGTTTTGTTTTGTTTTGTTTTGTTTTGTTTTGTTTTGTTTTGTTTGGTTTTGTTTTGTTTTGTTTTGTTTTGTTTTGTTTTGTTTTGTTTTGTTTTGTTTTGTTTTGTTTTGTTTTGTTTTGTTTTGTTTTGTTTTGTTTTGTTTTGTTTTGTTTTGTTTTTTGTTTTTGTTTTTGTTTTTGTTTTTGTTTTTGTTTTAGTTTTTGGTTTTTGTTTTTGTTTTTGTTTTTGTTTTTGTTTTTGTTTTTGTTTTTGTTTTTGTTTTTGTTTTTGTTTTTGTTTTTGTTTTTGTTTTTGTTTTTGTTTTTGTATTTGTATTTGTTTTTGTTTTTATTTTTTGCATTTCAGTTTTTGACTTTGCTTATGATTTTGATTTTTTTGCTTTTGCTTCGCTTTTTTCATTTGATTTTGCTTTTTTCAATTGCTTTTGTACACATTTCCATTTTCTTTGGCTCATGTTCTTTTGCTTGTTTGCTTCAAAAGTCTGTCATAAATTTTTATGACATCGAAGCAGAAACGTTGACGTGGGAAGAAAAAATATGCCACTGAAGCTAAAAAAGCAACTGTTTAAATAATGCTAACTTTAAAATAAAACACGAATATAACAGAAATGATTACTGTTGATACATGTTATTTTGTGTATCTCACTATAATTCCCGTGAAATACACTGAAAACGACGGTGCGCCGAATTACCCCAAATTTTTGGTTCTTGGAAAATACCACTTAACTTGCAAGTGTAATGCCTCCCATTGTAAGAATCTATGACTGAAAGTTGCTTAATCAAAGTAGCTTTGATTTGAATGCCAATACGATGCATGGTCATAGTAATGTAATAAGACCAACCCAAAAAAACTGCGCCGAATTACCCTGTTCTGCCCTACTTTGCAAATAATAATAACGTAAATGTAATGGAAGCTGTGTCTTCCCAGCAGTTCCAAGTTCAAACTTGGACCTACTACTTGGTATGAAAATTCACATACCCCCGGTGGTAGGGCCATGCTCCTCGCCTCTTACCTTGTACGTCCTTTTAACACATCGTCATTACAGGTGCGAACGGACCCAACGTGCTTTTTCATGGTCTTTTCAATTCTCCTGACCCATTGCGCCATAAAAAGGTAAAGGTTTGAGAAATTGAATATCCGAAGGGATATGCTGCCACCAGCCGAACTACAGGGTTACGATTATTTCTTATCGAAGTGTGACGCTTGTTCGCTCAAAACAGTTATTAGTAAAATTGCTACGAATGGTATTCGTAAACAAATATTCGTACATTCTACAAATATTCGTATAACATACAAAGAATTTGTATTGTCATAGCTTTACGAATTTATTCGTAAAATGTTACTAATACCTGATGCAGTATCTACGAGTATATTCGTTTTATATACTCATGATATTCGTAAACAAAAATAAATCAATTCGTATTAGTGCAAGGTATATTAATCCACATTTCTAGGAAAATAAAACTTTTCTAGGAAAAGTTGGAGTTAAATTTCCAAAAATTCCCTCAATTCTTTTTGTTTGAGTTTGCATTACTTGGTTTTGACATTATACTCCTAAAACCCGGCAGCAAAGTCTCGTCTTGTACCTGGGTAAATATACCTTGGTATTAGTGCATTGTATAAATGATTGTGTACATATAAATAATATTCGTAAATTTCTCGTACGAATAAATAAATAAATAGTAAATAGCTTCGTAATTTTTTCCATTACATTCGTAGTATTTACTTATGCTTTTGTAGTATTTACGAATGAAAAATCATATTAGTAGAAAAAATTCATTCGTAGGTTGACCGTATGAATTATTCGTAGAATGTACGAATTATAAGTTGAGCTTAAAAAATTTAAAACCGAAATCGTTTAGCCTGACTTGTCGAACAACTACAGAATATAAGGAACTATATGACTGTAAAGTGGCTGTAGCCTACTGGCAGAGTGCGTGGCCTGTAAGCTAAATAGCCGAGGTTCAAACACCAGCTTAGACAGAATGTTATAATGCGGGGTTTTTAATGCACACTCCTAATAAATAAACTTCGACTATCTCTATTACCAGGCGCGTGCGCAGGGGAATTTTGGGGGTTAAAAGCCCCCCGAAATGAACGAGTTATAACGAGCACCAAGAGATACAGGGCAGACGTTGTGTGTTTACGGTCTCGACAAAGATCTTTAGATGACATTGCACATTAGTAAAAAAAAAATACTCAACTTAAAACATTTACTGTGAAAAGACTATAATACATAGAGATTTAAAATGTTTTAACGTAAACAATATAAAAACCAATATTCCAAAATACATTTTTTTTCGTTTTCAAATGCATCTTCTTCTTGCTAGGTGGCATAAAAAAGTATTCAGGGACCGTACCGGTTATGGTTTTTATCAAAAAAATCAGATGTTAACAGTTATCATTTAACTTTTATTTTTTCCGACAAAAATAGAAGTTATTTTATGCCTTTTATTTTTTAGGGCAAAAATAACTGTTAGTTTTGTCTTTTATTTTTTAGGTCAAAAATAACAGTTATTATGTGCCTTTTATTTTTTCGGTCAAAAATATCAGGCAATTAGAATTTTTTTAAAGGCTGCTTGAACGACAAAAAAAAAGTTTTGTGCAATTTTCATTGTCTCAGCAGCGCGCACATTTTGAGCTATTACACTTTTTAAGTTTTAATAGTATTTTATATAGTCAAGCGGTCTTTGAAAAAATACAAATTACCTGATATTTTTGAGCGAAAAAATAAAAGGCACAAAATAACTGTTATTTTTTACCTAAAAAATAAAAGTCAAAAGTAACAGTTATTTTTGCCCCAAAAAATAAAAGGCAAAAAATAACAGTTAAGTTTAACTTTTATGGTAACAGTCGAAAATTTAAAAGGCGTTTAATATTCTCGAAGCTGCTACCATTACGATTATAGTGGTTTATTTAAAAAAGTCCTCCGGCAACTTTTTCGTTATGCCCTTTTCATCTGAAAATTGTAAAATAACAGTTATTTTCGGTCCCTGAAAGTATTCCTTTTCAGCCGGTAGCAAGATATTCTGGTTTCAATTTATCGGAAACAAAAAAACTCACATTTAAAAGAAGACTAGGCATTATGATATAAAGATTATTTTACATAAAAAAAGTTGGAATAAGTTTAAATAAAGCAAAAGAAAAACCCCCTTTTCTATACCCCTTTTTCTATATAAAAATGAATTCAACGTCTACACTTGCGATATTATCGAAACTGTGTCTATTTTTCTAACACTTATGCTGTTGCTAAAAATAGTAGTTGTAGTAGTAGTTCAGGAAATATAACGTATTATCATGACGTGAAATAATTTTCTAAAGCATTTTCACATTAAAGTCATTTCCTTTCATCTTCTAGCTGAGCAAGTTTTTCATGAAATTAAATTGCTTAGTTTTCAAGATTTTTCCACATCTATCTTCCTTGTCTTAACTTTAGGTCTACTGCTGTATTGGGGTGTCCCCAAAAAGACATATGCTCGTACGTACCTTAAAAAAGTAAAAAAAAATAACATTTTCAGCTGACCATTTGTTTTACTACAAAGCAGTGCGAATAGCTTTGAAGTCGCATGTACATATGTATATTTTTTGGTTAGTAATAATTTTATAATATTTTATCATTAACATTGTTGTTTTTTGTTGTTGTTGCTATGTAGAGGATTCCTTCCTTTTGGCCCATGTCCGTTCTCATATTTAAATTGGTATTCTTTTGATGCGAGAGCGCACATCAGCTTTATGTATGTGCTTGTATTGGTGAGCACTGCCAAGGTTGGGTTGCAGTTGGGTGGGTGGTGGTTAGCTATGTGCGGTGGTTGATTATGTACAGGATAATACAGAAATGTTGGCTCATCAAATCCTGTTGATGTTGTTGCTGTTTTTCTCGCTGTATATCCGAATGAATGAAACTGTTTTTCATTGTTTTTTTTTTTTTTTTTTTTTGAGATAACAACAAATACAAAGTCATCCTTATTGGTGTAGCGTTAACAGAATAGTAAAAGAACATCTCTTGATAGCCATGATGATGGTGATGATTTTTATCACTCAGTTTGAAAATGGATTTAGTAGCAAAAGCACGTAATGCACGGTTTACAGAAGAAACGTAACGTTCTTGTACAAAATTATAAAAAGTTGCCGTCGGTCGGTGGTGCAAAAAAATATAAGTGATTTTAAAATCCTAATTTTAGATAATTTAAAAGGATAAAACATACAAAAATTAAAAATAGATAAAAAGAGTTTTTAATTTGAAAACACTGTTTCGAAGTGATGAAACCAAAGCTATTGTTATTTAAAAGGATTAATGATTTTACCATAAAAGGTTGTTAAAATATTTTACTTATGATTGATACTTTGAAAGGGTTCTAATAAAGTTATTCCTTTCACATGCTTAACGACTGTTTTATTGTTGAAATAACTTCAAAACATACAGAATCTGTATTTACTTACGGAAAAAACGAAACTAATTTGATCATTTGTTAAATGCTTGCGATTGGGAACAAAATCAAGACTGCTTTCTAGGATCCTCTTAACCCCAGGGTGGGCAACTATTTCGAGGTCGTTGCTTTGTGCAACTACTTCATTTGACCAGACCAACAGACTTGTGTTTTTTAAAGATTCCTATTGGCTTGATGCATGATCCGATAGACTTAAAATTTGTTTATTTGTTTATTAATTTAACCTTTCAAAAAAGGATCACTATTAAAAATATTTAAACAAAACTGTATGCGTTATCTTGTGTTGCATGCTTTTTTGTCAACTTATTGAGATTTACTGTAAAACTTCTAAAAAACATGTTACTTTCAATATGTTGAGTAGGCTTACTGATCAATTATTTTCTATGCAATTAAATTAAAACATTTTTATTTAATTTTTTTTTATATATTTGTTATTTATAACAATATTTATATTTTATACTTTATACATAAAAATTGATCCTCTAGATCAAAAAATGAATTCCTCTTGAATAAAAGCGGTTCCTTCTGTTGTCATCTATCCATAATTGTGGAAAAGGAAAAACAAATCCCAGTTTGGTTGGGATTCAAAGCATTCCATAGGGGAAAAAATTAATGAAGAACAAATAAAGAAACTTTGCGTTTTTCAATGAAAACTTAGTGAGTGAAAAACATCAAAGGAAAAAATTTTAGGCCGAAAACAACCCAGCAAAAAAAGTGTTTCCGAAAGAAGGTAATGTGGAAGGGAAAGTCTTGAATTCCATCTCTTCCCCTTTCATACCCAGAAGGCATTCTTTCAACTTATGCATGTCATTGGGAGGAATGCTTTCCTTAGTCTTCTCTAGAAGTGCTTCCAGAATTTTTTCAACGTAAGATTCTTTGAGCCCTTCAATGAAAGGATTCTAGTAGGTGTTTTCCAGGAGAACTTTAAGAAGGCATTCCATGGAATGAAATGGATTTGTGGTTTTAGGGGGACCTAAAAAATCCCAAGGAAAATATCCCTTTTACCGATTTTCTCGCGATTTTGATGTTGAAAATGAAAAGTGGTTTGGTTTTGTTGGGAGTTTAAAAATCCCACGGAAAGTATCTAAAACATATACAGTATTGTTCGTAAACTAAGCAACCGTTTCATGGTATAAATTCAAAGTCTCATGATAGTTTTGTTTACAAAGTTTTTAAACTTCAATTATTTTTTTATTATTTTATTATAAGTAAGGTTTGTAAGGAAAATAAAAACAATTAATTTTCAATAGTACTAAGGAAAAAATATTTACAAAAAATCTTAAAACTCTATATTCAGCTGTTCGTAATCTAAGCAACTTTTTAATATTTGGTGTAATATCCCTTGTTTTTTATAACTTCTCGACATCGTTTTGGCATAGACTCAATTAACCGTTTAAGTGTAGTTTTACTAATACGGAACCATTCTTTTTTAAGGCCCAAAAGTAGTTAATTTTTATTTTTAAATCGACAGCTGCCGATCTTCCTTTTGAGTATTCCAAATTAATTCTCAATTGGGTTTAAATCTGGCGATTGGGCCGGCCACTTCATGACTTGGACCCCCTTTGTTGTAAAACACTCTTTTACAAGCTTGGAGGTGTGTTTAGGGTCGTTGTCGTGCTGAAACTCCCAACGCAGCGGCATTTCCCATTCGGCGTATGGGAGCATATGGCTTTCTAAAATGTTCCGGTATACAAATCGATCCATTTTTGTATCGATCTCGATGAAGGGCCCAACTGCTGTTCCAGAAAAATAAGTCCACACCATGACATTACCACCGCCATGCTTTACTGTACCACGACAGTAACGGGGATGTAACCGCTTTCCTCTGGGTCTTCGGACGTGACATATGCCATCGGAATTAAACAAGTTAAATTTAGACTCATCGCTAAATAATACTGAATTCCATTTTTCGGGTGTCCAATTGAGATGTTGTGTTGCAAACTCAAGCCTAAAATTACGGCAAAGTTTAAAATTCGTTACAGGGTCTAGGAATTTCAAAACTTACCTTTTTTTTAAATGTTTCTTGGTTAAAATTGGTTTCTTGGATGGTCTGTAGCTTCTTAGGCCATTTTCTAAGGCACGTTTCCTTACTGTGCTAGAACTTATATTTAAGTTAAGATCCTGAACAATTTTTTTTTGATGACACAAAAGGATTTTTTTTAATAAAACGAACGATTTGTTTGTCCTCTCTGTAATGAGTTTTTCGTGGTCGACCTTTAGAATAAATTGTATTTACCGACCCAGTCGCTTTATATTTTTTTATAAGTCGAGAAATTATTGACTTATTAATATTAAATCTTTTGGCAATCGAAATTTGCGACTCACCATTTTTAAAAAAATTTATAATTTTCTCTTTTAGATCTTGTTTATATTGTACACGCGGCATCGTAAAAGAACCAGATCACGAGAGGACGATCGAAAAGCAACTAAAATATTTAATGATTTACACTTGAAAAATAGAAAAATGTTGAAAAGAAAGTGAAAAAATACCGTTAGACCTCTTATTTTGAAAGTCACTTAGCAGCGACGGAAAAAGTTGCTTACATTACGAACAGCTTTTTATGGAGTATATTCGTTTGACTATTTGTAATATTCTATTTTTAGACTAGTAATTACAAAAATATGGGCCATTCCACATAAAATCATATACAAAGGCGTAATTAGAACTTGAATGCAATTCAAAAATCGGTTGCTTAGTTTACGAACAATACTGTACATAATATATTAATGGTATTCCTTAAAATTTGTTAAGTCCTGCTAAACTGCTAAATTGTTAAAGTTAGCAGCTGTTGATGTGAACATACCTGCTAAGGCATTTTATAATCAAGTGCTGAACTGATATGTCAAAATCAGCTGAAAGACTTCTACAGCTTAAAATTGAAAAAACTGAATTATTACAAAATCAAACGACGGCGTTTATTTGCACTTGGCTAATAAATAAATAATAAAGCTTTATTAAATAGAAATATAAGTTTCTTACTTCAACCATTTATAAATAAATAAATTGCAAATATTTTGCAAAAATTGTTTGCAAATGTTAATTTGACAACTTTCAATGCAATAGATCTGTGGTTTTAATAACCCGTGTAACCAGTACTCAGTAACCAAAAATGTATTTTTATTTTTATATTACAGTGCGTTAATACTTTTGATACATTTGCTACTCAGAAACTTTGAAATGTCTTAAATCTCTACCAACATCTTTACAAAGTTTTCACTTTTTTATTAAAAAAGGGAAGTTTTTAGACTTTGAAGCTGCAAATCATAAATAATTTGGTACTTGTTAAAACTCATTCACAAAACGATTCATCACTACACTCAACAACTTTGACGTTTCAGACTTAACAAATGGTATCTGCTAAACAAAAACACGGTGCTGAGCTTGTTAACTTGCTAACAAGCTGCTAAGTCTTTTCCCAAACAAAATTTTGACAGGAGTTAACAAATTTGTTAAGTTTAGCAAGTTAGCAGGGCTTAACAAATGTAGTGAATACCATTATTATAATTATATGTATCTTTTTTCTTTAATTGAATTTAAACGCTATTTGAATGTCTTCCAGAAGTATTTTATGAGAATGCTTTTTGAAAGCACTTCTTGATAAGGCTTAGAAGAAGCACAATTGGAAGCACAAAAATTTTACTGGGAAGTAGACTATCGTAAAGAGCAACTTCGAAAACTCATCATAATCAGGATACAACCTCCAACTTCACCTCACACGCGATTGAATCAAATATTGTGCATTTTTGAGCAAATTATGTGTTAGAGACCCACTTACAGTTGATTTAAAAAGAAAATTAAGCTTTTCAAAAATTAATTGGATATAAAAACATTACTAGAAATGCAAATTTTCATCCCATTTGACAAATGCTCTAACGAGATTTGACGGTTTTTTCAAAAAGGATCTACTTGTTATTTACTTTAATTATAACACAGTGCAACACATATTTTCGGGGGTAAACTAAACCAATTTCAAGCGATAGTATTTGACATCAATAACAAAAGTCCAAGTCGCTTTTTGCTCTACTACGTCACAAATTTTTTATTACAGTGGTTTTAAAATAAAATTTTTTTAGTCAAAATGAAATTAAAAAATATAAAAAATTATATGTTAAACTTAACATAGGGTTGTTCTTGTCTTCGGAAGCCTAAATTAAAATTTTACGCGAAATATTTTTTCGCAACACTTTAACCCGCTAGCTGCTTCCAGTATGGGTCAATTTGACCTTTTTTTTTTGAAAAGACCCTATAAGTCAACTTTGGAAGAAGGTCAAAGGTTAAAACCTACCAAAAAATATTCTCCAGACAATATCACTAGGGGTCACCCAAGACAAGCAACCTCTACGAGTTAATGGTTGCACATAAAATACGAACCAAAAAGAAAATACATTTATTTTCATGTTATGTAATTTTAATGCTTTTTTGAAATAGTATCCATATCATTATCATTGTTATGGCATGAAATATCATATACTTTGGAGAGGTCTATATCTATTTCTTGAAATTCGTTTCACTCCCGCTTTTATTAATTCTTCATATGTTGTTTTGAACCACCAACAAATTTCAGTTACGAATTTCCAGTTGTAAAAATGGAAATAATCCCATCTGGTACAAAAGTGTTGATTGTAAGGAAAGTTTAATTTAAAATTGCTGCATTTCAAATGGGAAGGATACCTGATGAAATCGTTCCCCTTGCTCATCCGATTCCGTACCGAGTTGCGTTTCAAAATAGTCCAGATGCAAGTGCAAAAAATTAATTTTTAACGACACATTCACGCCAAGTTTCTCGAACGAATTGAGCATCTCAGTTACATCCTTTTTATACGCATTAGATCGTTTTTTTCCTAGAAGACCATTTATAACCCCTTTTACTGCATTCCATCCAATCAGCTCGCCACCTACCAGCTCTTCATCAAATGTCATCAGAATGCGGCAATGGAACTTGAGCGCTGCGAACACTTCGATATTCGAATTTTGACATATTTTTTCTGCAATCCACACCAGAGAACTGCACAAGCCTACTTGAAGTTCAAGCTTTTTCAAGTACTTAAATTCAAGCACGTATCCAAGCTTGAAAAAGCAAGCTTTAGCCAGCTTGCAAAAATACCAAACAGATACAAGCCATATTCATGCTTGCTCGTTGGCTTGGCTTGTTTCGGCTTACTTTGTCGGGTGGAAAGTTGAAAAGCTTAAAACGATCGGCAAAAGCTTGTAAGCCTCGCAAGTATCCAAATTATTGAATTAAAGCAAGTATCCAAAAAATTCAATGAGCTTCTTTAGAGAAAGCTTAAGCGTAATAGGACTTTTAAGGATTCTGTGGACTCCGTGGTGTGAAGTTTTAGGATAAATGATTTCGAAGATGCTGTCAAACTTTAAAATTTAAGATGGCGGATAGAGTTGCCACCTAGATTTTTTTTAATTTTTGCGAATTCTTGTAATTTTGATATTCTGACAACGGATTTGATTTCGAATATATTGTCACAGTTTTAAAATTTAAGATGGAGGTTAGGGTTGCCACCTAAATTTTTACCACAGTATTGCCACCTAATAATATGTACTTTTAAAAGTTTTAAACATCATTTATCAGTGTTAAGGGGTCGCTGATTTCGAATCTAAGGTCAGAATTTTGAAATGCAAGATGTTGGATAGGGTTGCCACCTTTATTTTTTTTAGTTTTATGAATTCGGGGCTGGCAAAAAAAAAAAGGTACACCAAAAATGGGTTGCTGAATCCGAATCCGTCGTCAGAATTTCAAAATTATAAAATGTTGAAATAATAGGGTTGCCACCTAATAATATGTCTTTTTAAGAGTTTTAAACGTCTTTTATTAGTGTTAAGGGGTCGCTGATTTCGAATCTAAAGTCAGAATTTTAAATTTCAATATGGTGGATAGGGTTGCCACCTTAATTTTTTGTAGTTTTATGAATTCGAGGCTGGCAAAAAAAATGGTACGCCAAAAATGGGTCGCTGAATCCGAATCCGTCGTCAGAATTTCAAAATTATAAAATGTTGAAATAATAGGGCTGCCACCTAAAAATATATCTTTTCAACAGTTTTAAACGTCATTTATTAGTGTTAAGGGGTCGCTGATTTCGAATCTAAAGTCAGAATTTTAAATTTCAATATGGTGGATAGGGTTGCCACCTTTATTTTTTGTAGTTTTATGAATTCGGGGCTGGCAAAAAAAAAATGGTACGCCAAAAATGGGTCGCTGAATCCGAATCCGTCGTCAGAATTTCAAAATTATAAAATGTTGAAATAATAGGGTTGCCACCTAATAATATGTCTTTTTAAGAGTTTTAAACGTCTTTTATTAGTGTTAAGGGGTCGCTGATTTCGAATCTAAAGTCAGAATTTTAAATTTCAATATGGTGGATAGAATTGCCACCTTAATTTTTTGTAGTTTTATGAATTCGAGGCTGGCAAAAAAAAAATGGTACGCCAAAAATGGGTCGCTGAATCCGAAACCGTCGTCAGAATTTCAAAATTATAAAATTTTGAAATAACAGGGTTGCCACCTAATAATATATCTTTTCAACGGTTTTAAACGTCATTTATTAGTGTTAACACGTCATTTATTAGTTTAAAACTGTTTAAAACTGTTGAAAAGATATATTATTAGGTGGCAACCCTGTTATTTCAAAATTTTATAATTTTGAAATTCTGACGACGGTTTCGGATTCAGCGACCCATTTTTGGCGTACCATTTTTTTTTTGCCAGCCTCGAATTCATAAAACTACAAAAAATTAAGGTGGCAATTCTATCCACCATATTGAAATTTAAAATTCTGACTTTAGATTCGAAATCAGCGACCCCTTAACACTAATAAAAGACGTTTAAAACTCTTAAAAAGACATATTATTAGGTGGCAACCCTATTATTTCAACATTTTATAATTTTGAAATTCTGACGACGGATTCGGATTCAGCGACCCATTTTTGGCGTACCATTTTTTTTTTGCCAGCCCCGAATTCATAAAACTACAAAAAATAAAGGTGGCAGCCCTATCCACCATATTGAAATTTAAAATTCTGACTTTAGATTCGAAATCAGCGACCCCTTAACACTAATAAATGACGTTTAAAACTGTTGAAAAGATATATTTTTAGGTGGCAACCCTATTATTTCAACATTTTATAATTTTGAAATTCTGACGACGGATTCGGATTCAGCGACCCATTTTTGGTGTACCATTTTTTTTTTGCCAGCCCCGAATTCATAAAACTAAAAAAAATAAAGGTGGCAACCCTATCCACCATCTTGAATTTCAAAATTCTGACCTTAGATTCGAAATCAGCGACCCCTTAACACTGATAAATGATGTGTAAAACTTTTAAAAGTACATATTATTAGGTGGCAATACTGTGGTAAAAATTTAGGTGGCAACCCTAACCTCCATCTTAAATTTTAAAACTGTGACAATATATTCGAAATCAAATCCGTTGTCAGAATATCAAAATTACAAGAATTCGCAAAAATAAAAAAAATCTAGGTGGCAACTCTATCCGCCATCTTAAATTTTAAAGTTTGACAGCATCTTCGAAATCATTTATCCTAAAACTTCACACCACGGAGTCCACAGAATCCTTAAAAGTCCTATTACGCTTAAGCTCTCTCTAAAGAAGCTCATTGAATTTTTGGATACTTGCTTTAATTCAATAATTTGGATACTTGCGAGGCTTACAAGCTTTTGCCGAAGGGCATCAAGCTTTCCATTGCTTGAAACTTCGTGCCGTTCGCTTGTAAGCTAGAATAGGTGCAAGCTGTGCGTGGGCTTATTTATATTCAATTACAAGCTTTGCTTGATTCAAAATTATCAAGCTCAAGCTAGCTTGAACTTGTATTTTAAGCAAGCGCTTGAAAAAGACTTCAAGCCGGCTTGTGCAGTTCTCTGATCCACACACAGAATTAACGCATGCATAACAGTTCATGCGATCGTGTTCAATTGGGTCATTCCAAACCATAGGAACACCGAACGGCATTAACCTGCGTTTGTGATGTAACCATTCCAACAAGTAATTGTAGCATCTCTTGCAAATTGTTTGTGGCACCCATGGGACATCAGATATAAATTTTTGATTATAGTATTTTACATACGCTGTAATAAGTTCCTGACTGAAATGACCTTGACTGCTTCGGGATGATGTGAAATGACCGCAGATATAACAAAATTTCTTTACGTTTTCGCAGAACTCCATTGAAAATAAAATTTTTCGAAAAAAGACAACGATACTTTCACTTTCACAATTTTAATTAAATTACTCAAATCCCACTTAATTGCATTTCTAAGCTGAGCCATCTTAATACAATTTACGTAATTTGTTGCTATAACTTATAAAGTATTACGAATATAATTATAGCTTTATACCGTTACTCCGGACCGTTATATTACAAATTTATTGCTAAATGAAGATATTATTATCGCACGATGCAATAGTTGCTTAAAAATAAATTTACTATCTTTTCGGTCCGTTTTTTATGTGAAACCTTTAACTCGTAGACCTTTAACTTGTCTTGGGTGACCCCTAGTGAAATTTTCTGGAGAAAATTTTTTGGAAGGATTTAACGTTTGACCTTCCTCTAAAGTTGACTTGTAGGGTCTTTAAAAAAAGGGTCAAATTGACCCATACTGGAAGTAGCTAGGGAGTTAAAGTATTCCGAAAAATATTCCCGGAAAATTATAATTTAGGCTTCCGAAGACAAGAACCACCCCGAATTAAGTTTTACATATACTTTTTCATATTGTTTAATTCCATTTTTGACCAAAAAGTCAAATTTAAAACCACTATAAAAAAATTTGTGACGTAGTAGAGCAAAAAGGGACTTTGGCTTTTTTTATTAATGTAAAGTACTATCGTTTGAGATTGGTTTGGTTCACCCCCAAGACCCCCAATGACCCTCATTTTGAGTCATAGTGTGATTTTTTGTGTTTTTTTTATAAAAGTTTTTTCACAATTTTGGGTTTATTTTTGTTTAATGCAAAAGTAAAGTACATTTTGGAACTGTTAGTGTTAACAAAATAAGTACAATTATATTTTTTAGATCCTGTAAAGGACTAAAAATAGCTTTTTATTTCGAATTTCAGCCTTTTTGGACGGCCCTCCAATATATAAAACATTATTATTTTTCTTCGTTCTACAGGTGCAGCAGCCACTAACGCCTCCATGACGAGCTTAGCAAGCCTCTCAGTGTCCTGAAAGTGGCAAGTTACCTTTCGAATTTCGACATCGTCCATCATGTCACCAGAAATGTCTTTTACAGAATCTAAAAAATAATTGGTTTTATTTTGTTAACACTAACAGTTCCAAAATGTACTTTTGCACTAACCCTTAACTGGTACTCCTGGTCTGTGGGACCACAACAAAAAAAGAAGCAAAGAATATATTTATCTAATAATTCAATTAAAAATTATGAAATTTGAAACTAGTAATGCCTTCAACCATGTCAAATGTCAACCATACAAATATTTTGAGATCTATGGCATGAAACTTGACATTTGTTTAAAAAAAAGACAAAAAATAGAAACAAAATATTTAACCACACTCATAACAGCCATATCACTGATACGATTGTACTTTTGTAGCAGAAATTAGCAAGTTGTAAAATTTTAGAGAGTAAGCGAAAAAATGCTCTCTTTGCGTGAAAAATTGCAAAAAGTACGGGAACTGGTTTTTCGCAAAAAGTTGCAAATTTTGCAGAAGAATCAAAAACATATGTTTTTTTCTTATGTAAAATTTTTTTAAAAATTGAACGAATGTCGGATCATAAGAATAAATTGGCGTCCCTGTTGTTTTTTGTTGTTGTTATATTGGCTGGTACTCTAATTTGACATCAGTCGTCAAAACATGGCAGCTTGCGAAATGCTGCGAATTTCTGCTTCGCCAAATTTGTGTATCAGAAAATAGCAACATTTGAAAAAGACTGGGTTACTTATTTTCGCTCTATTTTTTCGTTTTTTTTTGCGTACGGGAACAGGAAATAGCTGTAAATAGAAGAAAATAGCACGAATTCGTACGAATGTGCAAGTATTATCTTCTACAATGTACAAAAATTTGACAATTCATTGAAAGAAAATAAAAGTTTTTACAAACGTTTATGTAAAGTATTGCTTTCGACTGTGGATTTTTTTGAATTTCGCTATTTATATGGAAAATTGGGGCTAATCGAAAAACCATTGCAATTTTCGGATTCTACAGAAAATTTCACTACAGAAAATGTTATCGCCATTCGTTGTGATGAAGTTTAGTTTAGGTTAGGTTAAGGTGGCGGCAGGTCTTTAGACCAGCCCACTTAGACCATATTATTGGTCCGTTGTGATACCCCAGAATGGAAGAAGGGAATAATGAAGTGAAACTTTTGAGCCGGATGTTCTTAATGTGGCAGAAGCTGTACATGTGATTTAAGTCTGAAGCAAATGTTATGCCTTGACCTCAGTCCAATCAAAGTACTAAGCGTTCCTCTCCACAAACTTTTCCTACCACCATTAACTACAACTTTTCGTAATAAAGTGATGTCTTTCAAAGTTCCTTTGATTAGAAATAAGGATAGAAAGGTTATAACGTATAATCCGGCAAGGATTCAAGCCAGGGACTCCTAAGCAACAGTCAAGCAGACTACCACTAGACTATCGAGGCCGCCATCATTGTGGTGAAAGTTTTCCTAAATTTTTGGAGTAATGTAATAGGTGTTGTACATGCCTTCGGACACAATATTGACGAGTCCGTAATCGCAAATGGAACAAAAATAATATGCCGTCTTGATCAGAGCTTTGGTAAATTTGACGCCACCATTGACAGTGCATTGGGATGGTAAAATAATGCCGAAAATTGCCACTAAAGATCTCCGCCTCTAAAAAAAACCGCTTTGTTAAGTTAAATTAGCTGTACATCCAGGTTTATTGGACGTCTGTGAAATAATATTGAAGGAATAAATGATCGTCTAACGATACGTTAAAAAACAAATTAACAATTAAAAAACAAATTTTCCGATGGGAGCCAAAGTTACTACCGATTCCTTTTTTTAACTTTCTATTGGCTAAAAAAAACTGTAGTATCCAAAAATTTAACACGTTATTAAAAATTCTGAAGCGTTACTTTATTTTCTGCGCCCGCCCGCAGATTTCTAAAAACTCCCTGCTATTTACATTTTGAGCAAAACTGTCTTAAGGCCCAACCAAAATAGACGAAACGAGACGATAGCATTTTGACGAACGTCTGCACTCGTTGCGGAAGTTTACGGGTTTAACCCAAAATGAAACGATTTGCTCAACTCGTCTGAAACAGCTGATCAGTAGGCAATCGAGTATTATTTATTTATTTATATTGAGCATTTTGTAATTTTTTATAAAGATTTGTGAAAAATGCGTGAAATAATGGCGAAGTTGAAACAAATTGATGAAAAGTAAATAAAAACGCACTCTGCACAGCTGTTGTTGACGAGTTGCTACGCTAGCAGTTCGGTTCTTACGGAATAATACGTCTTGTCAAACTGTTTCGTTTAGTTTCGTTCAGTTACGTTTGCTCATTTTGGGTAACAACATTAATATGTATTTAACCGAACACTTACGTTTTTACTCGTTACGGAGCAAAACGTCTATTTTGGTTGGGCCTTAATAACTAAGGTTACCAGAAGCATAGGCAGGGGTGATTTTATCATTAGGCTGATTAGGCTGGAGCCTAGTTCGGAACATTTTTTGGGGGCGGCAATATTTTTTTTGCTGTAAATTTTTGGGAGCGGAAAATTTTTATATGTATATAAAAATATTAGAATTGTTCTTATCTTATTTTTTGAAAGTTGCGAATTGCAGATCGGGATTCGTTTCTTTACTGAAGTAAAATGTGAAATTTTCAGACAAAAATGTTGATATTTAAACGTGCTGTAAGCGACTTTAAAGTTGAAAATCTGATTTTTATGGGAAAAAGGTTTTCTTTTTTCACAACAATCGCATTTACTAGTCATGCAATATGAATTTGAAAAAGAAAAGTTCTGCAAAAAGATGTATTTAATGTGAAAATTAGGCAAAAACTATCAGAGCTGTAATTTTTTCTTCTTCCTTTAAAAAATTGCTTAAATCTAAATATCACAGTGTTTCAATAAAGTGCAATGGAAATGTTTTGTGAAACTATGGCTAATATTGAAACGAAAAATGGTGCGATTACGTTAAATAACCTGGTCGTTATGAAAGTTTTTTCCCAGAAGTGTTTAGAAAATTTCGATTTTGAGTATTTTAACAAAAATATTTCCAAAAATGCAAATATTAAAAAACAACATCACTGGTCGTTATGACGTTGTCTTGAAATGTTTTGTGCCAAAATTAAAATCCTTAAGGTGGCATTTTCTAGCGTATCGAACACAAAGACGAAATCATAATAAATCGGAAAAAATTAAAAATATTTTATTAAGATTTATTGAAGTTATTAAAATGAGAATTCTAAGTTTTTTTCGAATTTTTATGATTTATTTTGTATTTTGTGCAGCGGAAGTAGTCGAAAAATTTGTTTAGAGTCTTTTCGTACGTCCTTGCGGCTACAAAGAGTTTCTTCTATAAATTATTTTTGAAGTCCTACTTACAACTGCTTGAAACAACTTACTGCTTACCCTACTTTGAAACCAAAATTACAAGTTTTCAAAATATTTTGGTATTTAAAATAAAATAATAATATCAAAATTGAGTCATTGTCGAGATACCAATAAAGATCTGAAGGCTGCTATGCGCATACGACACAATAAACATGTAAGATAACACGATAAGGTCGGCATATTTTTCAAGCCTAGGGCGCTCACTGTAGTAAATCTACCTCTGAGCGTAGGACAAAACAAGAGAACTCTTGGCAAAAAAGAGAACAAGAAGAGACTATTTTTTGTTCAAAAGTTATCATTTATTACAAAAGTAATATTTTTAAAATATCTTCTCTCATAAATATATGAGAATGTTTTGGAAACTTCCACTTAATTTATCATAAAGGTGCTTGAAGGCGCCCCTGACTTTGTTGCGCCCGCCCACGACGCGGGCTCTGCAGACTCGCTTTTTACGCCACTGAATTCTGATCTATTATTCGTACCTATTCGGTCAAAAAATCATGATTTGATGTTAAAAAATGTGTGAGATATGACTTTAAGGCTTTTTCGTCGATTTTCTCCAACTAAAACAGAAAACCACTGGTAGCAACACCTAAGAATTAAAAAAAAATTTTTCAATTTCCATTTTCATTTTTTGACTTGACCATTCCATTTTCGGTTGAAGTCGTTAAATTTTGAAAAAAAAAATTTTTTATTCACCCTAATATACCTATAATAAACTTTTTTAGAAAATATGTTGGTACAAATTAAATATTTCGGTACTACTGTGCATTACTGTGTGTGTTTTATAAAATTAAAAGGAACCTTTTTTTAATGGTGTTACATTTAGCGACTTTTTCAAGGAAAATTAATCAAATTATTTTGCTTTAGAATGAAAAATTTCGTTTTTCAAAAAAGTCACTGCAAACTTTTAGACCCACAAAATTAAGCAACATTAATGAACCCTAAAATTATCCTAACATAGCAATTATATTAATTCGACAGATAAAATAATAATTGGAACTGCCTTAAATGCATTTCTTGTTCTGTTAAATTTAGTTGAAATAAATAAATATCTACTTTTTATCTGCAACAATTAAAACTATACGCAATTCTTAACTCAAGCATGTATTTGACACCATGCATAACGGTAATTTTGAAGAGTGCATAAAGCGAATTACCTTACGGTAACTTAATTTAACCAATTCGCACAACATCAGAATCACATTCAATTGAATTGTCTCTCCATCTTGAAGTATTCTCAAGTGTCAAAGAGCTATTTACACCACTCAAGTAAATTCTTTGTCTCACTCACATGTGCATTAAGAAGCCGTTGCAATGAACTTTGGAGTCACTAGCCAGAGGAGTTACCGGTGCGGCGGATAACGTTGCAATCATATACATATGTACGTATGTTACATACTTATGTATCAACCCTGTACTACCCACCAGGAAATGTGAGCATTCCCGGATGTTACCAGGAAACATTCCATGGAATGTAGGAAGCATTCCCCTTTGTTGCACACTCCATTGCTTTTTTAACATAGCATGTCATTAGAGGGAAACATTCCTCCCCGCTGTGTTAAAAAGTCATGTGGAAACATTCCTCTCCCTTGTTATGAAAATGGATTCGGCCAGGATTCGAACCCGGGACCCCTGAGCGAGAGTCGAGCGCGCTACCACTAGACTATCGAATTCTACAATAAGTGGCAAGAAAACAATGATATTAATATTTTCTATTGTCATTGCTTGACAATAAATAAAAGTTTCCACATGCATTCTTAAAGAAGTGGTTTGGAAACAATATAAATACAAAACTACCCTTAAGCTTCCAAAAGATGCGGTAGGGAAACAATATCCATACAAAACTACCCTTAAGCTTTCAAAAGATACGGTGGGGAAGGTTTCTTTATCACTTTAAGATGGAAGCCTTCCGATTTTACCTGGAGGGTATATTTAAATAGTTCGTATTTGTGCGGTTGAGTTGCTGCTACTGTAATTAATGCTATACTCAACAGATAATAATGGAACTTAGTGCCATTAGAAAGTGTTGGCATGAAGAAGACAGACTGACAATATGCAATATTAACTCAACTCTGTATCCGGAAATATTTGTCATAGACTCAAATGACTGACTTTAGTCTATAATGTTTACAAATTTATGAAGTAAAATTACAAACAAGACAATTTTCTAAAAGAAGAAATTTAACTAAAATTAACTAAAGTTGTAAAACTAAAGGGGGGATCCTGCTCCAGAACTTGAGAATTGAAAATTGAATTCCAGAATTGAAAATTAATTTGCAACGTAAAGAATATATTTTCAATGTTTTAAGCTCAATAGAAAGTCTAAAAAGTCCCTAGAAAGTCAGTGAAGTGATGAGCATCAAGAGTACCGAGTACAAGAATGAAAACTTTAATCACGTTTTTCTCAAAACATGTTTTTTCCCGCACTGTGCACTATAACTTATAAAGTAATTAAGATATCAACTTGAAATTTTGCACAAATATTCTTCAATATATTGGCCTTTGCTTATACCTAAAAGTTTGTATTATTTTTTACTAAAAATATTGTTTTTAACAATTTGTTTTAAAAAAATGTTTTTTCTTGTGTTTAAATTTACTTTTTTTCTAAGTTAAAAATAGGTATATGCAAAGCGAAATAACTGATTTCAATGAAAAATTTTTGTTTCGTTGATTTAAATAGACTACAAGAGGCGGGACATTCCACAGCGCAAATTGAAGAAGCCAAGTTTAAGCAGCTGTAGCACCGCCATTTTGTTTTCTTTTCTTATAAAAAAATTTGTGTGTATACATTTGAACATCAAAGATGTGAGAGATCTGGGAGTGCTCCTTATTGATCCAAGCTAAGTGTATTTTGTGTTCTCTCTTAACATTGCATGTCATATTTAACATCCCAGAGCAGCTCAAAACGAGCGATCAATAAATGATTCAAATAAATCAATGATAGAGTTTCCTAAAAGCACGTGCACCAAAACAGTAAGGGAGCACAAGTGCTCACTTTTTGATCCAATAAAACAGCAAAAGAGCTCTCCCTTTTTGCTCCTCATGGGAGCGATCGCATATTTTTTTACTGGGATGTTATAAATACTCTGTTTTTTGTAAAAAAATATTGAAAAAACTGTTGTCTGAAGCAGGTCCCCCCTTAAAAATGATAAATATTCTTGGTCCGTCAACCGAAGAATCAATTATGTATATTGCGTGACTAGTAAAAAAATACTTAAAAGTGTTGACTTAAGAAATACTGTTAATGTTCTTAGATAAATATTTAATTTTAGTTGTATATTTTTTTATCCCACTGAACTTTAAGCGACGGTTACGCGACAAGAGAGAATGTCACGAATGGTTTTGAGCTGAAAATTTTTTTAAGGTTTATATAATTTGTATAATTTGTTTGCGATGTTTTACGAATTAGGAGAAAACATTTTAAAAAAGAAAAAAAGTTATGACATTTTTGGAGTAAAACTTTTTTGGGCTCAGTAGTTAAGCACGGCTTAAACAGAGTCTGGATACATAAACAGCACAGTACAGATACATAGACAATAAAACTTCGAATTTTGAAAGGAAAACACATTGTGCTTTAAAGAAATTCCATTTTCCCCAGTAGGTACGATATAGCGGTTCTAGGGCACAGGAGCGAGGAGCCAAAAAAATCATGGTCTGATATTGATACTGATCTGATACTTATCTGAGACTTATCTGATACTGATCTGATACTGATTTGATACTGATACTTATCTGATTATGATCTGATACTGATCTGATACTGATTTGATACTGATTTGATACTGATCTGATACTGATCTGATACTAATCTGATACTGATCTGATCTGATACTGATCTGGTACTGATCTGATACTGATTTGATACTGATACTTATCTGATTATGATCTGATACTGATTTGATACTGATTTTATACTGATACTTATCTGATTATGATCTGATACTGATCTGATACTGATTTGATACTGATCTGATACTGATCTGATACTGATTTGATACTGATACTTATCTGATTATGATCTGATACTGATCTGATACTGATTTGATAATGATTTGATACTGATCTGATACTGATCTGATACTAATCTGATACTGATCTGATACTGATCTGATACTGATCTGATACTGATCTGATCTGATACTGATCTGGTACTGATCTGATACTGATTTGATACTGATACTTATCTGATTATGATCTGATACTGATCTGATACTGATTTGATACTGATCTGATACTAATCTGATACTGATCTGATACTTATCTGATACTGATCTGATCTGATACTGATCTGGTACTGATCTGATACTGATTTGACACTGATACTTATCTGAATATGATCTGATACTGATCTGATACTGATTTGATACTGATTTGATACTGATCTGATACTGATCTGATACTGATCTGATACTGATCTGATACTGATCTAATACTGATCTTATACTGATCTGATACTGAAGTATCAGTATCAATATCAGACCATGATTTTTTTGGCTCCTCGCTCCTGTGCCCCATAACCACCGTATCGTATCTTCCTTCCTTTATTTAAAATTTTTGTACAAGCAATGCGGAGTATGTCTTTTTATGAAACTTATCAATAGCTAAACACTGAGCTTCTTCTTTCAGTAAATTTCATAATCTGTTTGCAATAAAATGTGTAACTATAAAATTTAAAAAAAAAATATTGAAAGTGAAGACAATTATGCTGATCTTTTCCAAGAGTTTCTTTTTCTTCGAGTCTAATGCCGGTCGCGATCGAAACTGCACTCTAAGCTCTTTATAATGCATCACTAAAAAGCACACTAACGACAAGCAAGACACGAGAAGCAACCCAGTAAAAAAGTGGATAATCCTATAAGGTCCTCCGCACACTTCCTTTTTGGAGCCTTTTGCCGAAAGCACTTTTTCTCTTTTTAAAGCTTGATTTTTTTATTCCCTTGATTTTTGCAAAATATAAATGTACCACTTTAAATAACATTTTACGTAGTAAAGCAGTTTTGAAAAATTAGTTCAAGTGTAAAAGTGCAAAAAGTCAAGTTTGGTAAAAATCATATTCATACACAAACTGGCCTTACAACCTTCATACACGTAGCAACTCAGGTGTCCTTTCGCGGCTGATACAATTATATTTTTTGGTACAATCGACTCAAAAGAATTTCATAAAATTCTTCATAACTTTTTTATAAAAGGATGAAAAAAGAGGTAGTTAGATCAAAAACGTACTATTGCAAAAAACCAATATTTTCACTGATAAGTATCAAGTATATTTTCTGTGCATACTTTCAGGCTAAACATTTTTGAGAACAGTGTGCCTTGTAAAATTACTTTACTGTCAAAAAATAGTTACAGCTAGTAAAACCGTGTGGCGTTAAAACGCAAAAGGCAAACATACCTAGATTTTATTTTAACCCATTTACGGCGGCTCCTTAACTACCGGGCCAAAATCGATGAAACTTTGTCCATAGTCTATATATGGCTCTAAACATAATCTGGCAAAATTTACCTTTATTTTTTAATTTTTAATTTTTACCTTTACAGGTAAGGGCTGGGCGGACTGATGCATTTTTGCACGACTAGCTGCATCACATACCTTCACAGCCGTATCTGGACATTTTAAAACAGCAAACGGGCACTTAATTTAGTTTAACATAAAATTTATAACTTATAATAGTTACCATTGAAAAGCAATTTTCGATATTGCGATTTGAAATTTTTCCGGAATTTTCAAAAATTAAAAAAAAAGCCTTAATATTGCGACACGCCGTGGGCGTAAAATCCAAGTAAACGACCGAATCGGCTCAAACCAAAAATAGTGTATATTGTCAAAGGTCCATACTAACATAATTCCTACAGTGTCAGGTTATATCATTTTCGCGCTCACCTGGAGAAAATTCTAAAGTTACTGGTGCAAAAATGCACTAATAGCTGGAAATGGGTTAAGCTATTGAATAGATTTTCAACTGATCAAAATTGAAATGAAATTTGAAATGAATTTTGACCTTTTTGCAATATATGCGGTATTGCACGCGCAACGAAGATATAATGTTAGCATATTTAATTTCATGCACAAATTGATTTTTAATATACAGGAGTAAGAATATTTCTTGATTTGAAAAATACTTGAACAAAAATGTTTCATTGCCAGTTTCCAATTGCTTATTTAATTTTTGTGTAAATTTTTAAAAATTAAAAATTTTTTCGATCAACAGTTTAGAAATCTTTTTTCAACTTTAAGAAATCATTGCAGTATCTCTTTGATATTGAATATATCAATTCATAGTTTTAGCTGTAAAATTATTAAAGATTATTCCTCAGTATAATAGTTTTATAGCTATTAGCCGCGAGGTGGCGCAGAATACCTCACATATTTTTAGGCATATGGGCATTTCCAGAAAAAAGTCTACAGTGACCAAAAAATAAAACTTATTATTTTATTATATCATTTAAGAGAAACATTTTAATTTTATTAGTTTCAGCAATTTCTACATAAATTCATTAACCATGATGATCAAATCGTCTGCACTGTTTCGCAAATGTAGTTTTTATTTTTCGTAAATGTTTCGTAAGCTGATTTGATACTGATTTGATACTGATCTGATACTGATCTGATACTGATACTTTTTTGTTTTAGTAAAAGTGGAAGACATTGGCTAGAGATAATGAAAAATGGTGGAGGCAAGGAAAGGACATTATATAAAATTTGTTTTTTAATTACTTAATTTCATAATTACTTAACTACCTAATTACTTAAATATCCAATTAAACTGCAATGGAAATTTCAGTAACGTAACGCTAGATCAAAAATCCTAATAAAAAAAAAACCAGAAAAGATTTTTAAATTTGATCACTTGGAAAATAAACTTATGTTATTTTAAATCTTAAAAAAAAAGTTTTATACAAAAAGTCGTGCCCAATACAGAGAGTTGGCAAACTTTTTGATCCAAGTCAGAAATCACTTCCGTTTTTTGTCACGTAACGCCAGCACATATTTTTTCTTATATCTTTAGATCCTTAGGATTAATTGTTGTCATTGTTTTTACTTAATATCAGAGACCTAATACTGTAATTAATAACTAATAATTAGTACATGCATTTTATAATAAAAAGCAAAAAATAATAATTATCTTGTCACTTTTAAAATTTTGAGCAAAAAATAATAATTAATTTTGCTTTTTACATTTTTAAGGCAAAAATAATAATCAAAATTTGGCCGATATTTTGTATGCACAAAATAACCAGTAATTTTGGATTTTTATTTTTTAAGGCAAAAATAAAAAGCAAAACTTGCCCAGCAAAAAATAAAAAGCAAAAATAAAAAGTAAAGTTTTCCCAATAGTTTTTTAATCGATTTTTATATTTTAAGGCAAAAATAAAAAGCAAAATTTGCCCAACATATTTAAGAGCAATAAAAAACTTCTAAATATTAATTTTTATTTTTTAAGTCAAAAATTAAAAGCAAAATTAGGATTTCAGTTTACGGTTAAACCAAAATTGAAAATTGAATTTCATGAATCAATCAATGAAGAAACAAGAACACACTGAAAAATGCATGTACTAATTTTTACGTTAGAATGGGACGGGGGGTTAGTTTAGTTCCTAAATGCATTTATGCAATGTATCAGCGTGTTTTATTTTCAATTTGTGCTAAGTTTCAATACGAAAACTGCGCAACTCTGTCGATATTCTAGTATAGTTGCGCAGTTTTGGTTAACAAGCCTCGGACCAAATCAAAACAAGACATACTGATGCATTGCATAAATGCATTTAAGAACTCAGCCAATCTGCTTAATAAACGTAATACTTGAACTGCCCCTTACGAAATGGCATAAATCCCGTTATTTTAAATTTTTCAATTTTGGTTCAACCGTAAACTGAAATCCTAATTTTGCTTTTAATTTTTGACTTAAATAATAAAAATCAATATTTACAAGTTATTTTGTGCTCGAAAATATGTTGGGCAAATTTCGCTTTTTATTTTTGCCTTAAAAAATAAAAATCAAAACTTACCAGTTATTTTGTGACCAAAAAAATATCGGGCAAACTTTACTTTTTATTATTGCTTTAAAAAATAAAAATCAAAATTTACCAGTTATTTTGTGACCAAAAAAATATCGGACAAGTTTTGCTTTATATTTTTGCCTTAAAAAATAAAAAGCCAAAATTACTGGTTATTTTGTGCTTAAAAAATATCTTTGCTTAAAAAAATTTTGATTTTTTTTTGCCTTACAAAAATAAAAAGCAGATATAATTATAAATTTTTGCTCAAAATTTTAACCCTATATCGCGCCGTGTTGCAAATCTGCAACATTAAGGTATTGCTCTAGAAAAATAACTCAAAGAGAAAAAATTTAGTCGGAATTATTATAAATGACTCATAATCATTCTAAACAACTCTAGCTTTTCAAAGAGAGAGTAAACATTGATCAACAGTTATTTTTTATTTTTAGTTGCAACAGCATGATTTTGAATTTAGCGGTAGTTTATGTTTTGCAATATTTTTAATATATTTGTAAATGACTAAAACTGTTATAAAAGTGTTCATAATTAAAGTAAAAGTTAAAGAGCTTTACTATATTAAAAGCAATGTTATATTCCCTGAAATATGTTAATCTTTTAAACTGTAAAACAATTTTTTTGCGAATATTTGTATAAATAAAGTATTAATTTTAAAACAAAAGTTGTTTTTCTTTATTTTTAAGACAGTTTGAGAGATTTTTAGGTAAAAAATTGAAATTGACGTTATTGCGCGTTGTAGGGTTAATAATCAAAATTTTAAAAATCAATAAAAAATCAAGTTCTACAAAGTGCTTTTTTGGTTTAGAAATCTAAAAATAATTATTATTTACAGTCTCTGCTTAATATAGTGCTACTTAATTACTACGCAAATGTAAAAAAAAAACTTTTTAAAAATTAGACTTTTCCATTCTATTTTTTTAATATTTATTCATACGAATCGTCCGTAACGCCAGTTTGGAAATGCCCATATGCTGAAATTAGGAAGAGAAAAAGCAATATAGTAACAACAATTATATGCAAACTTTAACTCGCTATAACTTAAAAAATATAAATTTTTAAGAAATAAAAAGTTCAATTTGCACTTTTACAGGTCTAAACCTACCAAACCATACTTAATTTATTAATATTGTAATTGTACTTAAAAAGCCTTACGCCGGACAAAATTTGCGTTTGTGTAATATATATAAGATTTGAAAAATACTGTGTGCTGAACAGCATGCTTGCCTTTTAAGTAGTAAGATGTGCATACTTTCAGGCTGAACAGTTTGAGAGATATTGGACACGAAGCAGCGTGCTTGCTTTTTATATATTAAGATACAGTGTATTTTTGAAGGTGAGTCAAACCAATCTCAAACGTTAGTATTTGACATCAGTAACAAAAGGCCGAATCCTTTTTTGGTCCTCTACGTCACAACTTTTTTTTACAATGGCTTGAAATTTGAATGTTTTGGCCAAAACTTAAGTTAAACAAAATGAAAAATTATGTATAAAACTTAATTCAGGGTGATTCTTGTCTTCGTGATCAGCGATCCAAAAACTTTTAAATCTATATTTTTATGCAGATTAGACAACTCCTTGAGATTTTTGCCTCCTGGGGTTGCCTCCTGGGAAAGTATAACAATTCGGAGTGTTCATGGGAGTTAACGCAACCAGCTTTTGAATTTCCTAGGTACACTCGGTCTGCTCTTCAAATTTATTTATTCATCTTATACCAATGTTTCTTTGCCCAACAGAACTTCACATTTAAAAGATAAATCGTTCTTCGTTCGCACAGTTAAATTTTAAAATAATCTCCCTGCGAGCGTGTTTCCTGGTGACCTAAATTTGTCTAAAATAAAACAGATATTCATCGTCACTACTCCATCTTTTTATCCTTCAACTAAACTTTTAGCCATCTTCCGAATCAACACAACTCTTTCGCATTTATAGCGGGCATTCACTTCTTGAGCATTAGTTGAATCTTAGAAAAAATATCGTTAGAATAGCTATTTATAGCAGTAACATTAATTAACGCTGGAGAATTTTTTGTGGTACTAACGCAATTTTGTGTTTCAATGTTGAAAATTTTTAGCATTTTCTGCTACCTAGGCGAAAATAATGAAACACCCTGTATATAAGAGTCTGTTTCAAATAGACCCCCATTTCTGTAAAATTTTTTTTTTAGGAATGATCCAACGAATCATACAAAAATGTTGATTTTTATCCTGCTAAATTGGCCAAATCGCACACTGTGCGACAAATGTTTTAAAAATTATCCATTTACGCGAGTTGTCAATGAACTTTTCTACTCAAAAACAAATTCGCAAATACGTTTAAAAAAGTTCATTTTGGTTAAGTTGGATTGATGGAGTTACGATGGGTCTAAATAGCGACAAATGGTCGAGCATTATTTTTCAATTAACTTCTTCTCATAGAAACAACATACCACGTGAGGTAAAACGTATAACTTAACCCTTCTTCCTCAATTCCATACACACATAAATATGTATGTAAGTATGTACAACATTCGTTTTGCATTTGGATGCGCGTGGCTAGTTCTTTAGCAGTTAATTGTTACACCCAGCAAGAGTATCATATTAATCCTCATTCATATCTAATTGTTATTAAAACTCTGTATTTTGTATTCCTTTATTGTCTCTTCTACCACAGACTCATTACAGCAAAGCAGTAGGTACATTGACCGTATGTGCGACCAGACTTAAATTCAGCGCAAACATTTAGTTCAAATGCAAAATCAACTCGTGGACACCAACACGTTTCGCACTACATCACTTGCATCGCAGTTGAACAAACGCTATTTAGAAAATGTTGCAGAATCCTTCAAAATATCATCCGAATCCTTTGTCGCATTTCCTGGCATTGCATCATCATCAGCAAGCGGCTCATAATGGCAATACGCTAGCCGCAGTACAACAACATCATATACAGCAAGAGCAGCAGCAACAACGTCTACCGCAACAGTTGGCAAATCACCTAAGTCATCAAAATCATCACCATCACCATCATCATCATCATCAGCTTAGTCAACAACAGCTCAATGCCACACATCCACATCTAATGGATGCAACAACATCACTGGAAGCAGGCAAATCTTTTACCATTGCTGCCATCTTGGGTCTGCAGAAGAGCGCCATCGATAGTAGTTGTAAGGATTACAATAACGTTATCAACCTATCACTGAACAACAACAATAACAACAGTAGCCATCATCTATCCGCGCAAAATCATCATAAAGTTGAAAATAACGCGCTGAAAATTACATCCGGCGGAAATGTGCTCAACAACAACTGCAACACTTCCGCTCTACAAACGTTTAATTGTGATACAAGCGCAACAGTTAATAGTATTGGCAGATATTTGCCGACGGCAAACACCAATTCTTCGTCATCGGGAACAGCATCGTTTGGCGTTGCTGCAGTGCATCACCAGCAACAAACAACAAATGCTGCTGCTCATTTGCGTGTTAACAGTTTTGCTGCCGCTGCCGCCGTAGCTGCTGCTGCTGCAGCCAACGCTGGTGGTGGAGCTCCGAGTGCTTTACAAAGTCTTCAGCAATTACATCAACATCACGCCCAACAGAGCAACCTTAGTTTCCACAGGGAAAAACTTAAGTCGGGTAAGTTAACAATTGTATCAGTAAATATGAAGGTGGCCTAAGTTGCACATACGAGTATACGTATCAGAGATCTGCAACGACCCAGCAAACATTTTATAAGCCCTCATAAAGTGTGACTCTAAAAAGCGTCATTTATGTGAGTGTTTTATGAGTGTTCATAAAAATGGGTCACAAAAGAATTCTTTTTATGCGTGTTTTATGAGTTTTCATAAAAATGAGTCACAAAGAATTCTTTTTATGCGTGTTTTATGAGTTTTCATAAAAAAGACTCATAATAGAATCCGGTTTATGCATTTTTTTAAGAATGTTCATAAAAAGGAGTCATAAAAGAATACTTTTTATGAGTGCTTATAAAAACAACACGTAAAATAATCCTTTTTATACATGTTTTATAAGTGTTCATAAAAATCAGTCATAAAAGAATCCTTTTTATACATGTTTTAGGAGTGTTTTTAAAAAGGAGTCATAAAATAATACTTTTTATGCATTTTTTGTGAGTGTTCATAAAATGGAGTCAGAAAAGAATACGTGTTATGCATGTTTAATTAGTGTTCATGAAATGGAGTCATAAAAGAATACCTTTTATTTGTGTTTCATGAGTTCTTTTAAAAATAACTCATAAAAGAATACTTTTAATGCATGTTTTATGAGTGCTCATAAAACGTACTCATAAAAGATTAATTTTTATGCGTCTGTGATTCCTATGAATGCAGTTCCTTTATTAAGCAGGCGCTTGCTATGCTGGCGCCAAAATTTGGGGAATTCCAGTCTTGCTGCGATCAACTTGCAGCATTTTTGGTGCGCAACGAGCAATATAACCCTCATGTGTATACGAAAAATTTCCCCCTTTCGGGTATACGAAGGTACCCGGGTACCTTTACACTATCTGTATGAAAAACACTAGATGTAAATGAAAAAATCCAAAGTAACTTTGTAATCCTTCATCCTGTTGCATCAGTCCATAATTTTCTAAACGTAAAAAATCGACAAAGACCATAACAGTTCGAATTCGCATGTATTTTAGCCGGAGGTACCCAGATACCTTCGTATAAGACGAAGGGCTAGTACTTTAAAATCTTTCATAAAAACTTGTCAATACATTTTCTTTGCAATATAAAAACTTTATTGAATAAAAAAATAAATTTTAGGAAGGTACTAAAGATTTCAATATATAGTTCCTTGGACGAAAGTTACCTTTTTTTGCTTTAAAATTGCAAAAGGTACCCGGGTACCTTCGTATACACAGGAGGGATAAACAGAATTGAAATATTCATTGTGAGTTAAAACGTCGGAGTGCGTGGAAATGATTTAATTTTTAACTATTTAAAAATATTGTATATAAAAAAAATCAAGTAAGTTCTTATAAATTTTTCACGAAGAGTCTTCGAAAATAAGTAAATTTTATGTTTAAAAGATGGGTGAAAGTAGTGAAGAATATGAGGGAGGAAGCAAATTAGGAAGTTTTCAATTATCAAACTCCTAATAGTAATTTATAAGGGTCATAAAATAGTCTTTGTTATGAATCTTAAAAGAGCATTTAATATGATTCTTTAAAAAGTCTTCAATATGAGCCTTAAAAGAGTCTTTGATATGAGTTCTAAAAGAGTCATTTATGTGAGTCATAAAAGAGTATTTATTGTGAGTGTTTAATAAGGGTTCTTAAAGGTCATAAAATAGTCTTTAATATGATTCTAAAAAGAGTATATCATGAAAGACATAAAATTACCCTTTTTTTGCGTCATAAAAGAATCACTTAAAGGAGTCATATCTGGGTGCCCTCAACCTAGGAAAAAAGAATAAAAAAAGGTTTTTTTTTGAGCGCATAATGATGATAAAGCCTCATAAATAAGAGTCTAAAAAGAGCCTTAAAAGTGTCTTAATGTTTGCTGGGGAATACTTAAAACTAAGTACCCAATAAACACCAAAAGAAGAACAATTCGTAAACGAGCTCGTTAACGTGTCCGAGATCTCGAACTAGCAATCTCGCACTCGTAAACGAGGTCGATAACGAATCCGAGATCTCGGACTCGCAATCTCGGATTCGTAAACGAGCTCGAAACGAACACGAGATCATGGATCCATAAATTTTTCTAAGTGACTTTTCCTAAGAAAAACTTGAAAAATTTTTCATTGAAAATGATAAACATTAAAATTAACACT
Organism: Dichetophora obliterata; assembly: GCA_963920525.1. NCBI lineage: Eukaryota > Metazoa > Arthropoda > Insecta > Diptera > Sciomyzidae > Dichetophora > Dichetophora obliterata. Next base: position 14,478,156 of record OY986435.1, on the reverse strand, counting down.
TAATAAAATGATATATGAAAAAAAAATTCCATATATTTCTTCATACAAAATCAAATAAAAACACGAAGGGCAGGTTTCACAATCAATACTTAAGTTGTACTTAAGTATAAGCTCTGAAAATGCGTTTCATCAGCCATACTTAAGTTTAACCTAAGTTAACCTAAGTTAAACTTAAGTATGGAAAATACGTAACTTAAGTTATACTTAGGTCAACGACAGTCAACAACTGATTATATTTTGCAAAATAATGAAACTTATCAGCAAAAACTAATTGTTACAACTTAAGTACAACTTAAGTATTGATTGTGAAACCGGGCCCCAGAATTTTTTCATATAAAAATTATCAAAATTTTTTCGTGTATTTTTTTTTGACGTATTTTTAGCAGCTAACAATGAAAAAAGTTGTTCTTATTAAAAGAAAATATTTTCATATAAAAAAGTCCAACTCGTAAACGTGCTCGAAACGAACACGAGATCTCGGACCCATACAAAATTATGTGAAAAGACTTAGAAATTTTTCATATTAATTTCTCATAGAAAATTATTATTTGAAAAGACTTTGAATTTTTCATATAAAACTTATGAAATTTTTTTTATTTTAATTTGCGTACTTTTAGCAGCTAACAATAAAAAAATAGTTTTTATTCAAATTAAAGATTCCGGATCCATACAAAATTATATGTAAAGACTTTGAATTTTTTCATAAAAAAACTATGAAAATATTTTTTATTTTAATTGACGTATTTTTAGCAGCTAACAATGAAAAAATTGTTTTTATAAAAATAAAATATTTTCATATAAAAAGGCAGTTCGAGAAAGCTTCGATATTTTTAATTAACGATTCATTCTCGAATCGTATTCTCAGACTCGTTAACGAATCGAATTTTTGGAGTCGTTAACGAATCGTATTCTTGGACTCGTTAACGAATCGTTTTCTCGAACTCATTAATGAATCGTTTTCTCTGACTCGTTAACGAATCGTATTCTCGGACTCGTTACCGAGTGGTGATTTTCTCCCGTTCGCGTATTCGAAAACGATAATCGTTAACGATCAAAATGTCGAATGCAGATTCGTTTCGAATTCGTTTGGCTTATTGAGTAGTACTCGAGTACTATTCGTTCACAACTCAGTGATTCGAATCAGAGATTTGCAACGAATCACATTTTTGAATCAATGAGCCGCTTACTTAAAAATTAGTATGAATAAGAACAAGTAGTTTCCAAAGTAGTATTCATATGTGACTATTTCAATACAAAGTGAACCACATTTTTGAATCATGAGCCACTTTCACAAAAATGAGTATGAATAAGTTAAGTAGTTTCCAAAGTAGTACTCATATATGATTGATTCTAAACAAAGTGAATCAAATGAGTATACACTGGATTAAATATAAATATTCATATGATTTGGAATTGTTTGAAGTCAAGCTCATTAATATTAGATTTTTTTATGTTTGATTTAGAGTATTTGTAATATAATAAAATTTTTATAGCATTTGAATGACATTTTTTAATTTTAAAAGTTATTTTATATTAGGGTGAACCCAAAAAATTTTGTTTTGTAGTATTAGTACAATTTTTGACAGTATAGGGGGTCGCTGATTTCGAGTCTGATATGAAAATTTAAAAAAATTTGTTTGACGCTAGGGTGAACCCTAAAAATGTTTTTTTGTTTTTCAGTATTTTTACATGTTTTGATAGTAAAAGAGGTCACTGATTTCGAATCTTATGCCCAAATTTAAATATTTTGTTTGAACCTATGGTGGATCCTATAAATTTTTTTTTTACAGGATTTTTACATGTTTTGACAGTATAAATGGGTCGCAAATTTCGACTCTTATGCCAATATTTAAAAAAAAAAAATTGGTCGACGTTAGGGTGGACCCTAATTTTATTTTTTTTTAGTATTAGCACATGGTTTTGACGTTATAAGGGGTCGTTGATTTCGAGTCTAATATAAAAATCTAAAAAATTGTGTTTGACGCTAGGGTGGACCCTAAAAATGTTTGTTTTTGTTTTTCAGTATTTGTGCATGTTTTGGCAGTAAAAGAGGGTCGCTGATTTGGAATCTTATGCCAAAATTTAAAAAAATTATTTGATGCTAAGGTGAACCCTAAAATGTTTTTTATATAGACAGTTACTGGAATATTTTGAAACCTATAAAGACCAATTAAATACATATATATTGCTATAAATACTGGTGTCATGTACTGCACGCAAAGCTTATTATGCATGCAATAAAATGTTTTTGAACTATACTAAACATCATTTGAAACGTTTTCGCGAATAACGATGTAAACGACAAAATTGTAATTGTTCACTTTTATTCATTTTACAAGCACTTTTATTCATTTTTATTAATTTTTTTTTTTTTGGGTATACGATAAAAATACCCCCAACTGCTCAACTGCTTGCTCAGTTCTATTTGTATATAATATAAGAGAGTGATTCTAGCAGGTATTCGCAAAAAAACTTTTAAAAAAGTCGTTTACAACGTTATTCGCGATAATGCTTCATTTATTTTTATACGGTTCAAATTATTTCGGCGTGAGCTAACTTTTGCTTTCATTATAAGCATAGGGTTAATTATCACTCTCCGGTATTCAAGAGAAGAACAAGCTGTGGAACAGTAGCCACTCCATTATTTGAACCAATTCAAACTAGCCTTGTTATATTAAGTGAATTGTTCATATATGTATTGAAGGTTAAATTTAAAGAAATACCACCTGACTCATATTTAATCATATATAAATATTTGAGACTTTTGCATTATCAGATCAAAAACTCAATTAAAAAAAAGCAAAGTAAAGCATAAACCAAAAACTAAAAAAAAAGTATAGCAGACTGCATTCTGTGGTGAAAACTTAAAACTATTCAAATCAGTGGTTTTTCTATCAATTTGATTGTAGTAGCAAAAATTAAAATTTCAAAATGTTTAAATTCCAAAAAAACACCAGTGATATTTTAATAGTTTCAAGTAGAGATGGGCGCGTTCCGTGATTTACACGTGTCACGCTATACACGTGCCTAAAAAAATAACTTCATACGTGCACGTGCATGCCCGTGCTTAAGAAAAGCAAATTCGTGCGTGCTTTTCCGTGTTCGTGCAATAAAATGTTACTACTTTCACTTAAGCAAGTATGTATGTTTTTATTTCAGCACTATTTCAAAACTAATAAAAATAATAAAAACCACATTCTTATGTTAGGGGTCGTCCATAAACTACGTTACTGATTTTCCGGTTTTTTTTACCCCCCCTCCCCCTGCGTTACTTTTCGTAGTGCTTTTCTAACCCCCCCCCCCCTAAAGTAACGTGACATATGAAATTAATTCATTCGAATGATTATATATTTTGACTAGCTCTGACAATTTTCACTAGTATTAGTGACTAGTATGACTAGATACATTAAAGGAACAATTGAAAAAAAATCAATAATTAATATCATCTGTAAAAGCTATTCCATCTGCGATGCTCTCAATCAATGGGATAGAAGAAGCTGGTAGCTTTGTTGAGGATTCTTCAAAATAGAATTTTTCATCGGATTCTATGTCGACCCATTCAGGTGAATCCTCATTTCTAACGCAAAGAAATTCACCTGGTCTTTGACAGAGTACCCTTAAAGGCTGCACCCGAGCTGCACCATTTCTGTGTTTTTGTGAAAATGCTTTCTGAAAATTGATTTATTTAAATAGTATGTTTTATTCCGATTTATTGTAAGCGATATAATACAAACTTATGACAATTCATAGAAGTTTTAAAAATGAAATACAAGCCACAGGTAGGACACGACCTTGAATCGATTTCTTCTTTCTGAGAAGGACAGCACATGTCATACGGTATCTCCTTTGATCAAGAACGTTCAGGCCTTAACGTCAAAACCTGTCGCAAAAGCAAAGACCCACATTTTTCAGACGTGTGCTGAGATGGTGAAGGAATACCAAAAGGTTCCTGTGTCGAGGGAAAAGGTGGTGAAAGAAATCGTTGAAACAAAAGTTAACCATCAATTTAGACGATCAAACATAAACATGTTAGGTTAAAAATTTTTGAAATGATTGCGTTATTAATTAGCGGTTTTTCGTCGATTTTTTTAATTTTTGGTAACGTTACAATATCTAAACACCTCCCCCCCTACCGTTACTTATCGTAGTGCATTTCAAAACCCCTCCCCCCCCTAAATTGGTAACGTAGTTTATGGACGACCCCTTACAATAATTCCAATATATTTAAGTTGAAACATTTTCGTGTTCGTGCGTTCTCGTGCCTCAAAAATGTACAACGGGCCCATCTCTAGTTTCAATTTTTCACTTCAGTCAGCGTTCGATTTTTTTCAAAATTACGATTATTGCAATCGCAATCTTAGCTCATTCGATGAAGGATTACTTTAATTGTAATCCCGTTTTTTTTAAAAGATTACTGCAATCGTAATCGTGTGGTAATCGTAATCCTTATCGCCCAGCTCTGCTTCAAACAGTTCTAAATCATATGAATATGGGCATTTCCACAGAAAAGTCTACCGTGACCAAAATCTTATAACTTATTATTTTATGATATTATCTAAGAGTAACATTTTAGTTTTATTAATTTAAGCAATTTTTACATAAATTCATTGCCCATGATGTTCAAACCGTCTGCACTGTTTCACAAATGTATTTTTTCTTTTTCGTAAATGTTTCGTAGATTTTTTTTTTTAGTAAAATTGGAAGGCATTGGCTTCAGATAATGAAAAAATGATTGAGGCAAGGTAAGAAAAATATATTTGTTTTTTAATTACTAAATTACATAATTGCTAAACTACCTAATTACTTAATTACCCAATCGAACTGCCATGGAAATTTAAGTAACGTAACGCCAATAACGCCACGCCAGATCATGGTATAATTATTTGACAAGGTAGCCGTGACAGTTTTTTGGCGATTAGTAGTTGTCAAAAACAGCTAAAGGAGTTGTAGTTTGCTGCTGTTGACTAGCTATGTGCTTATTTTTAACTTTTCTTTGATTCATTAATATTGTTCGCGAAGTTTATTGGAATGTTTTTAGTTTGATGCGATTCAATAGCTATGTTTAAGTCGTTGCTTATTTGTTCACATTTCTTTGATTAATTGCATGAACTGCTAATTTTGACAACTACCCATCGGCGCTCGTGAGAAAAAAGCCAGTCTACGCTACTACCTTTTCAGTAATTGTGCCATGCGCCAGATTAAAAAGCCTGATAAAAAAAACCAGAGAAGATTTTGAAATTTGATCAATTGAAAAATAAACTTATACTATTTCAAATCCTTCTGAATACCCAATTCAGAGAGTTTTGCAAATTTTGTTATCCAAGCCAAAAACCACTTCCGTTTTTTATAAAAAAAAACTTTTTAAAAAGTGGATTTTTTCATTTTTTTTATATATATGTTTTCGTATGTAACTCCAGTTTGGAAATGCCCATATGTATATTCACTTTGTTTCGAATTAATCACATATGAGCAGGGACTTTGAGACTTTTTCAAAAATGTCAACAAATAATCGTTATTTTTTGATGATTTCGTTTCGATCAAAAATAATAGTTGAAATTTGACTTTTAGTATTTCGTTTAAAAAAGTTAAGATTTTACTTTTTTTATCAAAAATAAAAGTAAAAATGTGACTTATTTTTTCGATCAAATATATAAGTTAAAATTTTATTTTAATTTTTTTGATCGAAAAAAAGTTAAAGTTTGACTTTTATTTTTTCGATCAAAAATAAAAGTTCGAATTTGACTTATTTTTTTTGATCAAAAATAAAAGTTAAAATTTTACTTTTATTTTTCCGATCAACAATAGAGATGAAAAATTTGACAGATCTATTTCTTATTATAATAGTTTTGATTTTCAAAACAATTAATAGAGTACTTTTTTTATTCTTTTACACCTATATTCGTAACATTTTTGATCGCATCGCTCAGTTGCTTATCATTGCTCGTTCTGTTTTCATTTATTTCGCAAACGACTGGAACAGCGACTGCAAGCAGATGATATAGGAATTTAAATATGACTTTTATTTTTTCGATCAAAAGTATTTTTTGGACGAAAAAATAAAATTCCTATTTTAACTGTTATTTTTGATCGAAATAAAATTGGTCAAAAGATAACGATTATTTATTGAATTTTTAAAAAAATCAGATAAATCAATATCATTAAAGATTATTATTCCTTAACTAACAACCATCACATTGCTATATTCAAATATCGAATAGATATTCCATTTGATTTTTTGAATAGAAATTTCGAAAATAACTGTTATTTTCGGTCCCTGCATATGAGCACTACTTTGGAAACTACCAATACTTATACATACTCATTTCTGAGTAAGTGGCTCATTGATTCAAAAATGTGATTCGTTGCAGATCTCTGATACGTACATTAAGGCGCCTCACGAAAAAAAGTTGTTTGGCAGAGTTGCTCAAGATAATCCTTGGTTTATGTTATGATGATTCTCCAAATATTTTGACTCTAGCTATAGCCATCCGTGAGCTAGAATGCTTTGAAATAACCTCAAAAAATGGATTTTTTTTTTGTAACCATATTGGCTTGCGTAGTAGTTGTAAAAAATAAACTGTCAGAAATAACAGCCCGGAAAAAGCTCTTCCAATCTGCATCTAAAAATTCAAATTTTTGCATTCGGATTAAAGAAAATGCTGTTTTAATGTATTTTTTTTTAATTTATTTTTACTAAAATTCAAAAAACTTAATTATTTCTAATGCGATCCTCCCTTTCAAGATATCGTTGGAAAGGTTTTGAGTGCACGCATTGATTCCTAGTCTGAATTGCTTAAATTGATTTATATTAAAACTAAAATATTAATTATAAAAAAAGTAATAAAAGTAAAGAAGTTATATTTGTTTTTGGCAACCATACAGAGACATCCTCAAAACCTACAAGAAAGCAACTCGAGACGCGAAAAAGTATTCTTGGCAGGAATACACCCAATCGATCGACAATATAAAAAAATCGGCAAGACTAAGCAAAATTCTGTCCAAAGAAAGCACCAGTCCATCTTTCATTCGGAAAGACGATGGTACGTGGACAGAATCTACCAATGAATCATGAAGGAGCAACTGCAATGAGAACTTAGGTTTAGAACCACCTGAGGCAACTGCGGCGGTTCCGACTGGCTCTTTTATCTCAACGGAAGGGTTATCTGGGCCTTAAGCAGCTTCTCTGCATACAAATCCCCAGGTCCCGACGGCATACTTCCAATAATGTTGCAGAAACTACAAGATGTAGTTGCACCTATCCTACTCTCTAACTTCACTAAGTGCCTCTGCCTTAACTGCACTCCAAAGAGCTGGAGAAGAGTTAAGGTAATATTCATACCCAAAGCTGGGAGGAGAGGTCATGAATCAGTCAAGGATTTTAGACCAATAAGCCTCACATCATTCGCACTGAAAACGCTAGAGCGTGTACTGGATATTCACCTCAGGGACGTTCTAAAGGGTGCTAACATATCCAGCGCCCAACACGCATACCTCAAGGGCAGATCCACAGATACCGCCCTACACGAGGTTATTACCACTATTGAAAGATCAATCTACTTTAAACAATACACTCTTGCGGCCTTCTTAGACATAGAAGGGGCTTTTAACAATATTCATACTAGAGCCATTTTTGATTCTCTTACCAACCTTGGTGTACAAGCACCGGTGAGAAACTGGATAATCTCAATGCTCAGTAACAGAATAATCCAGGCAGACCTGGGTGGCTGCCAACTCACGAGATTTGTCAGTAGGGGTACTCCGTAAGGAGGAGTGATCTCCCCCCTACTCTGGCTCATCGCCATGAATGAATTTCTTAATACACTGCAATGGGGTCAAAGTGGTGGCTTATGCGGATGACGTGGTTGTTATGGTGTCAGGACTGTTCCCCTCTACGCTCAGTGAGCTAATGGAGGTTGCTTTGGGAAAACTCAGTGTCTGGGCTGCCAGGTGCGGCCTAGGAGTTAGCCCTAGCAAGACGGAACTGATGTTATTCACCACAAAAACCAAAGCGACACAATTTGTCCTTCCAAAGCTCAACAACCAACCTCTTACACTATCCAGTAGCTCAAAATATCTAGGTGTCATTCTGGATCCTAAGCTAAGCTGGAAAACTAACATCGAATAAAGGGTCAAGAAGGCCTGCATAGCCTTCTACGCCTGCAAAAAACCTTTGGTAGAAAATAGGGTCTTCAACCAAAAATGCTCTTATGGATATACACAGCGGTAGTGCGACCTATCTTGGCGTATGGTGCACTAGTATGGTGGTCTGCACTGAATAAAGCATACAACACAACAAAACTAGCTCGGATCCAGCGATCCGCATGCATAGGTATCACAGGGGGTATCCGATCATACTCCACTGATGCACTTAATGTCCAGACACATTTACTTCCCATAGATCTACACATGAAGCTTACTGCAACAAACAGTGCAGTCAGACTCAGAGAGTCGTACAACTGGCGAAATAGACCATATGGACACAGCAACATTCTTAATCCGCTACCTCGGGAACTGATTCCTGGAAAAACGGACTACGACACTCCCAAACTCGACTTCACGAAATCCTTTACAACCAAGTTTCCCACCAGGGTGGAATGGCGCAATGGGGGAATTGATCTAGCCTTTGATGTGTCTTTTTACACGGATGGTTCCATGATGGAGTGCGGAGTGGGAGCGGACATATACTCTGAGAAACTGGGGGTGGCGGACTCTTTTCGTCTACCAAACTCAGCCAGCGTCTTTCAGGCCGAGCTTTTTGCGATAGGAGAAGCTTGTCGCACCTTAAGGAAAGCTAACACCAACCACCTTAATGCAGCTATTCTGACGGCTAGCCGAGCTGCCGTTAAATCTTTAGCTGCAATCAGTACCAACTCCAAACTGGTAAGGCAGTGTAAGGATGAACTGACCCGGCTAAGTCATCAACTTACCATTACTATAATCTGGGTTCCCGGCCATAGGAACATTTATGGTAATGAAAAGGCGGATGAATTGGCTAGGCGGGGTTCTCGGAGCCAGTCGAAGTTCCACTGAACACAGTCAAGGGAGGAATTCATTCTTACTACTTAACCTTAGCCGGTCGTAGATGGAGAGAACTACCAACCTGCAACACATAAAGAAAAATAGGGCCCCTTTACAACATAGGCAGAACTCAACGGCTATTATTACAGGTCACTGGTGCATCGGAGTTCACGGAGTTCACTGTCGAAGCTGCGATGACCCAAATGAAAAAGAAACACTAACACACTTTCTGTGCACCTGCCCGGCCCTGGCCAGGTCCAGACTAACAACGCTTGGCAGGCCCTTCCTCAGCAACCTAGAGGAACTTTCAACAACAAAAATCAACAATCTCCTAACGTTCATCAACCGCACCGGATGGTTATAACCTAGCAGTGCGCTACCCAGTCAACCAACAGAAAACACGAGGTTATGGTATCAACGGCTCACTAGAGCTACTTGGATCCTACTTGCATGTAGAATCACCATCTAAACCAACCAACCAACCAGAAGTTATTTGAATTTTGCAAGTTTTTGTATGAAAATTAAATAACAAATATAAAAAAATGCATTAAAAACAGCGTTATCTTTAATCTAATTGCAAACATATACAATTTTTTCGTACAGACTGGAAGAGCTGTTTCCGGCCTATAATTTCTGACAATTAATTTTCTAACAATTCTTACACTAGCCAATATTTTTACAAAAATCTCGATTTTTAGAGATTATTTAAAACCACTCTACCTCACGGATGGCTATCGCTAGATTCGAAAATTTGTGTAATCATCATAACATAAACCAAGGATTATTTTGAGCATTTGTGCCGAACAACTTACTTTTTTTTCTATGGAGCGTGAGGCGCCTTAACGTATTACTTTTATTTCGAAACTAGCTGATATACCCGGTGTTACTCGAGAGTCAATTATGTAAGCATTTTAATATACACTTTTCGATTAAATGTTTTTGTTAATTTTGGAATTTTGTAAAAACGTGTTGAATTACGTGTTAAAGTTTGAGACAGCTATAAAAATATTAGTTAAAAAATTTACCAAGCTTTTTTAACGAAGAAATAATTTTATCACTATTTTTTCACAATCAAAAACTGTTTTTTAGTTCTAAACTGAATTTACTGGTTACTGGTAAGCATGTTACTTGCACTTCGCTAATGTAAATCAAATTTATAAAAATCTTCCTAAAATTTTTTAGTAGTTTTTTTTACCAGTTGGAAAATAACAATTGGATTGTCTCTAAATTAAAAATTAATATAAATTGAGTCTGATAGTTGATGCAATTTCTTAAATCTTCTGAATTCCTATTTTATACGAAAAATTGTACAGTCGTTTTTTAATGTAAATTAGCAAACAGGTATAAGTTAAGATAGCAGTCGCTTTTAAAGTTTGAGACAGCTATAAAAATATTAGTTAAAAAATTTACCAAGCTTTTTTAACGAAGAAATAATTTTATCACTATTTTTTCACAATCAAAAACTGTTTTTTAGTTCTAAACTGAATTTACTGGTTACTGGTAAGCATGTCACTTGCACTTCGCTAATGTAAATCAAATTTATAAAAATCTTCCTAAAATTTTTTAGTAGTTTTTTTTACCAGTTGGAAAATAACAATTGGATTGTCTCTAAATTAAAAATTAATATAAATTGAGTCTGATAGTTGATGCAATTTCTTAAATCTTCTGAATTCCTATTTTATACGAAAAATTGTACAGTCGTTTTTTAATGTAAATTAGCAAAAAGGTATAAGTTAAGATAGCAGTCGCTTTTTAATTTTTATAATAGTACTAGCTGATATACCCGGTGTTACTCGAGAGTCACTTATATAAACATTTTAACATAATTCTCGATTAAATGTTTTTTAAAATCGGGAATATTGAAAAACATGTTGAATTTTATTTGAATTTAATTATTTCATTTATTGCCTCGGGGGGGGGGGGGGGAGGCAAAAATATAAAGAAGATTTTATAAAATCCAAAATAATCGTAATTACTTTAGACACACAACTGCATTCTTAGAGATAAATGGGGACGTTCAAACTACATAGAGAATTCTAACACATAACTAAGTTTTATTAATAGTCTGGTATGAAAAAATAGATTTTTAGCCATAACTTTTGATTGGAAAGAGATATTGGGATAATTTTTTCACATAAATTATCTTTGAGACTTATACTTGAGACTTTTTTGTAAAAAATATAAAAACAACATTTTGGAAAAAATAAATTTCGCGAAAAAAATCAAAGGGGGTACCCTTGTTGTTTTGATGACAAAAACAGTAAAATAATTTTTGCGCTTAGCTGGAAGAATTTTTGCAAATAAATGCTATGTCATATGAAAGGTAGCCAGATGTGCAATTTTTAATTGATTTCATTTTCACAACAACAACAATTTTTGAGTCATTTTTTGAGTAAAAAGTCAATATTTTGGACCCTTTTTTGACATAACCATAAAACATATATACACTGACTTAACGATACAGTTCAACCTATTTTTGTGAATTGATTTTATTGAACTTTTGAACAAAAAAAATTTGAATGAAATATATTAATGGACAGCGGAGATATTTGCATCGAAAGACTAAACTTTGATTTTCATGTCGTTTTTTCTCATTCTTAGGCAACGATGTTTTATGAAAAGTCGTTGTACTGAAAATTTCTCCAATTTTGAAGGTATGTGAATATTTTTGATGCCAAAATAACATAAATTTTTTAGAATTAAATATACAAAAATCTCCGATACTAAAAAGTTTTATAATAACAAAATTACCGTTAGTTAAAAAATTTAAGAGGGGGCGTGGCAAAAACTAAGTATGTAACATTTTAAGTTGGGATGCACTTAATATGTATACCTAATTTGAGAAAAATCCGTTGAGCCGTTTAGATTTGTATAAAGGTCAAACAAACAAACAAACAAACAGAAAATGAGTTTTATTACTATAGATATTTAAAATAATAACAAATGTTGCAATTATTTCAAATCAAACAGAAGAATTAGAATAACCTAATAAGTAACATGATATCAAACTATTATAGAATATCAATAAATGTATGATACTTTTTTAATTCCTCTATAATTTTTCATCTTCAGATAACAATTCGAAAAAATCTTCGCTCAAGAACAAAAGAGTACGCACCATCTTTACACCTGAGCAGCTGGAGAGACTCGAAGCCGAATTTGAGCGCCAGCAATATATGGTTGGACCGGAAAGACTTTACTTGGCACACACTCTACAACTGACGGAGGCACAAGTAAAAGTTTGGTTTCAGAATCGTCGCATCAAATGGAGAAAACATCATTTGGAAATAACGCAGCAACGTTTGGCACTTCTGCGTCAGAGTCAATTGAGTGCAACGCCAGGCCCGAATAGAACAACAACGACACCAACATGTGGTGACGAAGCTGAAGATTTCAAAACTAATGAAAGTTTAACCGAAATAGCAAGTGATAGTCGACAAGCTTCGGAATCGGATCTTTCAATTTGTAATGATTCAAACGATGCTGACAGTTTTATGGACGGAGATGAGACATAGAAATAAATGTGCCCAAATAAAACATGTAAATAAATAAGATTTCACAATGGAGTGAACAACACACAGCACATAGAAACAGTTTAATCTCACACAGTCTGACCAATAAAAAGAGTAACGTTGTAAATAGCTAGTGATACGAATAAATAAATATTAAGACATTTAGAAGGCACAGTGTGTCTGAATGAACTTTTAATGCGACTTTCGAATACAGCACCTTTTCGAATGTAAGGTCAAAAGACATATCAGGATGTAAAAATAAAAAAAATCTTTGTGACACTTTGTTCTAAATCGATTTCTACCAATTTTGAATAGTACAAAAGATTATAGGCCTAATAAAAAAATAATGTTATTTTCTTATATATTCCTATAATCGCGATTTGTGTATAAAATCCAAGAAAAAAGATTTAAGTACATGTGAATATCATTACGAAAAATCTTTTGATTTTCTGTTTTCTGCAAGAAGAGAATAGTTCCTTACGATGGTATATAATTCATATTTTTAGCTCTAATATTACCTTTAATATTAAAGTTATAGTTAAAACTCTGAGAAATATCCACACATTTAATAAATTTTTATTAACTTTGAGTTCTTTTTTTAATAAATAATTATAATACACGACCACTGCCTTTCACCTGCAAAATTTTAAGATTTCACATCCGACAAAGTATACATTATATGGACTAGCGGAAATCTCATTGAAATATCGCACGGACCGTACCGGTTATGGTTTTTATCAAAATAGTCAGATATTAACAGTTATCAATTAATTTTTATTTTTTTCGGACAAAAATTCTAGTTCAAAAAACTGTTACTTTTGACTTTTATTTTTTAGGTCAAAAATAACAGTTATTTTGTGGCTTTTATTTATTTAAAGGCTACTTGAACAGCAAAAAAAGCTTAGTGTAGTTTTTATCGTCTCATCAACGTGCACATTTTGAGCTATAAAACTTATTAAAAGATTTTTATTCGATCAAGCGGCTTTTGAAAAAATACAAATTGCCTGATATTTTTGACCGAAAAAATAAAAGGTACTAAATAACTGTTATTTTTTACCTAAAAAATTAAAGTCAAAAGTAACAGTTATTTTTGCCAAAAAAAATTTAAAGTCAAAAAATAACAGTTAATTTTAACTTTTATAGTAACAGTCAAAAATTTAAAAGGCGTTCAATATTTGCAAAGCTGCTGCTATAACGATAACAATGGTATATTTAAAAAATTCCTCAGGCAACTTTTCATTTGAAAAATCTGAAAAAAACAGTAATTTTCGGTCCCTGAAATATCAAATTTCGAGCATTCGACCCTCTATTAAAAACAATGGAAAACAAGTTTTTGTATGAAAAAAATTATCTGTTCTATTATTTTTCTATAGTTTTTACAGAAGTTTAAATGCTTGAATCTCAATTCCTGATGAAGATTTATATCTTATTGGATTTGTAATTGAATGGGGGTGTTTTTGTTCTTGCAGATCAAGGGCAATTGTATTATATTATGTATCCTTACTTCTTTTCGAAATCAATAGAAGTAAGAAAAAATATGGAAAGTCTTTATTAAACTATAACTTTGCCAATATTAGATGTAGGTATACTGTTTATCATTACAAAGATCTATTTTTCTCTTAGTAGAAAACATTTGTTCAAATCATGTAATACAAAATCAGTAGAAATCATTTTACAAAAAGAGCGCTAATGATATTTTTTTTATTTTTGCATATATAGGTAAAAAATCCTGGTATGTCCTTTGACCTATTCCCATCCAAGAAAGTGCTATATTCGAAAGTGGCATTAAAAGTTTGTTCCGACACACTGTGTTATTCTTATAAAGCATAAAGAGATAATTTTAGAATTAAATGATAAATAAATAAAATGTTACAAAATCAATTTTATTTTTTCTAATTTTAAGCGCACACGTGCATAAGTAGGAGTGGCATGTATTGAAAAGTGTATGTATTCTTAATCAGCATTACCTCCTTAGCTGATTAAGCCATATCCGTCTGCCTATCTGGCCCCCTGTCGACACGATTACAGCCGTAATTTTATACCTTTCGATTATTTGAAATTATATGGAAAATTCCGCCAAAATTGTCCTCGTTTCAATTGAAAAATGGAAAACGGAAAAATAAAACTCGAAGCTACAATTATGGTTTCTTTATACTATTTGGCCCCACAGTAAGTTAAAATCGCTTGAAGCCACACGGTATGACGTCATGAAATTTATATATTTGCTTTTTGTGTGTCAAAATGTCAGTGCAATGACGGTTACAGGAATGACAAAATCTTCTTTATTTGGAAATTGCAGGCATCAGAGAAAACTAAAACACTTTAATATGTTAGGCAGACTTCGTAAACGCATTTATACAATGCATCAGTGTGTTTTACTTTAAACTGGTTCAAAGCTAATTAAACAAAACTGCGCAACTAGACTATTTTTAAGAATATCACCACAGTTGCGCAGTTTTGGTTAATAATCTTTGGACCAATTCAAAATAAAACACACCGATGCATTGCATAAATAAGTTTACGAAGTCAGCCATATACTCAATTTCGTTTTAGTCTATCACTAACTGCATACACAGTTGGTTACAGAAGTGACAACTTTTTTGGTTTTAATATTAATAATACTTATAACAGATAAATTTAATTTTTAAACTTGAATATAAGTAGTGTAAAAAGCCACACAGAGGCTGCTTAAACGGTACTTGTCTCTTTGTTTTGCTTACTAAAAGGCGCGAAATTCAAAAAGTGGTAAAATCGATGGACAAAAAGTTTGTTGATATAACATTTTCAAGTTAAAAAAATGTTTATAATTATTTAGAATGGTAGAAAATGCACACGGTATACGTAATATTTTGGTTTTGTCATCTAGGACATGTAGAAGTAAAAATTGCGGAAGCTACACTCTTTTAATTGTTATACATAGTTTTGATCGAGGACAGATTACAGGAATGACATCTAAGGCCTATTTTGGGCATTTCCAACTGGAAATTAATTTTTTTTAATGACCTGTTACTACATAAACTTCACGAAAATAATTTTTTAAGAAAGCTTTAGTATTTTAAAGATTTTAAAGTTTAAAAATGTTTTTTATCACTCAAAACTGTGAAAACATGTAATACTTTCTTGAATCAACTTCAGTTTTCGCCGCGAATAGTTTTGTGTTGAGTGTTTTTTCACAAATCTGGCCTTTTTCGACGAATTTGCTCTTTAAAACTTCCGCATAACGCTCATAGACGAGGGTTGCTATACATATACTCAATAGTTCTATTGTTTTTTTAAATATTCACCTAAATGATTAATACATTTTTGCATGCGTTTGAACTATTTGTCATGACATTTATCTCATTCAGCTTGAGACATCTCCGATACATGGTTTTTTAACACATCAACGACTTTTTCTGGCTTCGAAAATCGTTTTCCACGCAGTATGTCCTTGATGTGAGGAGGCGAAAATCGCCCAAAAAAATGTAAAATCAAC
The DNA here is from genome assembly GCA_963920525.1 of Dichetophora obliterata. Taxonomy (NCBI): domain Eukaryota; kingdom Metazoa; phylum Arthropoda; class Insecta; order Diptera; family Sciomyzidae; genus Dichetophora; species Dichetophora obliterata. The sequence goes on along the minus strand of OY986435.1, from coordinate 14,462,151 downwards.
CAAAATTTCTTCATACAATATTGGGTAATTTTTCATTTTTTGTTTTGGGTCATTTTTACTTTTCTTTTTTGGGAGATTTTTCATTTTACTTTTGGGTCATTTATAATTTTTTTAGGGTACTTTTTCATTTTTAAATTTGTGGTTTTTTTCTGTATTTATTGATTAATACATTAATTTTTGTTCAATTGTTCTTGTTTATAATAAAACATGGAACAATTGAAGAAGAACGAAGATGAAAAAAAAGTCAAATGTTTTTTTAATCATATATATTGGGGCTTTCTTAGTCCGATTCCGGAAAAATTTCAGGTCGCTTTCAACTATGGTAGAAGTAATAGGGGTCCAAGGTTGCAAAAAATTGTCATTTCAAGAATATGAAAACTACCAAATTTGTTATGTGAAATAAGTTGAACAAAAAATGTTTACTTACAACTTAAACTAAATATTTTTAGTTTTCACTTTTTAATAGGCGGACTTCGGCCGCTGCTTAGGTATTCCAACTCTCAATAAGTTCAACACCGGCTTCTCTGTCTACAGTACTTCTGGATATAATTCTCCCTGGTTCTCCCTGGATCTTGGTTCTCCCTGGTTCTTTCTTATACACATAAGCTTCCGTCTAAAAAATAAAGATCAAGTTTGGAAATGAGCGAAACCGGATAAAATGCACATCTACCCACCATATAAAGTGACTATACAAAAGCGATAGTCTCTTAAAATTCCACATAAATTAATTTAATATGACTTGCTATTTTGCACATCAGCTTTTATCTCAAGAACTTTTATATCAAATTTGGGAAGATTAAAATTTTGAATATACTCAAACATTACTGTGGGGGTATTTAAACTTCAGCTCAGTCGAATATAAATTCCATATTAGTTTTATCTATGTTACAAACTACAAAAGAAATTTTAATTTTAAAACTAAAACAAATATGCTGCATTTTTAAATTTATCTAACTCTTAATTTGATTATAAAGTTAATCAATGTATCAAAGGATAATTTATCAATAAATTTATCAAAGTTTTTCAAGTCAATCACTGCAGAAATACTATAAATTACTTCGTAACGTAACATCTATAGTTGTGTAAGTGGTAGAATGACACGGAAACACCTTAATCGTTAAAGGTTGCGATCTTTCTCGTTTTCAGAAATTTTTTTTAGTTGACTTTCTATTCTTACTAAATACAGTTAAAAGTTGAAGATGAAAAAATAAATTTATTTATTGGCTCACCTCATTTTCGTCTTAATTGTAGCAATTGCCTTTTGTTTCATGTTGTTTTGTCTCTGCACATATTCTCTAAATAGTCGCAATACAGAATAAAAACACCAAGACCTCCAACAGCTTAGCCTTTATGTTGTCTATGCTAGCTGATTAATTATTTTTCAAAACTCCTATCCTTTAACGATCTTATGAATTTCTGAAGCACGTCACATTATCATTTGGCTTCGGCTTCTTGTATGTTATAATTATAGTCCGAGATCTAATGCTGCAAAACTAAAGTTGGTTTCAGATGGAAGCAAGCAAACAGTTATCCGTTTTAGTCTTTGATCTTTGACTTCAGCCACAGATTCGCCTACTTTTTGATTTTGTTTTTTTTTTATAATTTGCATATCTCTTAATTTATTAAATTGTTTTCAGTATTGTTGTTCTCGGCATATTTCAATGTCCACAACTAAAACAGAAAACAGTTCTTTATGTTTTCTCTTAAAAGAGATAAGTTGTATTTTTTGACAGAAAAACTGTAAATAGTTTAAAAATATACTTAATCATTTAAACAATGCAAGAATATATGATAAAATAAAATAATTTTCAGTTTTAATACTTATACATATAACAAAAAAAAATATACATAATATCTTTATAGACATATTGAAAAATTTGGCTAAACTTGATGCATTTTCATCAACATTTTTTAAAACAATCTACAATTATCTTTTTCATATCACAATTTACTAAATTTGCGGCTGATTTATATTTAGTTTTTTCTCACATAACTTCTTGATATGAATTTGATTAGATATTTCAGCTTGACGTAAAATTTTTCTTATATCTCCTAAACGTTCATACTTATTGGCTAACAAATAGGCCGACTTGAGTTGACCCAAGAAAATATGAATCGATATAAGCAGCTCGATGCTGCTAATTTTTCTTGCCAGATTATCGAGTGCTGTTTTCACTTCCAATTTATGACTTTCGGCGGCGGAATGAATGGCTATGGAAATAATTTCGTCAATGTCACGTTTATTTGTGCCGGTAATGCAGTTGATGAGTTTTTCCACTTTGTTGAGGCTCTGATTGCGTGCTAAATACTTTGCCGTAGCGCCAAAGACTTTCATTGCCGGTAGTTTGTAGTCGTGAATAATACTAAAATGGAAAATTAGAATATTAAACAAGGTGTTTAAATAATGTTGATGGGTAAAATGCTTACCTATAGGCAAGACCAAATCCTTCTTCAATGTTTATACCGCTGAGTAGAATTAAAATGCAAATTTGTATTTTGTCCGTTACAGAGTCGAACAGAGTTGGTAGAGTGCTTTTGCCCGACTCAATGCGTATCTAAAAATTCGAGAAAACAATTTAAGCATTATCTATAAAACTAAGGGCCAGCTTTTCAGTACGAGTATAAAGTTTAGTGAAATGAAATCGAGCTTAACTCACCAAAACTGGACGCTTAAGCCAGGTTTAGGCAAAAAAAAACACATTATATGATAATTATGGTCAATTTAACTTCAACGAATGCTAAAATATCTAGTTAAACCGAGTTTAAACGTCCAATTTGGTGAGTTAAACAAGATTTAATTTGACTACAGTTTAAACTCGTACTGAAAAACTGTCCCTAAGATATAATTTAGTTTACCAAAAAAAAAAACTCGGAGTTCAAAATATCACCTGCAAAACAATAAATAACACTGTGCGGCACGAAAATCTGTATTTAATAATTTCAACTTTTTCACTTAATTTAATTATGAGGAATCTCGTGGTAACATACGTTTTGCCACTTTACCGAAGACTTTAGTGCAAAAAATTTTTTTTAATTAGTCCAGATATTCACTCATTTGCATGTTGAGAACTCTTGAACTCTTAGGATTTTCATTTTGGTTTTTTCAGCAAACTTCTTTCTATTATTCTTGCCAACAACTTTGTTGAACAAATATATAACGAAAAATTTTAAATTGTCTTTAAAAATGTAATAAGCGACATATGTCTTGCCCGCTTTCAACGCTTCAAAGCAAATAATGTTACTCATACGGAATGTTGTTCGAATTTTTTCGTTTGACTTTTTGCAAGAAACACTCAATAAGACCCACTGGAAGCGATTTTTTCATATTAATTTAGTCAGCAAAGTTGTTGGCCAGAATTATAGAAAGAACTTTGCCAAAGAAAAATAAATTAAAATCCTAATGGTTCAAGAGTTATCAACATGAAAATGAGTGCATATCTTAAGTAATTTTTGATATATATTAAAAAAATTGTTTGTTCTAATAGGTTCTAAAATGTTCGGTAAAGTGGTAAACAAATGTCACCACGAGATTCCTTTTATCAAAATTAAGTGAAAAACGTTTAAATTATCGAATACAGAGAAAAAGATACAAAAAAGCGCACAGTGTAATTTTATTTTATACCTATTAATACCTGCTTGAGAATTTTTTCCGTTATTAAAATATTGCCATCATCTGTACCACGTTCACGCTCACATTTAGCTAAAAACTTGGCCACATCTAGTTGCTTGAGTATAGTATTAATATGACTATTAAGTGAACGTGCATCCATTTGCATTGGAAATGAGGCAGCACTTGAGGTGGATGTCATGCCAACAGAACTCGAACGACGCAACTGCAAGGAATCTTTACGTTTCGGCGCTTTCTCTACATTAACATTTTCCCATTGCGAGAGCTCTAATTCGGACAGCAAGTGCTTGTGGGCATTATTTAGATGTTGCGCTTGCATATGCAGCTGCTGAAAATTTTCACAGCCCATGGAATAGAATTTGACGCAAGTCATGCTGGCGCGTATTGGATCTTTGAGCAACAGCTGCAGTTGATACAGCGAATTAAGCAGATTCTTTGATTCGAGATAGCGGCAAATTTGTTTGAGCACATCACGCCAAACATAGAATTCCGCATCTAAAGCCAACATTTGCTCAATGAGCGGAGGCACTTCACCACAACGTAAGGCGACAAGAAAGATGTTGTGTATCAGGAAATCAGCATTGAGATTCTGTACTACCCAATATTTGAGTGCTGCGCTAAGTTCTTGCTGGCGCATCAGGAATTGCAGAATGTCCGTGTGTGAACCATACATCAGCAAATAGTGCGTAGCTTCTTCGAACACGCGCGTCTGTCGCCGCAAATGTTTTCTATTGTCCAAGTTTGCGTTGCTTACGTCATTGCCCTCATTGTAGTAACCTTTCGAGAGTCGTTTCAAATTAGCCAATGTTGTGAGTATGTTAAGTGCAGGTTCATGCATTGGAATAACAGGGTATGGTGTATCCTTGCGTTTGGATAGTAACGAAGAGAGCGAAGTATTTGAGCTACGTATAATTGATGCACGTTGCAGTGTTTCTGGCTGCGGCTTTGTGCATGCAGTGGACTCAATTATTTGCAGTATCTCTAGCAGAAGCGCTGGTCCGCGATGTGGTCTTTTTACGTGTGGAATGTCGTGGGGGTCGTTACTGAAATCGAGCGTTTTAACGCGTGCTGCATAACTAAAATCTGTTGTGGCGGAGAGTATAAAATTGCAAATCTTTGAATTTGCCAATTCGTGTGATAACTTTGGCATGCAGTGAGACAGTTTTTCACGAGCTACAAAAAAAAAATTGTTTGTATGTGTGAGATATCATTAAAAAATAGATATAAATCATTAAAAAAGTTATCAAGTTTAATACCTGTATCGAAGCAGCCAGCACGCAGACATGACAGTCCATGGGCGGCCATAACGCCCGCTGTAGGAAACCCATACTTCAAATGCACTTCTAGGGCAAGCTCCCACTTTTCTGCTTGCACCAAGGAGTCGGCCAGTTTTCGTATGCTATGATTTTTTAAGGGTCCAACAGGTATTAAGGATTCACAGCCATTCTGCACGAGAGACATTATAATCTCAGAGTGGTCACATATTGTTTCAATTTCAGCACGTCCTCCACGCACCTATGAATTTAAAAAAGGAGTTTATTTAAAAGATTTTATAAGAGTTTAAAAAGTTTTTTAAGTCCTGACTACAGATGCAGAGCTGCACAGATGTGCAACCTCTCACGTGTATCGAGACTAGGGAATATATGCTTAAAAATAGTTGATTTTTTATAAAACACCAGCTGGCCGGTCTTTTGGACAAAAGAGTTTGTTGACTTCTTTGGACGTAAAATTGCCGCTCCACATATTTATTCTTCTTTTTCTTCTTAAAACAAATATTAATGCTAATCGAATGCTTATTCGATGTGGTCTTAGACATTTTTTTCTTTTTTTTTTAGTTATTTGGAGAACAGCGCCCTCTGTTGTCAAAATAAAGCAAAATAGATGAGACAAACAGTTACCGGACCCAAAACTCCTACTTACAAATTTTAATGCTGTACGAATGAGCAGTATAGGCATTTTTTAAAAATTTTTTAAGAGATTTGTGCTACTGCGCCCAACTACAGTTGGAGCAGGGTTGGTTACATCAGCTGGTGCTTCATTTGAACCTAAATAAGACTATAAAGGTAAAATCTACAGGTTCTCTACAAGTGTTTTTCTAGTTTTCTATGTCAGTTTTTCCCAAAGGGTTATGTGGATGAGGGATCCGAAATCTCGCAAAATTCAGAGAAAATTGCTCTCAAACTTCAAATTTAGTAGTTTCGACGGATTGATTTCATCTTCAAACGAGCACATCTCGATTAATGGATTGCTGGGTTCGTTGGTACACCGTTAGAAAGGGCAATCCATTACCTTTCAAATAAATTCTTAAACAAAGTTTTCCATGAGTTAGTTTTTTGGTAAAAACAATAATGTGCATCAAAGTCATGAAATGCTAATTAACTCTGTAACTCCCAAGGGTGTGAAAATAGACCCCCTCCCACATGATTTTTTGCTTAACTCTACATCACCTTTCACATCTTTAAATAGTTCCACTCTATCGAGGCACACTCTGTATATTGTGATGGTGAGACTTACAAATATCAACTTTTGGAAAATTCCCGTTATTTTGGCATCAAACTTATGGCGCTATCTCGACAACTGTAGATTTTCTCAGTACAATCTATTTTTGTATGAAAAGTCGTCGGTTGATAAAAATAACTGTAAACTGTCCATTTTCGCTTTGTTTCACTAGCAGCTGTTTTTAACAGGAGTTGTTTTTTTTTTTTGTAAAAGAGAAAATAAGCAATTATCAATGCTACCTGTTTACTTATATCATGGACTCTATTTCTATTTTTAGTTTGCCGTTAATATTGCGCTGTGTTCTGAGCGAGATAACTGGTTGCTAATTCATTAGGAAAGTGAAAGTAATGCCAAATTTTTATGAAAAACATATGTTTTTGACATTAATTTTGTATTGAATCACCAGAGAATGTATACGAAAGGACCGAATTTTGACCACTGGCGAAATCAAGTATTAGCCAAAGTTATGACAAAAACAAAAGTTCCTTTCATATAACCCAGCAGAGCTGCGAGCGCTCCATTTGCTCATCTGAAGCGCTCCAAAAAAAACAGTAGAGAGCTTCATTTTCCCTGTGTATAGCGCATTTTTAACATAGTCATGTCATATGTATGCGCTCCGCTCCCACTGTAGAAAATATAAGTAGTTGGAAGAAAAATGTAGCGAGAACCGAGGACTTTGTTTCCTTTATAGTTCATATCGTCGGCCTAATTCTTATACGACGTGAGTCAAAATTAGTTATTGTTAATGAGGCAAAGAAAACTGTTTATTATTTCTATGAAGTTCATACGCTAATTTATTGTTTCAAACGTTCTACCTCCCTTGTTTTCATACAAACATTAAAAACTAAAAAAGGACATAGATGTTGTTTGGACCAATCTACCTAAACCACTTATAAACGTTACTTTGCCAAATTTTGACATACATCCTATTAGAATTAGGGCGACAATATAAAAAAGTATGATTTTTTTGCATTTAATTGATTTTTTATTTGATGAAGGAAAAACAGAAAACATAGTTTTAAAACGATTTTATGAATTTTTAGTTTTTGAAATTGATTTTTTTTTACATTAAAATCTAAAACTTTTTTTCAAGTGCAACGTTATCGTTACGGAAAGTGCTACAAATATAGTGCTATACAAACAACACTATTTGTAAGGAGAATGAAGAGCTTTTTACATGCATACAAGTAATGCGCATTGATATTTTTTGCTGGGAATTGATATGGCGATTGAAAACTTTGAAGCATGATTTCTCGAAACTTTTAAATCAGACTTAAGCTGTTATAGCTTATCGACACAGACATGACAAAAGCATAAATTATTTGACGTATGATTTAGGAATATAAAATATCAGCATTTTTTTCTATGACATCGCTATGTAAAAAATCATGCCTTCTCTATAGTCTATAGAAGCCATACATTTTAAAACACATTCCTATTCATAACTAGCTCTTGTTGAAAATCTCTGCACTCGAGAGTATTGAGGTAGCCAATCTTTTCTCTGATTTTTCACCATACAATCGAGCCACGTAAGATGGGTCTAAAGATAGCACAACTATAGACATTACTCGTTATCATTCCATATTTTGTACCGAAAGTAACCTCAACGCGTAGAAGGCTTTGGACGCTACCTTTTTTCTGTGTTGGTTCGCAAGTGCGCTTAGAATTAAAAGTTTTGGAAGGGCTAAACTTTCAATTTTGTTACTTTTTTCGTACAAAAGCAGTTCGATTTTGTCGTGGTTAACCCTAATTGGTATGTTTCTACCTCAACAAAATTATCTGGATTCAAAGGTATGAGACCTGAAAGAACCAACTTAAGACACCAAATTGCCAAAAGAAACAAATAAATACATAATAATAGCGAATCTTCCTCCTTAAAATGCTATTTTTTTGGGAGTAAATACTCACCTTCGCAGCTAGCGCCAAGCAGTTCATCATTTTCGATATCAGCTCATAGTCCACCTCGGGATTGGGTACAATAAACTTCTCCATTTTCCGGCATTGATATAGCAGCAAGTCGATGCATTTCTTCTGATCTAAATGGTAGGTGAGTATGGAGAGGCACAGCGCCACACTAGGTGCATGTTCGTAACAGAACTCCTCGCGCAAAAGCTTATCATGCGTTATGTTACCGCTTAAACGCCATTTATATAAATGCTTTTCACTCGATAATGCACCAGAATTTGGAGTTGCAACCTGGTCAGTAGAATTGTACACTGCATTGTTTTCGTGTGGTGTTTGTAGAAAATCGTGACAATCATTGCAGATGCGCACTTCAACATCAGCATAGAGCTCCGGGATATGAAAACGATGTGTGGAGCAGGCAAAACAGACAACACGACCGCAACGACGACAGTGATGCCGACGCATCAGCATTGTGAACACAGCACGTCGGCAACACATGCAATGTGCAGCCTCATCATCGCGCACCCAGTCGTCACGTGTAGGCGCCACTTTGGGCATTTGAAATGCACCACATAGCGAGTCGAGTGACTGCTGCATGTCGGCTGAGGAATGTGAGTTGCGCTCTGTGCCGTTGCTAGTATCGGACATCTGATAGTCCAACGCTTTGGTAGCATAGATACGCAGCAGAAGATCGATGCACTCGTTAGTGATGATGTGATCTTTTTGATACAAATTAAAATTGAGCAAAATAAAGGTCGAGTTGGGATCTGAATTGCGTGCAATAGAGCGCGTCTGGGAATCAAAGTTACCACGTTTGTCAAAACAAAATTCACAAACGTGCACATCAGCGCCAATTAATAACTCATCATTTAATGCACTCAAACTCGAGCGCACAGCTTTAAGAACTTTTGCCAGAACTTCGAATTTAGCATTCATGATGAGCTGTTCTATAATGAGTAGCGGATACTTGAGAAGTTTCCAAACTTGTTCACGTTCACTTTGGTTTAGTTGTTCAAAAATAACTAGAGAAATTTTATAATTTTTTAAATTGTTGTCAACACCGGTTTGGGCGCAATGCTCGGTTAGATATTTCAGAACATATCTCAGTAACTCCACAGAACGGAAACTATCTTTGTTGGCTTGTAGAAATCGACAGCAGTCTTGCACCGGAAATGACGCCATTATTTGCAGTAAGTAGCTATTGGCCATAGCATTAGATTCATTATATTCAAGCAGCGCCTTTAAAATAGTCGCAAAGAAAACGTGTTTGTGTTGTTTAAAAGTAGATGGCTGCGTCAACTTTACCACTTTGCACCAGTGATAGCATAGCTTGTAATGCTGCATTTTCAGCAACTTCTCGAATATCGTTGATGGCGTTTTGAGACCAAAATCATAAGCCTGAGGCCAACTTTCGAATTGAAGCACTTCGGAGACTCTGGCATAGACTGTGATGTCAGCCAGTATATCTTCCAGCTGTAGGCGCAAGCGGTGGGAGACACGTGTCGTCACATCCTTATGTTGCAGCGTGCTCTCAATCAACTCTTTAGCCAAACGCGTGGTGGCAATTTTGGTAAAGTTCGCCTGTATCAGGGAAGCTTTTAGCTCGATGTCGCGTATGTGCAAGGCTAGATAGATATTTCTAGCATCTTCCTGTATGAGATCCTTGATAATATCATCGATTAATTTATGCTGTACTGGCTTGGGCGCTAAAAAGTTAAATACTATTTGATTTGACCTATTTTTTATTTGACCTGAACTTGATACACATCTTACCTTGATTTCCAAATTTAAGCAAAAGTATCTCTAGCTTACTCAATTTCGTGCTCATGCCATCTATCAACTTAACATCGATTCGATCGGCATGCAGTGCAGCTATGAATGTATTACCTCCATATAGTTGAGCTAATTTTTCGAGCGCAGGAAGTTTAAGCAAGCGTTGCAGATAAATAGCCTGCATATTATTGTCCACTGGCAGATCGGTGGATTGATCAATACCCTGCAGCAGAAAGGCCAGCAGTTTATTGTGATTCCATATATAATTGTAGAAAGTTTGTTGTTTCAACTTGGAATTGGCACGGGCTTTAGACGTTGTGCCACATCTTCCGGCTATTTCGGGGCATATGTTTAGTGCTATCACATGCACCAAATTTAAGTTCAAAGTAGCAACATTAGCTTCGATTTCTAATGGTGTCATGTTGTGCTCGAACAATAGTTCGCCAATAATATCGCATGGATCAAATTTCAGCAGTTCACTTGTGTGCAACTCCAAGTTCTTATCACGTAATAGCAGTAATTTTTCCAGATGGCCAACATAAGCTACAAAACGCGTGTAGTAATTATTTTTGGCTTTAAGATTTTGAAAGTATTTTGCTTGTGCTCGCAAATCTGTAACACGTTCGAATTCAGCTTCATTGCGCTGTAGCACTGCTGCAAAAGCACGTTCGCGTTCAAGCTCTAAAGCGAGTGCGCGCGGCTTTAGAGAATAGTAGTTATCAAAAAGCAGATCACGCAAATTGGTATTATCCAGTAGACGCAGACATTGACTAAGATTATCCAGCAGGTGTGTGCAACCAATGTCCTGTGGTAGTTGCAGCTTGAAATTTGCATCTGGAACACACGACTTCTTCAGCGGCATTGTAGGTTCGCCCAGCTGCTGTTGCCGTTTAATAACCATTAGAATATTTGTTGTTGTCTCATGATTGAAAGGCATATTGAGTATGAGATCAGTTATGATGACGGCGTTTAAATTCACCTCCTCGTATTGACACAGGAACCGTGCATACTGTGCATTGTTGCAATGTTTTGCCAGGAGCACTTTCATTTCATCCGATTGCTTTAGCTTCTGAGCCTGTGCAAAATTATCAATAACACTGATTATTTTGGAGGCCTCAAAGCCCTTAGCTACAACATTCTTAATTTGTTCCACCGTAGCTTTGAGTTCACCCGGCTGTTGAGTGGTTTTGCGCTCTTCCAGTTGGTAGTTGGCATAGATAGTTGTGAGTTTTTGTTTCACTTGCTGCTGGTGTTCAACAAAAGTAAGCTCCCGATCCAATTCGGTATTGTGCAGATTAAATGTCTAAAAGAAGAATTGAAAAGTTTTTCTTATAATAATTGAAACGGTGTTGTTTGAGATTGAGCTTAAACTTAACTTGCGAGCCTACTATTCGTTTTTAACATAGTTTGCAACAGAAGCAAAATATATTTATGACAAGTGCAAACTCGAGAGCATAGTAATAATAGTGAAAATATTGCTGCTTTGGCTAATTTTACTGCAGCAATTTTAAACACTGTGCAGAATTTTTTGTTTTGAGATTTTGTTATTGAAAATATTGTTATTTAGGTACCTTTTTATGACTTTAGCTTTTACGTTTTCAACGTTTGTAGTTCAATGTGTAGAAAATTTTTTATTAATGTGAGGTCGTGAGTTCAGTACTTAAAAATGTCGATGTTATTTTTTTTCTATTTTTTTTGACATTATTTCATTTATTTATTTACAATATATAAGGTCTGTTTCCGTACTCGCTTCAAGTAACTTCAAGTTACTTGAAAGCGTTTCTTTACACATTTTTCAAGCTAGAGAGAGAGGAAGAACAAGCAAAATGTCACTCTATTCTATTACAATGACTTGAACATTACTTGAAAAATTTCTTCGAGCACGAATTTCATGCTACAAACAGCTGAATGTCAAATAATAAGATCAATATTTTTGATTGTTTTATTAAATAAAAATGATTCCTATCATTAAATGCAAGTATTTTTGTTTTATATATTTGGCACAAAGTGTTTTTCTTGCGAATAAACTAATAATTTCAAGCAACAATAAATTTTTTCTGTTGCAAAAAGGCGTGAACAGCTTGAAACTTACTTGGAGTCGTTTCCGTACTTTTTGATAAATATTCTCATTTTGACAGATAATCAAGTTACTCTCTATTACTTGAACTTTACTTGAACTTTACTCGAACTTTACTTGAAGTTAGTGCGGAAACAGACCTATAATTTTTCAGCTAATGTAACTTCTTAAAAATCTTTCAATTTTGATTTGAATTTCCATATATTCTCTGCCTTTTTTATTCTAATTGGAAGACTGTTAAGTAGTTAACTGCTTTGTATAATATGCTATTTTGGCAATTGCTCATACAAAATTTGGAACTCTGAAGTCATTATTGCTCAACCTCAGTAAAAATTCTTAATTGAATTCCTAAGTATTTTTGCAATAAGTTGTTCTTTATTTTAGATATAAATATCATGGCATTGAAAATTACTTTTTGCTGAACTGATAGCCACTGTAAGCAATATAACATAAACGTTATATGTGCACGTCTGTGACATCTTAGAATACATTTTATAGCTCTGTTTTGCAATCTTTGCAACCGTTGACTAATTTGGTTTGTTCCAAGATATAAAATTGTGAAGCAATATTCAAATGCGGTTTGATGATGGTGTTATAAATATTAATTGATACAAATACAAATACATATAGTTTTTAATATTAAACAAAACTAATATAATTTTAAATACATAATTATATAATAATTAAAAAATTAAATAATTATTTATATATTAATAATTAATTAAATAATAAATTTTAATATTTATTTAATTTAATTGTAAATAAATTTTTAAAATTAAAATTTAAATTCACTTTTAAAATTAAACTAAATAAGCGAAAAGCTGCAGTTTTATTGCAATCTTATTCATGAAAATATTGAGATGATTAACGTAATAATTCTAAATGATTTTTATTTTTCATATTGTGTAAATATTAAGGCCACCTTATACCTTTGAAAATTTTTTTTTCGAAAACTTTTTCATATCAACTAATAAATATATCCTTGGGAAGATCTTGTAAAAATGTCAAGCAAATTTACAGAGTAGTTTTTTTTTGAATTTTTTATGTAGCCGGTTCAGGCACAAAATCCTGTCATACGCACATATTTTATGATCAACCTTTTTCCATATTGCAATGATTATGTATTTATTGTGAGGAAACTAATACTGAAATGTTGATAAAAATATTTGACACCTTTTTTAAAATGGTGTTTTTTAACCGGTTGTCTTTTACTCACAAATAGATTTAAAGCAGAGAGATTTTAAAAAACGTGTGTTTAGAAATTGTTCTTAATTTTAAAAGCCAAATCTGAAATTTTTAAATTCGGAAGCAGTTTTGTTGTTTTTTGAACGACCCTCTTAGTTCGAATTCCGACGATAACGGCCTTAGTTCTCAACATGTTTTCGTTTAGGTTTTTATTTTTAGATGATTCAGAACAATTTTTTGATTACAACCAGTGGTATAACTTTTTTTGTCTACTTTGACATGGCATACAACTAAAACACCAACAATAAAAATACATTTTAACTAACTGTTTGTCGATATTTTTCATTTTTGTTTTTTTTGTGTTATTTCATTTTTAGCGAGGCATTACAATATGTGTCGCAAAGGCCGAAGGTGGCCTTAAATAGCTTAACAACAACGCCACTTGTAGTTATTTAGTCGCATGAAGTTAAAGGTCAGAATGGTAAGCACATTTTATGTATTAAGATCAGCAAGAACTGTATACCGTGTAATGCCGTGCTCACTGTTCTAATATTGACTGCTGCATGGTAAAAACAGCAAATGGTTTTTTAAAGGAACCCCAGAAGAGTGACACAGAATGTGGGTATGCTCAGAAGAAATGTTAAAAGTAAAAAATAATAGGACCAGCTCACATATTTGACCTCTCTAGGGAAAGATATGAACGCTTTTCGACATTTTTTGTTCGGTGTCCACAAGAAGGGTGGCAAATAAGTGGTAGGTATGTTTCAAATAAATGTTTGGGGTAAAAAAAATGGGATCCGCTCATAAATTTCACCTTTCTAGGCGTCGATTCGGAAGAGATAGACTATTTTTTCATTGTGTTGTATTGAAGCACCAACCATTCATTGCCTTTTGTTGTTATTTCGAAAGCACTAGCGCTCGTATATGCACGACAAGCATCACAATCAATTAAGTGAATCGTGCATTTCATTGTTATGTCTATTTGGTGCATTGTGATATCTTAACGTTCGTTTTTATGTGAATAAAAAATAGCTGCAAATGAATGCTTTCAAGCCTTACTCTGAGACGCATCAATGATTTTATTAGCATATTTAGCCTAATCGTGAAACTTTTCTCCCGGGGAATCGGAAAAAGGAGTTCTCATTTTTAAGATAAAATGCAAGAACATTTTGGAAATTTTTAATGCAAATTTGTTCATCAATCGTCAATATTCATCAGTGTACAAAAAAAATATGTTGTCTTTATCTGCTATCTTAAAAATTAAAACTCCCTTAAGTTGCATGATTGGGCTGATTAAGATTAAAAAAATAAATGTTAATTTGTCTTAATTTAATAACAGGTTTTACTATTATTATATGGATTATTTGGTTTTATACTTATACAACAAGCAACTGCGCTTTGGCAAAAACCGCTGGAAGTGCGATTTCATTACCATGAAACATTTCCTTTGATGACAAATAATAACCAAATTACAGCTTCGGAGTGAAGAGTTTATTTTTTGATGCACTTTTATTTTATTTCATTTGTTATATATTTGTTAATATATTTATTTATAAGCTGTTGTTTAAATAAAAAACCAATCTATAAATAAAAACACTCACCTCTATTATGTATTTGACATCATTGAAATTATTTATAGCCAGCGCCATAATGGCCAAATTTTCGGGAGAGCCTAGCATTCTTGGAATGATGCTGCGATTTTTAACGCGGGTCATAATATTGTTAGACTTTAATTGTATAAGCGGGCCTCTGTTGTTTGGTGGCAATGCAGCATGCTCACTCGAAATAAGCTGTTGAGCTCGTATGCGACATTGCTCCAAAGCTCCTCCACTAGTTTGCATTTGAGTGACCAAAGCGCCACTGATAGAAGCACGACGACGTTTCTTTGCAGCCTTGCGACGCGTTAAGCTTGCATAATTGTAACGATCGCGACTCTCATCATCACTGGAAGATTTTTCAGGTGGCGAATCCACATGCATTTGCACCAATTGCAAAAGTTCTTCGGTGCCCAAAATAAAATCATGTTGCACATTGCATCCATCGACGCGTGCAATAGAGTCGTCAATTTTTTCGATCACCGAATATTTCCATAGAGCTTCACCGATTATTTCAACAATTCGTTGAAAACGCATTTGTATGCGTTCGGAAGCATTTTTATACTCTTCCGAGTGCAACTTTTTAGTGACGAAATTTTTAAGAAAACTAAAAATGCAATGTAAAGCACGTCCACGACATATAAAGCCATGCCTCAGGTTAGCGCCAGCACCATGAGCAGCTGTTGAGACTGAGACTCCATTTTGCGCTGGTGTTTCCGCACCGTCATCACCATCGCTGCTATTAGGACTATATGATTTTGCCGATTTACTTCGATTGAATACTTGTTGATCATGGTTAAGGACGGAATCGATGTTGTGCATGTTTTCCCAACGTAAAAACAACAGCTGAAAAATGTCTTCGATCAATGAGCAAAGCACATCAATGTTGCGCATTTGACGCAGCATAGAATTAAGTTTATGCATCTTGGAGACAAAATACTGCTCGGTCGTTAGGCTAGAGTTGGCCAAGATAACATCGAAAACCGTGGACAAGGCAAAATAGTATGTAAGTGTTTCCATCTCTTGATCATGCACACTTTTTGTTGGCATTTGTATTTCCCATTTGTGCATTTTGTCGATAAGCCGACGGGTTTCATCAAAGCTATGGGAAACGTTACAACATCAAGAAAGAATATATATAAGTATCTGACTATGAGTGGGGTCTGATAGAGAATCTTACCTTGCATCTATATTATTTTCGTAGAGCAGACGCAGCACACCGTTTGCATTGAGAAGCGTCTCTATTGTTATGGTCTGGTATGTGGCTGAAAATTGTTTCAAGAATTCCAAAATAACGTGTAAACGCTGAAAATCGGCATAGAAGAATTTGTGAATCTCTTGTAGATCGATCGGTATGGACGACACATTGAACTGTTTCAGCCACTGGCTTATATTACCAATATCTGCTATGGAGTGTGAAATCTGTGCAAATTCATTGACAATTTTTAATATCAACAAATTGCTGCGAACTGCTGCGTCCGCCACATCTGTGAAAATAAGATTTTTATGCGTGCTTGAAAGTGGCACAAAATGAAGCCTCTGCTTGATGGCAGTGTATGCAATAAATTCTTTTGTTGGAAAACAATCAAAATTACTATACTTTTTCTCATCAAGCTTATCAAGTAGTTGATCTAATAGATCCTTCTCTTGACGGCAAAGCAGCGCCAGGTAGAGTTGTTCATTTTTAGAATAAATTGCCAGGCGATTTAATAAATCAAATCTCAAGGATGGACTTGCATTCAAAACTCGCAACGGTATATTAGCCAAAAAATTAACTAATTCGGCGCTTAATTTGTCAGCAGGATTATCATGAAGTAGCTGTTGCAGTGCTGCTTCAATGGTGCTCTCAACCCACTTTTGCGACTTCCCGCTACTGTGCTGCAGCATTTGCAAAGTGGGATATGGCAACAATGTTAATAAATTTCTGAGCTGCTTAAAATATTTTTTTAGATTGCTGGATGTTTCTAGTGACTGAAGCAATTCCTACATTGATTAAAAATTAAGTCATTAGGGCATGAAACTCATTTAATAAATATTGCTTGCCTCAAAGAATTCGCGATCATCGATTGGATACGCCTCCAAAAACCCATGCGCCTTTAATGCATTCATTTTTTAGTTCTTATCTACGTCCGTCGTCTGTTGCTTCCAATTTCTTACATTTTATGCACACAAGCAATTTCACTTCACTCACTGCACGAAACGGAGGAACTGTTTTTGTTCTAACAATTGTTCCAAGGCGTCTTAATATTTCGCTGATAACATATTTATTTTTGTAGCAATTGATCGTGTGTGCTCATGACTGATTGCATTCGCTAGTTGCTGATAAGAAAACGCGCTTTGATCTCGTCATTAAATTGTGTGGAAAATTTTAACAAAGAAAAGTGTTATGCTTTTGTTTTTCAATTTGTTTCCCAGAATTAGTGCACCGTATTGCTTTTGGCTTTGTGCAGCTTTTTTGATATGACATTTACTGAAATCAGCTGGAATTGATTTTGTAGAGGGATGTCGGAAAAACATCGATGCTTCGAAAATATCGATGTATAAATACTCGATGTATATATAATCGCAGCCCTATACAAAATCGAATTTTAGAGGCTGCGTAACTTTAAACCAGCTTTAAACAACACATCGTTATTCATAAATGTTTTTCCGGCTAGTTTAAGATCTGCATAACTTAAACGCCGAAATTTGTGTTTAAAGGCTGCGTAAGCTTAACCTAAAGTTTTTATCGTATTTTCGATTAAGGTTGATTTATATGATAAATATATCATAGACAAGCTCCATTCTGACCATTGTGTACTTTTTCAGTAACAGATTTGCAAATGTACAAGAATAGCTGCGTTCCATTCGCTTCAAAATAATTCAGATTATTTTTTTTGCATGCAAAGCAAAAACAAAAATAATAATCCTATAACAAATAGGATTATTTTTGCTATCCATATAAAATTGTGATATAGCCTTTAAAAAATTTTAAACACAGTTGCCACACCTGCATATTTTTATGAGTTGTCATTTCATTTTTTGAATTATATGTTTGTTTGATACAATGACTATTAGGTAGCCAGGACAGCTACCTATTTTCTCACGAGCTGCGACCATCGAATGTTAAACAAAAGAATACAAAACAAACCGCGTGTGTCACACACATTCGACGCATTCAGCGGAGCCCACAATTGCACTTAAATCTAATATATAAAATTCTTCTGTCACGGGGTACGTAATCGAACTCCTCCGAAACGGCTCGACCGATTTTCATGAAATTTTGTATGTATATTTTGTAGGTATGAGAATAGGTCGTAAAGTATATTTCAACCTCCTACTAACAGTGGGCGTGGCACCTCCCATACAACCCAAATTTGCGATATCGAATATCTTTGAAGTTATAAGCCGCTTAGCCTCGGAATTCGGTATTCGACAATTTACACGTGCCGCTTCGCAGATAAAATTTTGTGAGAGTTGGACAAGGGGGCGTGGCACCTCCCATACAACCCAAATTTGCGATATCGAATAGCTTTGAAGTTATAGGCCGCACATCCTTGGAATTCGAAATTCGACCACAATTTACACGTGGCGTTTTACTAATAAAATTTTATGGGAGTTGGACAAAGGGGCGTGGCACCTCTTATACAACCCAAATTTGCGATATCGAATAGCTTTTGAGTCAATCAAACAAAGCAAACAAAGCCTCGGAATTCAGCATTCGAACTCAATTTACACATGCAGTTTTACTGATAACTTTGTATGGCGTTGGACAAGGGGGCGTGTCACCTCCCATGCAACCAAAATTTGAGAAATTCTACAGCTTTTGAGTTATAGGTCGCACAGCCATGGAATTGAGTATTCGACCACAATTTACATATACAGTTTCACTGATAACATTTTATTCGCGTTTGGCAACGGGGCCGCGGCAGCAACGCGCCGGGTTTAAGCTATCTATATATATAAAATGGAATGTGTGTTTGTTTATTTGTTTGTTTGTACCTTATAGGAGACCAAACCTCTGGACCGATCTTCCTGAAAATTTCACAGCATTTAACTGGGACTCTGGCATTATTAAAAGGGTACTTTTTCGACCGCGCCCACTTTTACGCCCACTTTTTAAAATTATGTAATGGCTCCCATATAGTTTTTAAGAGATTTACTTCAAATTGTGTACACATTATACTCCAGGCGAGGTAGAAATAAACATTTCTTACGCCACGCCCCCTTTTACGCCCCTTTTCACGCCAAATTTAAGTTTTAAACTTTTTGTTCTCTGTACAAATTTGTTCCTTCCAACGGATTATTTTTTATTTGGTAGTATATTGCTCTTAATACTGTTAACGTCGCCATATTACTATGAACCACGCCCACTTCACCGCCCCCTTTTTTAATTCAGATACTTACTTATTCCACTAACAATGTTTTCTATACAAAATACTTTTTTTGTAATATGTATTTACCTAAAGTTTTATATAGTTTTTATCTACAGGTAAGGTAGCCATAGATTTTTTATTACCAAATCCCCCTTTTTCGCCTATAAACCTATAAATTTTCACAATAGGATATTCTTACGAAATAATAAATTCTTGACTATATAAAGTTGTGAGTGGACGAAGGGGCGTGGCCTCGCCCATATAACCCAAATTTTAAAATCGTCATATCTTGGGCATTTTTTGACCAACGGCGGCAGTATTTGCTATATATGGTATTAGCATGAATAGAAATACGTACCAAAAGAAAAGTGGGCGGAGCACGCCCCTTTGTTTGCGATATATTGGAGGCTGGACCTGATAACCGATCTTAAATTTTCACAGCGTTCAGCTTTGACTCAGGAATACTTATTACATGATAATATTTTTCGACCATGCACACTTCTGCACCTACTTTTTTACTACGTTTATTAACGGCTATACCACAAATCATGTCATTAAAATCATTAAAATACATATTAATTAAAATAGTGGGGTAGCTCAACTCTCTTTCTTCTACCACTGTCTTCAAAACAGCTGATTTTATAATACGTGTTAATTAAAATAGAGAGTGGGGTAACCCCATTCTCATTCTCCCACAACAGACTGCGAAACAGCTGATTGTGTAATTGCTGCTTTTCGATTGGTCTAAAAATAAAAAGGGGGAGCATGAAGCAAATTACATGCGATTCAGCGCTGAATTCTAATTGGTTTACAACAAAAAAAGAGGCGAAGCATTGCAATAATAAAATTAAATAAATAAATTTTTGTAAATATATAAATACTTTTAATTTTATTTTAAACGAGGGGGTAGCGAAGCACACCGGGTTCAGCTAGTTATTTATATAATTGCATAATATTAATAATTAAATTAAATAATTTAAAATTTTTCTGACGTTTAGAGTAAAACACATTCAGAGAAAAGCATCGTTCACTAAGGTATCGCTACCATAACAGTTCACAACAGTTTTGAACGACACACGTTCTCATGACACCTTATAGTTATTGTATCATGATTGCTTGTTTGAATTTAATTTTGACTGCAACGGTAGTGCCCTCTACGAGTCGTTTTTCTTGCCGTTCCTTTGAGAAAATTTGTTATCGCGATTATATTAGGGCGAAAGGAACGCAGCTAATTCTTCGTTTTTGTAAAAGAGTATCGATTGTTTAGACACAAATCTTACTAGATTTAGATTGTTTAGACTATGAATAACAATTTCAGCAAGGTTGCGTAGAGGATGCTTAAAGCCTTGAAGAGTGCATAACTGAACAAGCGTCGAACGTTTATTTAAGAAAATCTTGTGTATAAGGTTATCGATGTATAACTAAATAGTCGATGCATCGATGTTTTTTAAAAACTGACGAAATGTACTAGAGTGCATTAAACCCAAATTTCAGTTCAGAATAGGAATTCAAGAATTTTTCTAAAAACCTAAAAATTAGGGGAGGCATATTTTTGAAGATGTTGTCTAAAAAAGTATATTATATAGAGAAAAAAATTTAGTTTGCATGTTAATTTTGTATCATCAGTTTAAATAAAAAACTTATTTTGTAACATATACCTTTAATATATAAATATGGCGCACAAAATGTATTTGTGTGCTTAAAAATGGGTGAAGATTGGGTCACATAGCTCGGCTCCAGGTCGTCTTCAAAAAACATGCATTCGAAAGTAGACCCTTGAATATTATTCATTTACCAAAATGTAATGGAAATATGGAAAATTAAGAAAATTATGAAGTGTGAAAGAGAAAATCCAAAAATGTACGTAATTTTTGACCATAATGTTGCGTATAAAACTAGAAAAATTTTCCAAAGACGCTAATTTTGATAAGTGGAGTATAGAATAACATAAATAATTTAAAAAAAAATTAAAATCGGTAGATTAGTTTGTTTGCAGGAGTGTGGCCCGTTTTTAAAATGTATGCTTCGAGAAAAACGCGTTTAAAGTTACTCCAGTTAGTTTAAGTTACTCTGGTGCACCGGGTTTGAAGCGCTGTGGAATCTGTATTATACGCGGCATTGGTTGAAATGTTTTTACATATTCTTGTACAGTACAACAATAATCAATTTTAAAAATTAAATTTTCAAAAAATTGCTTGCCTTAAACCACCCTTAAGGAGGAATTTTAGATAACTTATAAATTTAAGTCATACACGCTTTGATGTGAAAAACAACCGACTCAGGTGACGATTGCATTGTAATGTGTATGGCTCGCATAATGGACAACATAAATTGATAATTTAAATTTATATATCACCTCAGAATACGACAGGGAAAAACAAAATCGATAGCATAATCAAATTAATAGCATGTTTTCCCGGCACTCTGAATTAAGTCATTCGGTCTGTGAATTACGATTGTGAATTTCCTTTTCTCATAAAGCAATCGCAATTCGGTTTGACAGATGTGATTTGTTAATTTTATTTTGGAGATAGTTTGAGTTAAGATTTGTTGGAAAAGAAAAATTAAAAAAAGTAAGTTAAATGTTTTATAAGGCTGTATGTCAAAAGAAAACTTTTCAATCGTAGTAGGATAGAAAATATCGGAACAAGTTTACTTTACGGGCTACGCACCGATTTTTTTTTTTTTAGAAAAATGGGGTTTTACCCCCTAAAAAGGAATACGTAAGAAAAAAAGCCCGGACTCTTCTAGTTTTTTTTTTTAAAATCCCCAAAGTTTTGAAAAAAGTGCAAAATGGGTACATGTAAACAATACCAAACATGACATTTTTAAAATTTTTTTTTTTTAATGTGTATTTGGAGGTAAAATAGGGAATGGTGAAAAAAGAAAAGGTCTATCTGAAGTGGTTTATAAGATATAGTGGTTCAACATTGAAGAAATGGGCCCAAAAAGGAGTGATCTTTTTGTCCTTTAAAAGTAAACATTATGATTATCAAAAGAAAGGTATTAACAACAGCTATTGAAAGAGTTATTAATAATTGAAATCGATGCATAAATTTTGAAGATAATAGTGTTTTTATAATGTTTATAAGATTCTCAACGTTTCGTACAAGGCGAAATAACTTCATAATAAAAAAAGCACCAGAAAAAAATCAAGTAATTATACAAGAGCATATAAGAACTTTTGAAGAAAATATTGTTGAAGATGAAAATAGCGCCGCAGGCGAAAAATTGTTAGAAAAAATCGCGCGATTTTTTCATTATGTCAGTATAACATATGAAGCAGTTTTGAAGACGAATATAGCACCGCAGGCGAAAAATTGTTATAAAAAATCGCGCGATTTTTTCTAACAATTTTTCATTATGTCAGTATAACATATGAAGCAGTTTTGAAGACGAATATAGCGCCGCAGACGAATTATTAATAACTCTTTCAATAGCTGTTGTTAATACCTTTCTTTTGATACTCATAATGTTTACTTTTAAAGGACAAAAAGATCACTCCTTTTTGGGCCCATTTCTTCAATGTTGAACCACTATATCTTATAAACCACTTCAGATAGACCTTTTCTTTTTTCACCATTCCCTATTTTACCTCCAAATACACATTACAAAAAAAAAAAATTTAAAAATGTCATGTTTGGTATTGTTTACATGTACCCATTTTGCACTTTTTTCAAAACTTTGGGGATTTTTAAAAAAAAAACTAGAAGAGTCCGGGCTTTTTTTCTTACGTATTCCTTTTTAGGGGGTAAAACCCCATTTTTCTAAAAAAAAAAAAAAAAATCGGTGCGTAGCCCGTAAACTACACTTATGCCTTATTAAATTTTCTTAACTCAAAAGAAGTCAACATTCTGTTAATTCAGGTCAGAATCTAAAAAATTCTACATTCTGTGAGGTCAGAATTTTTCAGAAAAGAATGCGCTATAAGTTTATAACTCAATAACGTAATGTTGTATTTGCCCAACTCTAGATCTTATAACTTATTACAACGCTAAGAAATATCGATAACAACACATCCATCAGCTGAACTGTCAAAAACCTAAACAGCTGTTTGCAAAGTTATGTGTTGATAAGAAAAGCTGCACCTCAGTAAGCAAAAATTGTAATATTGGTAGTGATAAAAGAAATTAATCAAAATGCATCAAGCGTATAATGTGCAGTCCATATTAAAACAAGGTGTACACATAGAATCCATTGCAGCATATGGCAAGTACCAAGTTGTTGCATATCATATATTCAAACAGCACTCTAATGTTTAAATTTTGTATCCATAACTTTATTACTTGCAGACAACAATGTCATTCTTGGAACGCGGAGTGGACAGCTTATCATGTATTGTGTAGAAAAGAACGGAGCCGTGGATATGCTAATGTTTAATAAGAACTTCAGCAAGAAGGCAATTGCTCAAATGGAGGTCATTAAAGCGGAGAGTTTGCTCTTTGTGTTGACTGATAATATTATACACATAAGCGATATAAGACGCGTTGAATCTAATTTTGCATTAATACATACCTCACCGGCAACGAAAGGCTGCAGCTTATTTACGGTAGATGTTAAGGTGGGCGGCAGGATCTAATGAAAAATTCTAAGACTAGTCATGATATAACAGTTGCTATGTTTTTACAGACTGTGAAGTCCACAACTGGCGAAACTGCAACTGTCATTCGTGTTTGCTGTGCTGTAAAACGACGGCTTCAGTTTTTCTACTGGAATTTAAAATTAGACTCTCTTTGTTCGCCCAAGTTCAGCATAGAACTAAAGGATGTTCCAAAAGCTCTGTGCTGGGTAGATGATGTTGTTTGCGTTGGATTCAAAGACGAATACGTTCTTTACGATGCAAGTTAAAAACAATAAAATTTCAACCATATGTTTAACATTCTTTTTTCGTAGATTCAATCTACAACACCAGTGAAGCACGACCTCATCGTAACCTCCTCCTCTCATATTGTAGATCCTTGCATATGCTTGATAAAAAACAATCTACTAGGTGTTTCCAAAGATGAATATCTCGTCACAATAGACCCCATTCAATATGTTAAGCGCAATGATGATAAATCTTTAACGCAAGGCAATCACGAAAGTATTGCCGTGGGCTCACGCAACAAACAAACTTTAAAGCCCATGCTGTGGAATAGCCCGTTGTTGGGTCTAGGTTTGCATTGGGTTAAATAAAAATATTTAGAAAATACATTCTTTTTGTCTTCACTAGTTTGGGATGCACCATTTGCTATTGGACGTGTTTCAAATGCTATCGAAATACGTTGTCTTGAAGGAAATAGCAAAAATAAAGATACTTTAGTTCAGACTATACCAGAGCTGGCAAAAACTAAGTTCTTGGTGCGTTCCGGTAAAGGTAGCATATTTGCAGCTGCTATATCAGAATTATGGTGCATACGTATGATAGATATACCAACGCAGAGACAAAGCTTGCTGCTACAAAAGAAATTTCAGCTGGCAATTGAACTTACGGTATTTATTAACACTAATAAAACTAATTCTATATTATGTGGTTTGCTTTGCTGCTATATTAAATGCTATCTGAACAGTTGAAGGGATTTAGTTGCAATTAAGCACTTATATATATACCCGAGAAACAAGTTCGTATTTTGTGTCAATAAAGTATTTGATACATGTCCGTTGCCCGTGTCGGTAAATGTCCTAAACAGCTGTTGGCCAATTCTTTTTTTTTTTATATGTACATACATATGTAAAACATCTGAACTTATTGAATTTAAACAATCTTTCAACAAATAAAAATTAACGGAAATATAAATAACAGAAACTGCCTAAGATTTATAGTATTCTTAAGATTTAAGAAACAAAAACGCAAGCAATAGTATTTAATGTTACTAAACCTGAATCTGATGAACTAGCTATATATTTTGGCTCCCATCAAATACATTTTGTTGATCACTTTAAGTGTCTGGGTATATTTATTGATAACAAACTTTCATTTGAAAACATATTAGTCATGTCTCCGCAAAAGTTGGAAATGCGTTACGTACGTTGCACAGTTCAAATTGCTTCTTACCAATCAATACTCGAATTCGCGTTTCACACGCCCTACTATGTCACACATTGCATCCGGTCTAGAAGTCTACTCAGGAACTATTTTTTCCAATGTCAAAATGATTAAACTAATATTCAATAGAATTGTTAGATACATTTTTAATTTTGGTATACGCGAACACGTATCTCAGTTTGCAATGAAATTTCTAAACTGCTCATTTATGGACTACATTAACATAAGACTTTATTCAATCTTTTACAAAATAATCTCATCTCGTACTCCACCTTATCTATATAATATATTTAAATTTGCTCGTTCAACGTGATGCACTCAAATAATCATCTCCAAGATCTCTAGTTCGGTTTTTGAACGTTCGTTCCAGATACGAGTGTCTCGAATTTGGAATCCACTTCCAGTAGTTTTAAAAAATTTTTCTTCCTCAAGCGCTACTGCCAAAAAAAAATACCTTGACCACTTAATGAGCTCAAGTTGATTAAACTTGAAAATTGTTACGTCTTATTATTGCAATGATACCAGGGTATTTTGATCTCAATTATATTTTTAATAAAATTATTATAAGGGATGTAACTAATGTATTTATAAATTTTTTTAATAACATAGCACTTAGTTAAACTTAAAGGCTCGATTATAAAACTATGAATAAATAAAAAAAAAATAACTCGATGTAGCAGTTGCATAGCAAAAGCGTAAGCTGTCTGCATAAATTGGTACTTTGAAGATGCTCGCTCCAATAAACTTCTCAAAACTATAAAATTAAAGATATTTTTATGTTATGTTGTTTCAAAAAATGAATATTCGACGTTTTATCATTGTAAGGGAGATGTGTGTAATGATTAAACTTACCCGATGTCATAAAACATTTATTAAATTCTTGGCTTTTTTCAACCAGCCCCTTCTTGTCATTTATTTTTTTGACCCTAAAAAAAATCATATTGTGATGTACGTAAAAGATAATCATGCGTAAAGTTGACGGATGCGTTTTAACTAGTTGTAACGTCAAATTTTAATAATTGATTTGAATGAACCAAACGTTTTTATATATTTACACACAGGTGAAATAATAAATATTACAATCGATGTATTTATATTTACTTATTCACCTCTTCTATAAAAATATTTCGAACACGCTTGCATAAACTTTACGCAGACTATCTTTCTAGGGTTAAGGCGATCATAAGAAAAAGCTGATTCGATAAAAAGTCCACTTATACTGCGAACCCTGGAGAATGCAACATATGGCATTCCTATGCAAATTTCAACAAGCTATTAACCATGCAAATCCATTCATTATTTTTGAAGATTCTCTTTCTGTACTTTACTTTTAAAATTGGAAAAATAAATGTTTTCATAAAAGGTGTGTAAATATTGTTGTTATTTAGAAAAAATGGGTGTAACTTCAAAAATAATTCTTTATACTTACGTTTTGGTTATTTCGTAAAATGCTAAATCGTCAAGTGTGCATAATATGTAAAATTTTATATTGTAGTAAAATTTACTATTGTAAAAGTAATGCATGGATTTTTATATTTAATCACTTGTTTAATAGGTAATAGCATAACCTATTTTTTTTTTGGTACCCATAATGGTTAGAAGAAAAATTTTAAAAAATGACAAGTTTTTCCAACCCATTTTCCGAACTTTCAAACCCATAACGCGGTCTAAAATTTTTTACAATTGGATTTAGAATGTTTTAATACACATAACATACGAAAAAAATAAATGTTCGAATTGCCGGTTTACTTCAACTAAACTAACTTATAAACTAAACAGAACTTCCAAATTTTGGCTTCGTTAGGAAATAATTTATAAGCGTAGAACAGTTTAAAATCTGTCAACCTATTTCATTAATAAATAAATCAACATATATTTATATTGATATCCTCATGTTATAATATGAATTGATATCCTCAAAGGAGTAGTAACAGCAAAAATCTTAATTTAAAAATTGCCACCTCTAGAAAAATATGAAAATGTTAGCTTTTAAATGTCTTTAATTTCAGACAGTATCTGAGGAACCCGAAGAGGTCAAGGCTGAAACCATACGCCAAATACATTTGCGCTATGCCAAAGATCTATTTGCAGATAAACAATTTTCCTCTGCAATGGGTGAATTTGCATTAGCTGCAGCCGATCCATATGATGTTATTAGACTTTTTCCAAACCTGCTGCAGGGACAAAGCAATAAAGCCTCCACTGTAGTCGAATCCAATGAGACAGCAGCAATCGACGCCAATGCCATGCCATCAATATTGGAGGATAAAGATCTGGAGAATGCGTTAATGGCGCTCATTGAATTTCTGGCCTTGGCAAGACAAAAAGAAATTGTTAAACTACGCGATACAAAAGGCTTAACCAAATCATCACTGCTTTCAATAATAGACACAACATTGCTTAAATGCTATCTGCAGGTAGGCAGTCTAATACTTTTTACAATAAATTCCTTCCGATCTAGTTAAATTTTCTCCTTTTCTAGACAAATGATTCTCTGATCGCACCGCTCTTGCGTCTTAATCAATGTCACTTTGAAGAGTCGGAAAAGACTTTGAAGAAACATGATAAAATATCCGAGCTTATCATACTGTATGAAACAAATGGTAAACACAAGAAAGCTTTGGAACTGCTACGTGATCAGGCTTCTATAGAAGGTTCCAGCCTCTATGGAAATAAGCGTACTATACGCTATTTGCAATTCTTAGGCGTTTCCAACTTACAATTGATCTTTGAATTCTCCGATTGGATATTGAATAAATATCCAACTGAAGGTTTGCGTATATTCACAGAAGATTTTATAGAAGTGGAAAAGCTACCACGTGCCAGTGTCTTAGATTATCTGCTTATCAAACATAAACACTGTGTTCTGCCCTATTTGGAGCATGTCATAAATGTCTGGCAAGATCCCAATACATTTCTGCATAATGTGCTGGTTAAGCAATATCGTGAAAAAGTTGAAAGTTTGATGGTTGAGCTTAAAATTGAGGGTTCGGAAGGCAAGCGGTAATGCATTTGCTAACTATGCAACATTTTATTGAACAACCTTTACTTATACTTTTTCTCCACTTATTCTCCATCACAGTGAAAAAGCAGCGGAGCTAGAAAATTATCGGTCAAAACTTTACAACTACTTGAAGCAGTCGAAAAATTATTCACCCGATGTTGTGCTACAAGATTTCCCCACTAATTCACTGTTAGAGGAGCGTGCTTTGATTTTAGGTCGTCTGAAAAAGCACGAAAAAGTTCTGGCCATTTACATACAAATTCTAGGAGATGTTGAAAAAGCCGCTGCATATTGCGAAGAAAACTACGAGGAGGATAATGATATATTTCTTATGCTGCTAAAAACAATTTTAAATCCTCAAAAGGAGCCACCTTATAAAGGTGTTGAAATGCATCCGGACTTTTTAAAGCCTAACAACGAAATTGTCTTGCATCTGCTGAATAAATATGCCATAAAAATTGATGCAGCTAAAGTCTGGCCTGTATGCAAATCGTTTTAAAAATTTTATTTTATGTTTTCTTGTTTTTTCATTAAAAATGTTTGGTTTTAATTCCAGTTGCTTCCTGATGACATGCCTCTCTATGAATTGCGCAACTACATGGAAACAGTGCTCCGCACTCATATGGCTCGAAAAAATCACAACCGCATTAAGCAAGCATTGCTAGCTGCAGAAAATGCACGAATAAATGAGGAGATTCGACAAATTGAGCGAAAATCAATTACAATTACGGAATTTACTGTGTGTCCAGAATGCAAGAAACGTTTTACAAATCAAAATGCTTTTGTAAGGTATCCAAATGGCGAAGTAGTACATCTGTCGTGCCACGACAAAAGACAACAAGCAACACAGTAGCTTAGATTATTTTTTTTATATATTCAAGTTTATCAATAACAAAGTACTATAAAATATAATTTAATAAAGTATTATTTAGCTTAGCACGATACAACTTAAAATAATTCAAGGTCTTGGAGATGGATAACGATGTGTGTGATGATTGTTGATTTCAGATATTTTAGTTGAGGTGCCTAATTTGCAGTGACTTTGATCAAGATAAAAAGTCGATTTACTGATTGCTACAAGGTGCTATAGGAAATAATGAGCATGACTACTTTTGGAACACAAAATTGCAACAATTTATTTATTAGATTGTAATCCTTATGCTACTAGGGTGTACAAGATGCTGCCAGCCGAACAAAGAAACCACGATTTTTGCCAAAATTATTGATTATTCTAGCACTTATTCCAACGATTATTTAAATTTATTTAAAAATTAAGTTTAATGGCTGAAAAATGGTTTAGACAATATCAATAAATATTTGTTTGCAACAACATATTTTTTTAAAAGTGTTATATTTTGGTATGCAAAAGTGCATAAAAACCTATATGTATATCTTTTAAACGAAAAGAATATTAAACGGTTTTCAATATTAAAAAGTTTAAGCTTTTATCTCTTAAAAAAATATATATATATATTTTGTATAAATAAATATTTTTACTAATTTTAAGATTCCCTTAAAAACGGAGAAATTTCGATATTGCAATGTTATTATAAGCGAAAATAAAAGATCTACTTAAAATCTGATTTGATTTTTGAAATCAGACAGCATATGTTAATCATTGTGCAAAATTTCATAAAAATTTTACTATTCCATGTATTTTTTCCTCTCTTTTGTATGGACTCAAAGTACTGTGCGTCGCCGCGAATAACGTTGTAAGCGAAAAAATCAGAAGTTTTCCGGAATGGAAAATGTTTTTAATGGCGCACTTAAAACCATTTGATTTCAATTTCTACTTAATTGGTGTAAGAATTGTAAATAAATTTTGCTGTATAGAAAAAAATATCCAGATCTAAACCAGAGCATTTTTAACGGTAAAAAGTGTTTAAGAAAAAAAAAAACATTTTTGATTTATTTGTCGCTTACAACGTTATTCGCTGCGACGCACAGTGCGCTTTTTCGATTTTTGGATGACATTTGCACTATCTCAGAAACTATAAAAGCCAGAGCCATGAAATTTTGTACAAATGAGTTTCAGCCTAAATTAAGTAACAGCACAGAATTCTAGGTCAACTGCATCGCCTACTTCCCATACAAACCATATTTTTTTTTAATAAAAAAAAAAACCCGCATAAAATTGCTTATTTATGTTTTCAAAGAGTAAATTTAGTTTATTTAACTTTACTTAATCGTTATGTTA
Organism: Dichetophora obliterata; assembly: GCA_963920525.1. NCBI lineage: Eukaryota > Metazoa > Arthropoda > Insecta > Diptera > Sciomyzidae > Dichetophora > Dichetophora obliterata. The sequence continues at coordinate 14,431,908 of OY986435.1, read as the reverse complement.
AAAATATTTGAAATCGGACAACTTTTAGATATATCTCCTATAACAATATATAAATAAAAAAAATGGTTGCTAATACTAAATAAGGTCACAACTTATGTTAAATTATGAATTTTATTTTTCTTTAAATTTCAGATTACCTACAATTTGTCTTGGAAATCAGTGCATTTTAGGGCAAAATTTGATTTTTAAGACTTTTTTCAAATTAAGTAGTTTTTCTTAAAAGCAGCTAGATGTAGCAGGTTTTTACAGAAACAGAAGATTGAATTACTATATTTTATGATAGCTATATCCTTTGATTTTAATAATGCTTAATTACCTAGATATTTTCTACTAAATTTTACTTAAATTTTCATTCCTTGAAAAATTTACAGTCATATTTCAACGATTTTTCTATTTTTATTTATTAACATTTTTTATTTTATTTTATTGTAAATTAAATGGCGATTAAGATATAAAAAATTACAAAAAATTAAAACCTTGAAATATACTTTGTGCTCGAAGTTATTATTGTTTAAACTTGACTTTAGTTTTTGGGTTTTATTGAGCTTATTTTGTTAAAAAAGTTTCAACTTTGACACATTTTATAAAAACACCATACAATACATCAAGTTTTTAATACCACATTCATAATACATGTTTAATAATCTGACGAATAAAAATATTTTTTCTCATGCAAAGCGACGTCATCAAAATAGTAAACCTTCATAAAAATTTCATTTTTAAACTTGATATTTTTATACATAAGCTGTGATAATTAAAATAAACGATGAATTTCAAATTTGTAACATTTTAATAAAAACACTCCCAATAAAAATAAAGTCATAAAAATAATACAACATTAAAAACTTTGAACTTGTTTGTCAACGCGGCAGGTTTTGTAGCCGAACTCGTGCTGTGACATTTTAACTATATCAAATACGCCAACTCGTTTTACCAAAATATAACTTGTTTTAAAACGAAATTGGTATTTCAAGCCAAATTTTAAAAGCTATCTGAAAAATTTTGCACCTTTAATTTATTTCTTTTATAGTTAGAGTCGAGTTAAAGCTTTACGGTCAAGTTTTGAACAGCTGATCACAGTTTTCTTAAATACATTTTTCGTAATGCATAAAGCTAGCTAAAAATAGTTTAAAAAGAAAGGCCTATATATTTCTGCGGACATGAAAATATATTTTTGTGTTTTTTTTTTTATTAAATTACTTATTTCTTGTAGCACTTTCAGTGAGGCGAGCATTATTGTTTTCATGACGGCGGCATCTTGAAAATAAAATTGACTATAAAGTTGTATGCAGCCTACGTCACAGCTGCCAATTAAAATAAGTTTTGACAAGTAGAATGTGTGAGTTGATCAATTAAATGACCATATTACACGATGTCCGTTTGCTCGGCGTACACATGGGCGTACAATATGGTTGTTGTTTTAATTTTTTGACAATTTCGCATTGGATGCAACAACAAAATTATTTGTACGCCGAGCAAATGGACATCGTGTAATATGGGCAAAACCAAAATCTTGAACGTGTAACTGCATAGCAGAGATAATTTTTAATAGGCGATTTTCTTTATTAATTCAAAGCGAAGATCGCGCAGAGACTGATCATTCAAATATGATCCGAGTAGGGAAGGTGTAATGCGTTTTGAACTCATTTTGAAACGCATTGAGCAGAAACTGTCAAAATATAACAAATTATTTTATTTCACAAACCATCTGAGCAAATGCTTAAATTATTTCTCGGCATTGCAACACTTCACCCATGGCAGAATTAGAGAAGGTATATGCATTTCAGACTGCACTCTCTTTCTCATAGCCAGAATTGTCAAACTCAAGCCTTTTGCTATTCTTGCCTATTTTCGCTTTCTTATCGCATTCTCATCGTTTTCAGATTTTGTATGAGCTGTCAACTTCGTTTTGACAGTTGCGGCAGTCTCCCTCTCCAAAATGCATATACCTTCTCTAATTCTGCCATGACTTCACCTAAAAAATAACTTCAATTCAATTTACATATGTCATTTCATTGGTTTTGTTATGTGCTCTATTCTGCACTCAATATACTCCATCACATGATTAGGTGCATGTAAAAGAAAAAAAGATAAACACCATTTGGTTCTCTGAGCGCTCTAAACAAAAATTAAACACGAGCAGTTATTTTGACAGTTCGCGCCCATGGTAGAAGAATAGAGGTATATGCAGCGCTGACTGTGCTCTCTTTCCATACTGCCATGTCTGTCAAATTTAGCTGTGTGGCGAATGGAAACAAAATAAAATAAAGAAAAACTTTTGCTTCGTTTTGACAATTCCGGCAGTATGCTCTCATGTGGTGCATATACCTGTATTCTTCTACCATGTTCGCGCCTTACTCTATTTGGCCAATAAAACTTTCAGCGTTTATCGATTTATCGTTTTCTTTTTTATTAGGTGGCAACAATTAAGCCAAACATATTATTTAAGCCAAAACAAAACAGAGGACCGACCGATGGAAATAAAAATAACAAAATGAATTCAGATGGTAAGCATATACATAATTGATGAAATAAGCTTAATAATGCTTTTTCCTGTAACAGATGCCTCCGATATCCTCATTGAAGTACTTGAAGTTTTTCTGAATCACATTCTGTACGTTCGCGAGATCTACCCACCGCAAATTTTTAAAAAACGTCGTGTATACAATACGCCTATTTATGTTTCCATCTTTCCGCCCCTCAATGCATATCTCTATAAAGTATTACATACGGCCCGCGAGCTCAAGCGCAACAAAGAGCTCCAGCGGTTGGTACTACTTTTTTATGGCGATGCAATGACCAACTATGAAAGATACAGCTTTCAGCTAAACGGTGACGTCGTGATGTCCAGTAACGATCAGGAAGATAGCTTTCTGCTAAACTTTGAGGAGCAACTGCGTGCTGCCCTGTATATGTTGGCAGAACGAGCAAAGCCACTGGAGAAATTACCACGTGATACCAAGTTTAAAGTTTTGTTGCACACAACCCAATCAGGCTTTGTGCGACTCAGTCACAATTCAAACTATCAGGTAAACGGTGGAGCCATTTAACAATTGAGAGGCTTGTTTGAATCTTGTTTTGCAGGATTTTCCATGGCTTCATGAATCTCTGCCCAGCGAAGCAGAAAATAAGGAAATAGCTATATTACCATTGGCCAAGGTTAATTCCATGGGTGTGCAGATTACAGCGGAGGTCTTAATATGAATCGTGATTAAGAAGTCATAAGGAAATTTGAGGGATCGAGGCTGCAAAAGAGTATTTTTACGGAGTTCACATTAAATAAATGAAGTTATTGTTGTGGTTGCTATTTAATTAGAATTTTATAAACAGACAGAACCGTTATTTATAAAAGCAATTTATTCAAGCTGTAAAACTACTTGTTTTTCAACAGATATTCTACGGAATGTCGACCACTTTAAAGCAGTCCTTGTCGCTTGAGATCTTCATACGTCTTGCGATTTACAACATTTCCCAGCGAGTCTTCAAACTCCTCTTCCTGATCTGCAATCCAACGTTCGCTTTGTTTTTGTGACTTCAACTTCTCCCACAGCGTGATGGCATCCTCAATTTGCGTCACATTAGCAAAATGTGCTGTATTTGGTATGCCTAGACAACGCATGCCGTGGGCATGTCGCCATTCGGCAAAGTGCCGTTGGAATGCTTTGGGGCCTTTGTATGTAAAATTTCCGCATATCTCACAGTTGTAGCTGATGTTGAGACCATGTAGCTTGTACAACCAATAGGGAATCGGTTTACCATCCCAGCCGAGTGGCAAGTTTTTAGGATTATACGGCACATCATCTGCATCGGGATCGTTGTCATTGTCGCTTTCACTGGCCTCCACGTCACTGTCATCACGTTCACCACCTGTGCGTGCTTGTTTGCGTTGAACATTCTCCTTGGTAGCACTACGCTGCTCCGAAACCAATTCCGCGTACTTGTAGAGGAAAGCCTCAAGCTGTGCAATTTCTTTGTTACGCTCCTGCTCACGCTGATTAGCGGTGGCATTTTTTGCGGCAGTTCTCTTAGCCAACATAGAAGGATCGAGTGTTTTCTTGCCTTTAGTGGAGAACAAGCGTTGTGCGCGTTCTTCCAATGTGCCGCCACACTTCAGACCCAGTGCCATCAAAGCCGATTTTAGACGATCTAAGCCCAAAGAGGCTAACTCTTCCCAGCTGGAAAAGGCAGACAGATCCAGATGAGCACCAGTATTGGCGAGCGCAGATTCAGTTTCCTTGCTGGCCCAACCTTAAAATAACAAAGTAAATCAATTAAAAATCTATAAAAACCTGCTAAAACTTCGTCCTACCTGGGAAGGTGCCCTGTAGCCATTGCTTTTGAAAATCTAGCTCAGTTTTTAGCATTTCTGCGTCAATATCAAGCAAAGGCTCAATCTTAAGTATGTAATTGTGCAAATATTCGTTCATTTGTTCAATGTATCGGCGATAGTCTCGATTTTTGCGCTCCTTGGGTATATCGAAGATGTGATCGAAAGTCATAAGGTATGTTATATAGTCTACTTTCTCGATGCCGCGTATGTTTAAATAAAGTTCATAGCACTCGTTCAGATCGAGATAACGTCCACCACCCTCTTCATCGGTAAACTCCACCAAACCATTAATTTCATCAGAATTGTTGTAAACCTTAGAGATTTCTTCGAACTCAACTGATAACGGCACACTAACTTCGTTTGGATGTTTCTTATAGAATTCTTTGATTTGTTTTAAACGCGCATAAAACTCGGTGAACTCATTGGGTCCGGACAGAGCTTGAATCTCTGCCTTGCGCTCGTTGTCTTTGTCTTCGTAAAGCTCACGTAGTTGTGTTGTTGAGTTATGGTGCATCTCGAGCAGATACTTTAGACGGTGCTCAGCATAGATGCGTTCCTTTTCGCCAGACTTCTTGTTGGCGTACTCATCGACCATCATCTTCACAAGACGCTCACGCTCCTCATGATAGCGCCGCTGCTGCTCCAATAATGTTTCCATTTCAACCAGTGATGGGATAAGCAATCTTTTTGTCAATATTATACTTAATAACCGTGTTGATGTTAATTCTTATTCATTAAGAGAATAAAAAGTTTGCAAATTGGTTTTTACAGAAAAAAGGGTATATAAACACCAACTGACAGCACAAGGTAGAAATTCAGTGGCGTGTCATGTATGGGCATTGCTCAGTGTTGCGGCGAAAAAATAGTAGAGAAAAAGATTAAACTAAAATCTGATGCACCGCTTTTACATTGGTCAAGCCTTAAAAGGTTTAAGCTTGAAATATAATAGACGTAACGTAATGTTGTCAACGGTCATCGTGACGGGATGCAATGTAAGAAAACGGTATAGCAATTATAATAGGCAGTAGCCAGGCATTTGTTTGTCCTAAATAATTGCGAGTTCCCGTACAAGTTTAATTAAAACTTCGTCATCCATTGCTTTCCATGGATATTTAGAACTATCACATTAATAACGAAAACTCAACAAAAAACGTAGTTTTCACAATACAAATAGCACACTAATAGAATCTAACCTCAATGTTCAGTTGCTTTTTGGCAAGACGTAATATAAAGACGTAAGTAACGTAAAAATCCAATTTCCACGCATCTGTACGTCCCGTCACGTTACGATCCTTTTATTATAATCACTTGTATAAAAAAGTATTGTTTCAAACAATAAGTGAAAGAACACACTGCTCAATTGACATTAGACCACATCAAGGTACTTCTATTATAATTGGACCTTTACAAGACATTAAAACTTATTGAAGACCTGAGGGCGGATTCTGAAAAATGCTAAAGCTAAATCTCCACCGCTAAAGCTAAATTTATAGTTTTTAGCGATATTGCTATTCTGAAAAACTCCATCGCTTATTTTCATGCTAAAAAGGTTTTATCTCTTAAAACTTTATAAAAATTAAGTAGTAGTGGCAGTCAAATGCGTCTTAAAAAACTCGTTCATTCGCTGAGAAGACGTTAAAATTTCTGGATAACATTTTCAGGTTTCATTTGCCACAGCAAAAAATGGCAATTTAAATACAACAGATACAAATTTTTTTCAACTCAACATTTTCTTTCCTATAGAACCAATAGTGAAAAGTTTCCAAATGGCACACAGCCATAACCAAATCAATTTTATGACATAAGAATCGCTAAAACAACGCTTCCTGTGGCGAGTAGTAGAAGCAACATTTTTAGCTAGGCGGTTTGAAACTCAGAATCGCATTTTAGCGAAATCGCTAAGGAATTGAACGAAGCATTTTTTTAGCATTTTAGCGATAGAGATTTAGCTTTAGCTAGGCGATTTTCGGAATCCGGCCTCTGAAGGCCTTTTTTATTAGGAAATAATTGCCTTCGCCGCGAGCAGTTGAAGGGGTTGACAAAAGTCCCATTTTAACCCGAATGGTTGCGAATAATCGACGAACTGCTTGTTACGAAGGCAATTATTGTCTAATGAAAAAGGCCTCATAGAATTTTTTGAACTGGCGTTTGAAAAATTGCCAGTACAGCGCAGTACAACAGCAATTTTATCTTTCACACGGAAACTTTTCTTGCCAGCAAGTCGGCGGAACAGGCAAGTTTGTAACGGCAAGTTTTTCTACTGTGTTGTTCTTTTTTTTTGTAGTTTCGACTTGCTGGCAAGAAAACTGACCATGTGGAAAAGTAGTATATGCACGCTATTTTTTAAATTTGCCGCAACTCGATAAGGAAACACCATTTGCACTGTTCAAGACTTGAAAGCAATTTGATAAACGTTGTTTTTTTTTATTTGAGGAGAGCTCCAAGAACATTTTTCAAGACTTGAATTCAATTGAATGCATCCTTTTTTATTCTTTTAAATAAAAGCAAGCAAATTATAGAAATTTTTTACTTAAATACTGGTAAAAATGAAGTCTTAAGCAAACTTCACAAAACATATCATAAATAACAAGAATATAGATTAGATAACTAAATATAACATACAATTGTTATTTAATGAACAACGTATATATACTGAAAGCGTATAGCTATAAGTTTACACTAAGTGCTTCTACGAACCCACCCTGAATAAAAATAGAGTAAATTGCGTAATTGAATTAAAGATAAATTTCCATCACAAAATTATTTTAACTTAACAGAAATTTTAGATTCATTAATAGGGGGTTTCGTATAATACTACATATTTATCCGTCATGTTGTTCGGAAAAAAAAGACATTTTTTTGTTGAGCTTTCACACATACTACATGTTGGATAGACATAATTATTTTTCACAAAATCTGAGAGTATGCCATCTTGTATATCATACTTAAATTATGTAAGATTGACTGTCAAACCTCTTGCGCTTTCTTGAGGCCACCTACTTACCTAGAAGACTATGCCGTCACAAGCTACTGGGTAAATTTTTTAAAACAAAATTTTTAAAAACGTGACAAAATAGTTATAATATTTGTTCTTATTTTTTATAAACCAAAACAAATTTATCAATTTTAAATTATATTAGGATTGTTTCTCAATTGTGTTAAGACCTGTTAAATTACTTAAGTGTTGAAGTAAGTAGCTGTTGATGTGAGTCTTTAAAACATTTTTATTTTAATGTTAGGCACTTTTAAGCTATGTAACTCCAACATAAATATATTTTTTTATATCATTAACAATTTATCCTTACATTAATAATTTTGATTTTCGACCAAACAAAATGCCTAAACAAAAAACCCGGTGCTCGCCTGTTAACATACTAACTAGCTGCTAAATCTTCCCATACATCATTTTGACAGGACCCAAATATTTTAATATAGCAGGCTAACAGGACTTTGAAAATGTACTGATTACCATTCATGTAATTTTTCTAACTCTTACTTTTGTCATTCGTCTTTTGTCTTACTTTCGACACCTTAATATAATCGCGATAACGGCAAGAAAAACAACTCGAGAGGGCACCACCGTTGCAGTCAAAATTCAATTCAAACAAAAGGGCCCCTCAAACGATACTACATGTCCATCCGACCTGTCAAGTCATCACACATGTATTATCGTTCATGTGCAAAAAATAAGGCGGAAGAACATGTCCGATGGAAGACAAAAATTTTTGACTTTTTGCTAAGTACGTCACACATGTATTTCCGTTTGTGTCGTGGTCATCCAACTTATGCCATGTTCATGCTCATAAAAAAGCACAGAATAAAGAAAATCTTACTTCTATGTGAAAAAGCTGCTTTTTGCATATTCGACATGCTTTTTCAAACTGCGTTCATGCTGGCTTTTATTAGCATTAGCTTTTATTTTGACGTTTATGTGATATAGCAGTCCAGGCTAATAACTTTTCCTTTGCTATTTTCAGGAATAAAAAAGATGTAAATGACTATAATTGCTATATTATAACTAAATATACAGGGTGTTCCGTCTAAGAGTGCGAATATTTGAGGAGGTGAAAGAAGAGCTCAAGTTTAGTTAAAAATCGTAAGGGAGGGGGTGGTATATTTTCACAACCTTAGAAGTTACGGGGTTAATTGTTATTTCATGACTCTGATTCATACTATTGTTTTTGGCAGAAAAACGAACTCAAGACATTTCAAAGGCATGAAATAACAATTAACCCCGTAACTCCTGCAGAATAAATGTTGCATTAAGTTGCTTTTTTCTAGTGTTATTTGTATGAAAAAAAATCGGCGTTTATGATGCGTTTAGTTGCGTTTTACAAAAAAGCTGCTTTTTCCCCCATCGTGACCGGGATATTAGTGTATATTTTAATTTAATAAAAATTTTTCAGATGTGTACATCTAACTGCAAAACTGCCCAGCTAGAACAGTAACTGTTACATACGGCGTATATAACACGAGCGGTCACACGATTTTCGTTACGTCCATATAAAATTTTTCATACAAAACTTGTGACCATTGCTCAAGCGGTGATCAAAATGTCACAAAGTTTGCATCTCTGATTCTCATCCGTGTGAGCTGGCATCCCTTTCTGCCACATATGTTTTTACCTTTAGAAAAATATGGAGCTAAACTGCTCACACCAATAAGGAATTTAGTTGTGCGCTATCCTCCCCTTGTCCCTATGCCGTTGTGTCTAGCCCACCATCTAGCCGATATATGCCAAATTATAAACACAATTTTTTCAAGTTTTTGAATTATTTGTTTAATAAAATATTTACCTTCCGGATAGATTTTGAATTATGATTATACCATTTTAACAAAAAATCAATAAAATTCAATTCAATAAATTCAATTCAATAAAAGCATAAATCGGCATGAACGGCACAGAACATCAAAAGCACATTTTCGCAGTTGCTTGTTTTGAAACAATTTGTCCGAAGTATTCCCCAGTAGCTATTCAATTTGTAAATCTAAAAAGAAAAATTATTAAACTTCGTATGCACTATTTTTAATTTATTTTCAAAACTTCCATTTGACTTCACCATTTTGTGTTGCGTGTTTATTTTTCTTGTTGAGTTTATTTTACGGCCGCAAAAGAGCTAGACATACAAACACATATAACTTTCCTTGTTTCCCATGAAATGACAGCGTAAAAGTGTATTGGTGAACACCAAATTCTGTTTCGTTGTGTTTGTAAAGTTGTTACAGCTGTCCAGCAGGGTGCCGAACGTTACAAATGTTATATTTTGACGCAAATTTTTTTATCTTTACATAAAATCATGATGGCTTGGAATATATAAAGTAAAAAATATGAAAACAAATCTTAAAAACAATGGCCCATTATTATAGTCAAAATAAAGTCGACTTTAAATTTAGTGCAAGCTTTTTGACAACATATTATATTGAAAAACTGTCAAAAACGCTTATACTTAATTTAGAGTCGACTTTTATTTTGACTATGATAATGGGCCAATATTTTCACTCGCTGTTAACTCTTCGGCAGCTAAAAAAGAAATTAAGTCCATCCGACGTCTATCCGACAAGTGTGATGTGTGTAGGGGCAACGAAAAAGTCTCGTTACTTTATCGAACTACATGTTCATCCGACATATGCCCATATTATGCCCATATTACACGATGCTCGTTTGCTCAGCGTGCACATGGCCGTGCAATATGGTTGTTGTTGTATTCTCCATAATTTTTGGCAGTTTCGCATTGGAAGCAACAACAAAATTATCTGCTCGCCGAGCAGACGAGCATCGTGGGATATGGGCAATATAGTATCGTTTAGCGGTATTCACATGGTCCTACATGTTGTCACGCCTGGTAGGATAAGCCTCGTATTTGACCGTTCGAACGCTCGATACAGCCGATTGACAACATGTTGGCTTTGATGAGCAGCCATCCTTCCATTGTGAACACGTGTTGGACGAACACGCCAAGCATCGCCATTTGAAAACTAATGACAAAGATAAGATAACATAGAAAGTTAAGTGTACAAAACCAGAATTGCAAAAATACACTGTTTTTTATATTTACTTACTATGTATTGTTAATTTTAAAAAAAATAATAAGAGAAAAAATGTTGTAACTACAGCTGCTGCCAAATCTACGACATGTTGTCTACTCGAAATTTGTTAGCCAAATGAGGTTTGACAATATGTGTGATCGCTTGGCCGCAAATTTACAGTTATTCACCCATCAGGTGTTGTTACCCAGGCGTAACAACATGTAGGATCATGTGAACCCCGCTTTTGAGGGCCCCTTACAACCCCGTCCACACTTCAAATCGCTCATCAAATCGTTAGTCAAATCGTTTGACCACAACAGTTTTCGTCAAATTTAGTTTTGTCTTAAACACCGAAGTTAGCACATCGCAAATTTAGTTTTGTCTTGAACACCGAAGTTAGCACATCGCAATGAAGGAAACTATTTAGTAGCACTTGTTATTACAAACGTATTGGAAAAAGAAGAAAATTTATTTTATAAACTATTTGCCACAGTTTGTTATTATAACGTACTTATTATTTTCTTCCACTCCTTCTTTTGCCACGATGAGCTCAGGTTGGTCCAACATATTGGACGACTGTTGTACGATAATTAGGAATTGAAACTAAAGCGGGGTACACATTAATACTCTTGAATCACACTCAAAAATTCAACCACAAAAAGTTCTGTGGTTGACTGTTGAATGACGAAGGTACACACATGCGAACCTACGTAAAAAGAGAGAATTTGAACATGAGTGTCACTCATGATCGCTAATGTGTACCCCGCTTAACGAGACAATTTTATTGAGCGTTCAAACGATGCAACTTGTGAAACAACATCATTAGGTGTATTCACGATTCAGTGCACTTGCCTGTTCAGTTGAGGACTTGCGCTGTTAGGTTTTCGTGAACACACACCCGTCACTATTTCAAAGCTGTCAACATTTTTCAATAAACACAAGTGCACAACTGCTCAAGTCCTCAAGTTTAATAGTCAAGTTTAGTAGTAAAGGCAATAGTAGAAAAGCACTAGTGCAGATTTTTGACGTACATACATTCGGGGTATTTACAATTCAGTGCAGTTGAGGACTTGTGCACTTTACAAAAACAAAATACAAGTACGTCAAAAATCTTCACAAGTGCTTTTCTACTATTGCCGTAAGACTCCTTTTACATTGATCAAGACTTGAAGTCAAGTTTTTTGACGTTCTCTTTTGAACTCGACGAAAGCTTTCACATTGGTCAAGACTTGAATTCAATTTCTTGTCCTCTTTCCTTGTTTTCTAAAAATTAAACGAGATAGGTATCAAGTAAATTAATTATAATTTATAGATATTTGCAAACTGAATTTTAATTTTTTACTACGATGAAAGTTAACAAAATATTTTTGCTTAAAAATTTAATGCAAAATGAAATTAAATTAAATGCAAAACAATTTTATTGCAACCCATGTCTAACAAACTCACATTGATTTGCGAAAAATAAAATAAAAAGCACTGCCAACAACGCGAAAATAACAAAAGGAATACGAAAAATTGCCGGTACAGCTTCAAGTTTCTTTTTCTTTTCCGTCGCTTCCGATGTGCGGCGAATTACCAACAAACTCTGAAACTTGACTACAAGTCTTGATCAATATAAAAGGGGTCTAAACTTGAGGACTTGTGTGCATTGAAAAAATTTTACAGCTTTGAAATATTTATGGTAGTGTGTTCATGAAAACCTAACTATACAATTAAATTTGCACGATTTGACAAACGATTTGATGAGTGATTTAAATTGTGAATGGGCAAATATATTGATCTGTTGGTCAAATCATTTGTCAAATCATTCGATGAGTGATTTGATCAATGTGAACACCTACATTATAGTGTACTAGCAGTGCGTGCACTTTCAATACTATTTATTGTTAAACTACAACACTGTACCAACTGTCAAATTTCAACGCACACATGCTCTAATTTCTGCCGCTGTTTCACACGTACAGAATGCACTAAACGCACACGCGCGCATATTCGCTCTACAATTTTTTAATTAAATTCAAAATGGCTGCCAGGGCAGCGGCAGAAGCAGCGACTACGAAATTGTCTCTGAGTAAAAAATTTCTGTACAGTGAAGAAGCGTCCGACTGGTTGTGTTTTTTCATGCCATTAATTAAACAATAAAATGTATTAAATGGTTTACAAATAAATATAGCCAAAGTGTGCGCGAGTAAGCAGCAAACAAAACAAATACTGTAAAAATTTCGAATAAAAGCATATCAGTGCGTATTCTATAAAGAAAAAAACGGCCAACAGAATTTTCACATACATATATTTTAATTGTGCAAAATCTTGAAAACACACATTTGCAAACTTTTCCAACAAAAGTGCAGGAACAAGAACGTGAATTAGGACAATTTGAAAAGTAATCCAAATCCTTATTAGCAAGAATCCCTAAAATGTGAAAGTTTCAAAGAGTTACTGAAGCATAAAAATTGATTGTACGAAGAAGCAAAGAAGTCTGAAAAAATAATTTTTGGTGTGGTTTCGCATTTTGCTTTCTCTACGGTGCGCCGCGGTGTACACCAAGTTTTTACTTTTGCCTCAGCCGCTTCGGAGGCTTCCACAGCTGCTGCACCTCAGCCCCTGTCCCTCTTCAGTGTGCGTGTGAGTGTAAAGCTGAATTGGTTTGAGTATTCAGAAGGTTTTTTTTCGCTAAAGTGAAACAAAAAATAATCGAAAAAATATAAAAAGAAGTAATGAAATGAAACCCATTGAAATAAATTGAAAACTAATTATTTTTCATGAAAGCTTGAATTTAATTAAAATTATCAATTGATCAATATGAATATGAATATGAATTCGGCTATGGAATTGGAGGAGCTGGAGAACTTGAGCAAAAGCGATTTTCTACCATTGATTCCACTAATCAAGCAAGAGCAGCTCGACACAGGCTTGCAGGATGGTACACAACAAGATCAGCTCCCAACGGCGGATATGCTGGCAACGGCATCGACTTCGTCGTCATCATCATCGTCCATTGGAAACCCCTGCGATAGCGCGGAAAAAAGGGTAAGCAAGCTAGTAAAATAATTGGTCAAAACACTACTACCGTTCATACATTCAAATCCATTAAGAGGAAAACATCCGGTGGCACATCCGTTGGCTGACGGAAGTCGTATTTTTTCTTGAATATAAACTGAACTTTATGTTCGGCTCGATGCCGATAACGCATGTCTAAATGTATGAATTTGATGATTGTTTTTTTTTACAATTGTTATCAATCTAATCGTGCTCGAAAGCTCGGCAAATCTGGTTAATTTTAGCAGAAGTATTTTTATGACCAGTAAAATTTTGTTTGTGCCACAATGTGAATTTTTTTTTTAGTTTTGACAGTATATGTTTCATGTATCGTCTTTGCTATGATCGATAAAAGCAACATTTTATCGGCCTTAGGTTATTGTGAATTCATTATGGTTGCATTAGAAAGAAAGAGATGACAATACTTATAATCTTATTTACTTACTGCATTTTAATGTAAAACGAAACGAAGGCTAAACGTCGTGAAAGAAACGAGCAATAATATATTTTGATATGAAAAAATGTATTGCTTACAGTGTCTCGCACCACGTTCAGCCTTCGTTTCGTTTTACATAAACATGCAGTTGTTAATCGATGAAAATACTTGTCAAAAATATTTACCTTGGGTGTTGAAAAATGATCGATTGTGAAGTTATCGGCCTTCTTTTAAACGTCAACTTCAACAGTTCTGAAATATATATCAGACTTCAAAATTGATTTATCACGGAATAATTGCAGTTTACGGCCCAAGCGTTAAGTCCTTAGTTCAAAAGTGTAAAAATAAAATGTTGGTATCGAATGATTTAGGAGATAAAATTCGTATAATAACAATTTTGAATAAAGAAACTGAAATTATAAAAAAAATTGCAATATCAACGATGTTAATCTTTTCTTTAAAGTACATAGTTTAATTTGACAAAAAGCGGAAGTATCCAATTTCATCTAGTCGTTTTCAAGTTTTAAGTATCCCGATCCAGTTTTTTATATATAGACAGGTAGAATTAACAAAAGACATTAAATTGTAAGTAAAAATATTTTGAACTTTTGTTTTCATATTTTATTTCGGTACTTTTTCGGTAATTTTTGTCCCCTAGTCTATCCTCCAATCGCTGAAACGATTTCTTCTGTCCAAAAGATTTTATATATTGGATTATTTAACCTTAATAAAACTCATAGCGTCACCTAACGATAAGGCCAGAACAACGTTTGCTGTTGCTATTTATGTTCTTAAAAAACACCGAAATTAACCTAAATTTATACTATGATATGGTAGAACATTTGTAAGCCAACGCTTTACAAAATAAATTTTTAAAAAGGTGGTAAAAGAGAAAAATTTAGCTTTGTTAGCTCGCACATACAAGTCATGGTATAATTATTTGATAAGGTAGTAGCGTAGACTGGCTTCTTTCTCACGAGCGGCGATGGGTAGTTGTCAAAATTAGCTGTTCATGCAATTAATCAAAAAAATGTGAAAAAATAAGCAACGACTTAAACATAGCTAGTCAATCGCAGCAAACTAAAAACATTCCAATAAACTTCGCAAAAAAATTTAAATAATCAAGGAAAAACAACTACCATTCGCCAAAAAACTGTCACGGCTACCTTGTCAAATAATTATACCATGATACAAGTTATTTCATTGGCCCAATTTGTCTTGTTCCATGTCAATTTGTCAAAGCAAAGAGAGCATATGCTAAATGTCAATGACGTGCCCTGTAAAGGTGTCAAACTATCGATGGCACTTTCGATAGTATCGATAGTTTCATATTTTGAAGATCAATATGGCGTAAGAAAACAAGGTGACAACGAATTTGAATTCTTGTTGTAAAAATCCAACACTTAAGTTGTCAAGCCATATAAAATCAACTTTTCTTTCTCTTTCACTCATTCACAAGTTTGACAGCTTTTGCAAATGACGTCGACGTCACTTACACCTTGATTTCTTACACCATGCTATCAATATTCATTGATAGTTTTTTTTTATATAAAAACTATCGATAGTTTGAAGGACTATTGAATACCTCTACTTCACATTACGAAATAACCAAAGCGCGATAAGTGAAAAATAACAATGAATTCTGAATTTTGTTATAATTTCTCAGATAAATTGCGACTGATTTGGCTGATGGTAACTGATGAAAATAATTCTGCAGGTCGTTGGCTCAAAGTTGCTTGGTTTGTTTGTTATACATTTACTTTATTGCACACAGAAACTCCAATTATAAAGAAGCCAAAATAATTCAATTCGGAAGTTTGGAAACATTTTCAGTTGAGTCCAAGAAAAAAGTTTGCCAAATGTTTGAAATGCCAAAAGTCATACAAAACAAGTGGAAACATGTCCAATCTTTTAGACCATTTTAAGCGTTCTCACTCTTTCCTTGATAAGCCCACGAAACTTTAAGCCACGGTGACGCAGTACTTTCAGAAAATAGCACGTATGACAGTTTTTAAACTTATTGGCAAATAGAAAATCTAAAAGAAGTTTACTATGTCAAAAGTATTAAATTTTAATAAATAAATGCCGTTATATTAGTTACTTTTTGAATTTTTTTTTCTATAAGTCCAAAGAACCAAGGCATGCGCATTAAACAAACAAGTTTTGGTGTTTGACCTGAAAGGAAAGGATAGATTATTTAGAGGAATTGATTGAAACCATTTGTTTTTAGTTGTAGATTGACAGTCGACATTCGAACCTCTGGGTTGACAGTTTAGCGCACTCTCGACTAGACTACAAAGGCCCGCATTGTTATTTGTAATTGTTTTCTTTATATACTGTTACCAGCGACAATTCCGATAGTGTCATCGATAGCGCTATCGATGGTTTATTTTTTTTAGACAATCGTGAAACTTGATATTTTTTTGAAAACTGTCGAAACAGTGCCCAGTCTGACAGATGTTTGATAGATATTTCCATCAGAAATTCTATGCCTCTAAAAAGGAACTCCCTGAAAAATTTACATGCCAACTTGAATTAACAGTACATCTTATAGAAACGCTTTGTTCCCTCACATCATATTTACAATTAACTTGGCTCTCTTTAGATATGACCTCAAATTGTATTTAATTGCTAAGTGCATTTTTTGCATTTATATTGCAAAGTGACCCTTCCATTGAAAATGTCTGGCGTTTATATTTTAAAACAAATAAGCAAGAAGAGAACTGCAGTGTCCTTGAAAATTAATATTATTTTGTAATTTCACAAACTACACTGAGAAAAAAACATACTAAAATAAAAGAAAACTTACTCAATATTAAAGAAAATTTTACTTGTTTTACCGCCAAAGAATTTTTTTAAATGGAAAAGTAATTTCCTCCAAAGAAAAATTTCCATTTAAAAAAATTTTTTTCCTTGGCGCAAGTAAAATTTTCTTAAATATTGAGTAAATTTTCTATGATTTTGGTATGCTTTTTCTGAGTGGGTAATTCATTTTGAAAAACAATATATAAAATAAAACAAATAAATTGTTACTTTTAAATAAAAATTCTTAATTAAAAAAATTAATAAAAAAATTAATAAAAAAATTAATAAAAAAATTAATAAAAAAAATTAATAAAAAAATGTTTGTTTAAAAAAAAATTCATTAAAACTAATGAAATTCCAGATTTTTAAAACAGAAACTTGTGTTTTTTTTATTTTAAAGTTGAACTTTTTTCTGAGTGTACATGCAACCAAAAAAAGGATTATTTTAAAACAAGAATCTATCCACTGTCTATAGCAGCAGTGGTTGCCTTTAAGAATCAGTCTCATATGGCACTCCAAAAACATGTATGTATTTTTTTATCATAAGTTTTGTTTCTTGAAACATAAGAACATCCTGTGTGTTTCAGTTTTCCTACTATGCCTTGGGCATAAATGGGTTAAATATTCAGCAAGTTTCATTTATAGCTTAAAACGTAAAATGTAACTTTTATTCGTTTGTTGTGCTATAAAGTGCAGAAAAATAAAAAGCTTTTATGGTTATTATGGCTTTATTGTTGCTTGCTTCACAAATTTAAAAGCTTCAATAAATTCGTATAATGCACTAAAAATACACTAAAATGAGCCCTTAAGACGATGAAGTTTACGGTCTATGGTATATAATAAACAAGGTAGTAGTCGACGGAGTAGAATTTTAAACCATAACTTCCCAAAACTAAGACAAACAGAAATGCAAAAGCAATAGTAAAAAAATTATGCAATTCCTAAAAAATATAAAAAATACTAATAAAAAAGAAATTATAAAAAAATGCTAATAACAAAAAAAAAAAAAAAAAATATAAAACAATAATGCATAGAAGAAATATCTTACAAAATGTTATTAAAAAATATTTCTGAAAACAATAGGGAAGTTTCTGGAAGAACATAAAATCAGTTGAACATAAACAAAAGCAATAAGTGAATGGTTGGTTTGGATGGCGATGCTACAACTAGTAGGATCCAAGTAGCTCTAGTGATACCATAACCTCGTGTTCCTGTAAGTAAAGTGAGTATCGCACTGTTAGTTTATAGCCATCCAGTGCGGTTGATGAATGTTAGAAGGTTATTGATTTTTATTGTTGGGAGTTCCTCTAGATTGTTAAAGAAGGGCTTGCCTAGCGCTCTTAATCTAGATCTAGATTTTTATTCATCCTTTCAGTCACTCGTCAAATCGTAACGTGGAGATACACATCTTAAATTTGTTAATAAACCAAACTTTAGAACAGTTAAACATGAAGTCAAAAGAAAACATATTGAAAATATAAATAGATATTATGGTTATACCAGCAGCAACTTTTTAATAAAATTACAATGTGTAATAATTGTGAAATATTGTGAAAAATGTGAAATATTGTCTAAAAGATATTCTCACAAATTTAACATTAATTATTTCGTTTTAGTCATTTTTTTATTTGAGCCAAATAATGTAGATTCGAGTTTGTTACGTTCCTTTTAAAAATGTTAGAAGAAAACCAAAACTTTTCAGAATACGAAACGCATTATTTTTTACGGAAAGGAAAATAATCACTCTCCCTTACAAAAGCACATTAGAATGAAATAAACAAGTGTCCGTTAGGAGTTGTTCATATCCCGCATGTCACACGTTGTCACTATGCCATGACCTTCTTCCTCCTCGTGATCACGTCACACTCTTATTTCCACGAAATTCTGTATTTTTTGACATTTTATCAATGTCAATATCAATTTCAATGGAAAAATGATAGTTCACGTTATTTTTTCTACAATTTCTTCATATCAAATGTTATAACGTCATAGATATCTAGATAAAATGATGTTTTTCCCTGAATCGTGCGGTTCATGGGGTTTTCCTGAATTGAATGATTGATTGATTTCGTTAAACATTAACTGAATAGATGAGAAGAATCGACGTCAAAAGACAAGACCTGCTACAGGCAGATTATGGTGAGATTTGTTTGTTGACGTTTTTACGTTTTAAGTTTTTTAAGTTTTGAAAACGCAAATTCAAATACTGTCAAATCGAATTATTTTTATGCACTGCTGCCATTTTATGATTAAACGAAGTTTTTCAGTAAAACCAAAAAATATTGCAAAATATTGAATATAATATTATTAACACAAAAATATTTGTTTAATATTGACCCCCTTCTCCATGTTACATTTTGTCATAAATGTTCGACCCCCACCCATAAACGTGTAATGTATTATATGAACGACCCCTAACCGATAAATTATTTTATATTTAAGATTATAAAACAAATTAGTAAAAATTAAAAATAAAAAATTTTCAATACATATATATGTATATAAATAAATTATCAAATTCGACCAAGAAACTAATAGGAAAAGTAATTTAAAATTATTGTTTATTTTGTAGTGGTTTTGTTGAAGTCGGTTTTTTTTTATGATAAAACTTTATTTATTCCTTTTTTTGAGAATATGGTAAATTTTCGAAATAACTCCACACATGTAACTCTTGTAACAAATTTTAGTACCCTAGTTTCAATAGTATTCGATATACAGTGTTTTTCTTATATTGACACGTTGTTTGTAAAATTCCACCTACTTGATCGTGCTTTGTTATAATTCTACATACTTTTGTACCGAATTTCAGTATCCTAGTGTCAATATTAGCTGAGATACAGTATTTTTCTAATGATGACACGTCCTTTGTAGAATTGCGCCCACTTTTTTATCGTGTTTTGTAATAATTCTACCCACTCTTGCAACGAATATTATTACCCTAGTGTCAATATTATTCGAGATATAGTATTTTTCTAATATGTCCTTTCCCCTTTATCGAATAAACAGCCCACTTTCTTGATAATAATTTTTTATTATTCTACTTGCCCCTGTAATTAATTTCAATACCCTAGTGTTTTTCTAATAATAACACGCCCTTTTTCGAATTCTGCCCACTTTCTTAAAGGTGTTTTGTAAAAATTCTACTCATTCTTGTAACGAGTTTTATTACCCTAGTGTCAATACTATTCCAGATACAGTATTTTTCTAATATTGCCACTCCCCTTTGCCAAATAATGCCCACTTTCTTGACCGTAATTTGCTATAAGTGTGCCTACCCCTGTACTAAATTTGTCAATATTAACTGAGATACAGTGTTTTTCTAATAGTGACACGCCCTTTGTCGAATTCCGCCCAGTATTTTCATCGTGTTTTGTAATAATTCTACCCATTCTTGTAACGAATTTTACTATGCTGATGTCAATATTATTCGAGATATAGAGTTCTTCTAAGATTACCACGCCCTTTTGTCCAACAACGCCCACTGTCTTGACCGTAATTTTCCATAATTGTGTCTACCTCTGTACTAAATTTTAGTACCCTAATGTCAATATTATTCGAGGTACAGTGTTTTTCTAATATTGCCACTCCTATTTGTTCAATAACGCCCACTTTCTTGACCGTAATTTGTTATAATTGTTCCCACCACTGTACTAAAATTGTTAGATATATAGTGTTGCCACGCCCCTTTGTCGAATTCCGCCCTTTTTTTAATCGTGTTTTCTAATAATTCTACCTATTCTTGTTACGAATTTTACTACCCTGGTGACAATTTTATTAGAGATACTGTGTTTTTCTAATACTGCCCTCTTGACCGTAATTTTCCATAATTGTGTCTTGCTTGCTTAGGTGGCCATAGCAACCCGTCGTCGGGTTTCGGCCGATCTCATCAGCTCTCGCCAGGCGCCTCTGCTTCGCGCGCGCCTTCTCCAATTGGTTTCGCCAAGCGCGGTTAGGGCTTCCTCGACCTGGTCAATCCATCGGAGGCATGGTCTCCCTCTTCGTCGTCGGCCTTCGGCCTTCGCCTCGAACACCTTTTTCGCTGGAGCATCGTCATTCATACGATGGACATGACCTAGCCAGCGTAATCGCTGGATTGCGATACGCTGAACTACTTCAATGTCGTCGTATAGCTCATACAGCTCGTGGTTCATTCGTATGCGATAGTCGTCGCCAACTCGAATAGGACCGAAGATTTTGCGAAGAACTTTTCTCTCAAACACCCCAAGAGCGGCTGCGTCTGCTTGCGAGACAACCCATGCCTCAGCGCCATAAAGAAGCACAGGTATAATGAGCGTCTTGTAGAGTGTCAGTTTTGTCGATCGAGAGAGGGCTCTGCAACGTAATTGCTTACTAAGCCCGTAGTAGCACCTATTAGCAATTGTTATTCTTCGCTTTATCTCCAGGCTGACATCATTATTGCTGTTAATGGCGGTGCCAAGGTAGGTAAATTCCTTGACCACTTCAAAGTTATAGTTGCCTGTTGAAACGTGAGAGCCTAGCCGCCCCGCTCCCCTGCCAGCAGGCAGCATATACTTCGTTTTACCCTCGTTTACCGTCAAACCCACCTTGGCTGATTCTTTTTCGATAGCGGTGAAAGCAGCAGTGACATCTCTCTTGGTTCTACCGATGATATCAATATCATCAGCATACGCAAGGAGCTGAACACCTTTGTAAAAAATGGTGCCATTGCGATGCACACCGGCCTTTCGTAGGATCCCCTCCATGATGATGTTGAAGAGATCGCAAGATAGCGGGTCGCCTTGTCTGAAACCTCGTTCAGTATGGAAGGTTTCGGAGAGGTCATTTCCTACCTTGACGGAGCTGCAAGTATTGCTCAACGTCATCCTGCAGAGTCTTATCAACTTTGCAGGTATACCGAACTCAGACATTGTTGCGTATAGGCAATCCCGCCTCGGGCTATCGAACGCAGCTTTATAATCGACAAAGAGATGATGCGTGTCGATTTGCTTTTCGTGGGTTTTCTCCAGGATTTGGCGCAGTGTAAAAATCTGGTCTATGGTGGATTTACCAGGTCGAAAGCCACACTGATAAGGTCCAATCAGTGTTTTTGTATACTTGTATAATTGTGTCTGCCTTGTACTAAATTTCAGCATCTTAGTGTCAATATTCGAGATTCAGTGTTTTCCTTATATTGCCACACCCCTTTGCCGGTTACCGTCCACTTTTTAGACGGACACCTCCGTCTTCAATGTCTCTAGGTTAAGTTAGGTTAGTGTGGCTGTTTCAAACGAGACACTTGGCCAATGAGGCCTTTGTGATACGAAGGGTTATTTTTTCCTATCTCTATTTAAACCAATTTGAGCTGTTTACTAAGCCTAGGATTCGGTAAAACAAAGATTTCAAGAGTCATTGAATAACCAGTTGCCTAAGTGGAGGAAGCGTTTTTGAGCCAGCGCTGGGCAAGTGCAGAGGAAATATACTACAGATTCTTCCTCCTCCTCCTCATCTCTACAGCTCCTGCAGAAGTCGTTGTGGGGTATGTTCAATCTTTGAGCCTGTCTGCCAATAAGGCAGCGCCCTGTATGGATCCCTACTATGGTGCTGATGTGGTCTTTGCTGAGAAAAATGAGTTCTTTTGAACGCTTAAGGGTGAGTTTGGGCCAGATTTACCGCGTTATATTACACGTGTTGCCTGCTTACCAGCCGTTGTTGTTTTTGATCCCGGATAACTCAAGTGTAAGGAGTGGACATGTGGTGAGAGGAATACCAAGGCTTGCCTTATCTATAGATAGTTGTTTGGTAGTACCTGTTCGAGCGAGTTCATCTGCTTTGCAGTTGCCTAGAAAATCCTTATGTCCAGGAATCCAGCATAGAAGGATTTTAAGCGGCTCTGCCATCTCGTTTAGAGATCTGCGGCAGTTGAGAACTGTTTCAGATGTTATTTCAACAGTTCCTAGGACTTTCAAAGCGGCTTGACTAACGTATAGTATGCAAATATCCATGGAAGATATCTCATTTACGTGAAGCCAAGTTAACGCTTCATGTATAGCAGCGATTTCAGCTTGAAATACACAGCAATGATCAGGGAGCCTGAAGGCTAAATTAATGCTTAATGTTTCCGAGTAGACTCCTCCACCTACTTAGCCATCTAGTTTTGATCCATCAGTAAAGATCTCAATGACAATCACCACTCTTCTCGAGAGGGAATCGATACATCGAACTTCCTTTCAAAGGATAATTTTTGTGTGATGTAGTCGATGGATCTAAGTATGGAAGGGAGAAATGTTCTAATGAAAGAATGTCCTAGTGCACCTTCTTTCCACGTCAAATCCTGGGATAAGGGGCTAAATTAGTCCCGAAAAAATTATCCCGGGATCATCGTTAAATATTTCGGTATTAAAAAAAAAGTTGTAACCAGATAATTCAGTGCTCGTGTGCATAATTTGTCAAAAAGTACTTTTACAGATAACTTATTTAAGTATTATTTTTAGGAATGATCTCTTTTTGCTACTGTATCATTATTACTAAAATATATTATAACTTTTCATATATTAATTATATAAGAAAAACATTTAATTTTATTTATATTTTCTATTTCTTGAGTCCCGGGACTAATCCCGAGATTTATTATTTTATATTTATATGTTTTATATTATTTATATTATTTATATGCGGCATATACAAAATAGATAACAACTAATTAAATGAACTATAATAAATTATTAATGTTAAAGTAATTATAAAAAAGGTATTAATTAAAAAATATTTGGATTCTTCTACTGAGTAATCATATAAAACTGAATACAATTAAGGATAAAAATACGAAAGAAAACTGAATCAAATGTTAATAAAAATCATTAAGATAACAATGCAAACAAATTTGTATTGAAAATAAAAAGTTTGAAGAAAGAAATTAAAAATGAATTTAAGTTTTAACAAGGGATAAAAGGACCAGCAACAGGAGAAATAGAGTTAAGAGACATAGGTGAAGATTAAATGCTTAAAGTGCTTGGTGTTGGAAATAGTATTAATGTTGCTTGGAAATGAATTCCATACTCTTATGGCACTAACGAATTAAATTTAAAATTTTTACATACCGAAATCCCGGAATTTAAAAAAGGGTCCGGGATCGACATCGCTAGTTCGAACCATATCATTGTTACTAATAGTAAAGATCGATTTTGTTAAAGAAATATTTTATTTTTGTTTGTTTTTTTTAAAGTCGAAAAGGGTTTTGTATTAATACACTCAATCTGGCAACGCCACACAGCTGAAGTTATGGGCGTAGCCAGTATTTTGATTGGGGGGGAGGGGAGGAAGACCGGCCAATTATTGTTTCATGTAGCTGATAAGAAAAAGTATTTTTTTTTTAATATTGGCTTTATTGACAAAAATATGAAATTAAATTCGAAACAATATTGAATTACACGCGATTTAACAAATGAAGAAATTAAAGTATTCATCGGCACGAATCTTCAACAAAGCTATTTAAGATTTCATCATTCAGCTTCTCTTTTTTCTTTGCACGCTTTAAAGGCATCAAAACGCTGTTGTAAGGATCATTTTAATGAGTCGAGATATGGTTGGAACAGCGACACCTTACCATATTCAAAACGTAATGTTGCTAGATAATTGGTAAGCCGATTTTAATTTTTGGGCGAAAAAGTATTTCATCAAATGGACTAGAAGAGAATTGATCTCTTCCATGAACCGGCAAGTCGTAAGACAAAACCTTTCTATTTTGTTCCACATTACACATTCAGCCCTATCGGGAATAATTTTTCACGCGGATTCGGAAAAGGGAGTTCTCACTTTTAAGATAAAGCTTAAGAACATTTTGAAAATTTTTAATACAAATTTGTTCTTCAAGGTTGATAAACAAATTTGCATTGCAAAATTTTTCAAAATGTTCTTAAGCTATATCTTAAAAGTGAAACTCCTTTTTCCGAATCCGCGTGAAAACTTATTCCCGATAGGTCTGATTATCTTGTGAAAGGTTTTATAACGACTGATTCTAAAATGTCTTGAATAGTTTTAGGTGGAAAGAGGATACAGTACAAGCAAAGTGCACTTTTTAATTTTTTTGAGTATATTAACCACGGCGCATAAGTTTGTAGCCAATTGTGACCACATTTAAGTTTCGATCCAAACACGTCCTTCTTAAAATCGTAGATTTATTAAAAATCCAATCATAAATTTCAATTTGAACAGCTGATTTGTTTCATTAATTAATAATATAATTTTGTTGCTGAAAAATCGAATTTCGAATTGTGCAGCTCAGATTGCAATATACATATATGCCAGAGTTACCAATCAATTTAAATTAAAGATTTTCATAAACTTTTTTTTTAACGAAATAATAAATGTGTTAGCTCTAAGTTTGTATTAAAAATAAAAACTAAGCTTTAAAAAATATTAATATATCAAAAAAAACTTCAATAACTTTTTAATTATAAGAAAAACTTTTTGAATTTCTTGCTTAAATACTAAAAAAAATATTTTTCTTAAGTTAAGGGGGGTCAACGGCCCCCTTTACACCTCGCTACCCCCCGTGGTTGAAATACTTGTGATTTAATTAAGGCGCATTCCACGGGAAATGAGAAAATCAGTTATTTTCTTAAATTGATATGATTATAACCAATTTATTCTTAACGCAATGAGAGTTAAATTTGCATGATATGTAAAAATTATTTAGAGAAAACAAGATTGAGTATTTTTTCCAGGGATCGTAATTATTATAAGAGATATCCAAAAACTCAAAGATTAATTATTATTTTTCGATTTTTTATTGTATTGCTCAAAAATAAGAATTATGTTTCGATTAATATTTTTTTCATCAAAAATAAGAGTTATTTTTTGATTTTTATTTTTCTGTTCAAGAATAAGACTTATTTTTGAGTTTTATTATTTTGCTCAAGAATAAAAATTGTTCCTCAATTTTTATTTTTTTCGCTCAGAAATAAAAGTTATAACTCAATTTTTATTTCTATGCCCAGAAATAAAAATTATTTGTTGAGTTTTATTTTTTCGCTCAAAAATAAAAATCATGTGTCGAGTTTTACTTTTTTTCCTCAAACATAAAACTCAAAACACCACACAGCTTTGTTGTTGCTGGCGCATGCTCGCCTTGAGTGTGCCTTGTGTGCGTACGTAAAAAGTGTGTTTGGGGGGTTTCAACATATGGCACGATTACGATTACGAATTTTAAAGAGATTTTTTTGTTAAAAACCACAAACAAATTAATTTGGTCGAACAAAAATTCGATAGCTTAACTAGTTATCGAGTTATCGATTTTTAAATTTTTTCCCTTGGTAAAAGATCTGTTCAATAAAATATCTATATCTTTTCCAATTTTTAAAAAATATAGAAAATTAACATGTCATATGAAAGATAATTTAATAGTCTATTCGAAAAAATACACATCAAAAACTTTTAGCAATAAATTGAATTTTATGAGTAGTTTTATATTATGGTTGCTTTTCAGTTGTGACAAAACTGTTTTTTTTTTCAAAAATTTCCATTATTAATATGCAAAAAATACATTAGATATTTAAAGACTAAAGTTTTATCTCTCATAAATCAATCAAATTTCAAAATCAATATTAGTTTTTCGAATTAACTGTAAGTTAAATATGTTTGTTGCAAGGATAAACTATTTGATTTAATAAAATAAAAGCTGTTGACCAAAAGTGATCAGCTAAAAGTTTAATATTTTTTCACTGGCTAGAAATATTAATTCATATAAATATTACAGCTTCAATTTTGCCTTAAAATAAAATATAAAAAATAAATATGCTTGAAAAAACAACATACAAATTAAATCACTCTTAAATGGTATACACCAAAGATAATTTTTCAAGCTTAAATAATTCAAAAACTATACTAATAACGGTAGTTTTTGAGTTTACATATACATACAAATAGCTATGAAATGTGAAATACTCAGTGGATTTTATTGACTTAACATTTTTGTAAAAGCTTATTTAATTATCTTTAAAAAGATTCCTTAACCAATATAGCAAGACAACAAATAGAAAGTTTCCTTAGGGGATCAATGAACACAAATATTGTATTAAACAAATCGATAACTCTTACACAAATAGATAAACCCATTTGTCCTTCTCTCCCATTTCAATCCACTGAAATTGAACTTTTTAATTTAATGTAATATTTAGTTTTTCTACTTAAATCCAGCTATACTCCTTCTTCAAGTTAGCTGAAAACTGTTTTATAATTAGTTTTAGTTGGTATGATATTAGATTACGGGAGGGTAAAACCCCTTTAATCCCCTCGTCGTAATAAAGCGCAGGCCAAATAGTTAATAATTCTGAGAAGCATACACATGCGCTCAAGAATTATCACATAGAAAGTTGCCAGATCTTATTCCCACAAAAATTATCTTTTTCCCACAGCAATTCAAAAAAATTCCCACGTGGGAGATTTTTACTAAAAAATTCCAACCAAAAACCCTAAAGCCATTAATAGCAATAGCAATACCGGGAAAATTGAAGTGAATATGAGTGAGTCAGTGTTGCCATATTTTTTTTGAAAAACTTGCAATTTCAGAAAAGAAACTTTTTGGTGAAAAACCTGGAACTAAAAAAAAAGAACTAAAACGTATATTTTTAAAATGTGTGCTTTAAAATTGTCATTATTTTATTCGAAACAAAGTATTTGTAAACAAAACAAAAAGAATTGCATTTATTAACTGAAATCATTTAAATTATAAAGTTAATGAAACGGCAAATTTCGAACAGTCACAAATGATGAAATAAAATTATTTTTTATACATATATTGATAAAACTTTTTTATGATTTCTGACGATTGTTTGAAATTGGCGCAGTTCACATAGTTTTTTCCTAAATAAATCTTTAGTTCGAAGAACCCCACACAATGTGGGAATTTCAAATTTATATCTGATTTTAGTTTTATTAATATATATTTGTGATAAAATAAAAAATTTTATATTTCCTGTTGCTACAGGAATCAATAACACAGCATAAACTTGTTTTTTTCCCACACGTTATTTTTATTTCCTCATATATATATGAATAAATTTTACGGTTTTAATGATTTTCGAACATTAAATATTACAAAGCTAAATTTGTGCAATATGTTAATTTAGTGGTGGTACTCAACTGGTGGTACTCAACACAACAGATTTTGACAATTAAGTGTCAACACTTTGGATAGCTGAGTCGATTTGGACTCGTCAATTTCATTTAACATTTTTATTGCTTTTTCTGTTAAAAAATCGCGAAAAATTTATATATATAAAAATCCAGAAATTAAATGTTTACTTCAATATAAAAAAATGCAGAAAACGTTAAAAATTTTAACAAGTCAATGTATAACTACCTTTACCAGTTCCAAAAAAATCTTCCATACGTCATTTTGTATTATGATAAATTACAGAAGCCACATAAATCAACAAGTTTCGTAGAGTTTCGGAGATTTTTCGAAATTTAACTCAACTTGCTATTTCATGGGAGTTAACACCGGCTTAATTCGCCATGGAAACATAGTATTTTATAACTGCTTAATTTTCTGAATTGAATTGAATTATTTATTCTTTATGGTTTGTGGGATTATTGTGGTATTTTTATAACTGTAGGATTTTTGGTGTGATTTTTATGGCTTTAGGGTTTTTGGTTGGAATTTTTTAGTAAAAATCTCCCACGTGGGAATTTTTTTGAATTGCTGTGGGAAAAAGATAATTTTTGTGGCAATAAGATCTGGCAACTTTCTATGTGATAATTCTTGAGCGCATGTGTATGCTTCTCAGAATTATTAACTATTTGGCCTGCGCTTTATTACGACGAGGGGATTAAAGGGGTTTTACCCTCCCGTAATCTAATATCATACCAACTAAAACTAATTATAAAACAGTTTTCAGCTAACTTGAAGAAGGAGTATAGCTGGATTTAAGTAGAAAAACTAAATATTACATTAAATTAAAAAGTTCAATTTCAGTGGATTGAAATGGGAGAGAAGGACAAATGGGTTTATCTATTTGTGTAAGAGTTATCGATTTGTTTAATACAATATTTGTGTTCATTGATCCCCTAAGGAAACTTTCTATTTGTTTTCTTGCTATATTGGTTAAGGAATCTTTTTAAAGATAATTAAATAAGCTTTTACAAAAATGTTAAGTCAATAAAATCCACTGAGTATTTCACATTTCATAGCTATTTGTATGTATATGTAAACTCAAAAACTACCGTTATTAGTATAGTTTTTGAATTATTTAAGCTTGAAAAATTATCTTTGGTGTATACCATTTAAGAGTGATTTAATTTGTATGTTGTTTTTTCAAGCATATTTATTTTTTATATTTTATTTTAAGGCAAAATTGAAGCTGTAATATTTATATGAATTAATATTTCTAGCCAGTGAAAAAATATTAAACTTTTAGCTGATCACTTTTGGTCAACAGCTTTTATTTTATTAAATCAAATAGTTTATCCTTGCAACAAACATATTTAACTTACAGTTAATTCGAAAAACTAATATTGATTTTGAAATTTGATTGATTTATGAGAGATAAAACTTTAGTCTTTAAATATCTAATGTATTTTTTGCATATTAATAATGGAAATTTTTGAAAAAAAAACGGTTTTGTCACAACTGAAAAGCAACCATAATATAAAACTACTCATAAAATTCAATTTATTGCTAAAAGTTTTTGATGTGTATTTTTTCGAATAGACTATTAAATTATCTTTCATATGACATGTTAATTTTCTATATTTTTTAAAAATTGGAAAAGATATAGATATTTTATTGAACAGATCTTTTACCAAGGGAAAAAATTTAAAAATCGATAACTCGATAACTAGTTAAGCTATCGAATTTTTGTTCGACCAAATTAATTTGTTTGTGGTTTTTAACAAAAAAATCTCTTTAAAATTCGTAATCGTAATCGTGCCATATGTTGAAACCCCCCAAACACACTTTTTACGTACGCACACAAGGCACACTCAAGGCGAGCATGCGCCAGCAACAACAAAGCTGTGTGGTGTTTTGAGTTTTATGTTTGAGGAAAAAAAGTAAAACTCGACACATGATTTTTATTTTTGAGCGAAAAAATAAAACTCAACAAATAATTTTTATTTCTGGGCATAGAAATAAAAATTGAGTTATAACTTTTATTTCTGAGCGAAAAAAATAAAAATTGAGGAACAATTTTTATTCTTGAGCAAAATAATAAAACTCAAAAATAAGTCTTATTCTTGAACAGAAAAATAAAAATCAAAAAATAACTCTTATTTTTGATGAAAAAAATAGAAATCAGTGAATAATAATTAAATTCAATTTTTATTGGTAAAACTCAAGAAATAAAAATCATATCTTATTTCGATAGAGGATGCATTAAGCAGCATAATGAAGTTATCCAAAATGTGCTCCGACAATGGGAACATGTTGATTTTTTTTAATTTAATTTTTGGAAATAATCGTTATTTTCTATCCCTGATTTTTTCACTATGTCAAGTTGTTGTTTATTGTGAACGAGTCGTACGATTTTGTCCCACCAGTCCCACGATGTCCCAGCAGTCACAATTTCTACTTTCTATATTTTCTTGCAGAAACTAAACTTGGTGCTATTTTTTAGTTTCTGTTGAGTCTATTTAATCATTTCATAGCATAGAAAAAGACACCTGGCTATGTTTAGTATTTGGGCTAAAATTTCGATTGACAGTAGAGAAGGCGGAGGTGAGGTATTTTTGGCTGTCCCACCAGTCACACTACTTTAACCAATGAAATATCACCAAAATATTTATATTAGTTATTTTTTTCGGTAAAATTTTTATTAGTCGGTTCGTAATCTATTGTAAAATATCTATTTGATCGTTATATGACATCAAAGTACAAAGTTACAGGTCTAAACATTAGGAATTCTGGAATAAACTGTCCCACCAGTCACTATGAAAAGCCTCTTAAACGCCAATTGAAAATGCTTTTTACATATGTTTAATCACTAACAAAGTGAGAACTAGATTCTGTTTTAACAATGTATTTGGTTGCGCATAGGAAAGGATTAATCTTTTCATTCTTCAAAATATTTTTTAAATTGCTTTTTAAAAAATTTACCAAGTTCAATAGAATCTTATTTGCATATAAAAATTGTCTCAAAAAAAAAAATTATAATTAGCTGTCTGACTTAAAATATTGACACACTTTTTGCTTTTTATTGCTCCTTCTTAGTCCTGCCAGTGCTGTTACCAACCCCCAATAAAAAGTCCAAATTCAAAACTATGAAAAGCCTGTGTTGCTGAATTTTCTGAAACAAGTTTCGCTTTCGTGTCTGTGTGATGACGACGACGGCTGTTTCTTTTATTATTTATTTCTCAGCTTTATGTCGTGATCCCAAACACTTGAAAAAAGGCAAAATATATTATAAACTATGTATAATGCATAAAAACGATCCAGTGAACATCGAACGTATCACAATCCGCACGATCGTTGTTTGATGGAGGAACGAACCGATGAAATAACGAACAATCGAACAAGCAAGCGACGAGCTGGTTGGTGGTGTAGAGTAGGTCGCGACTTTGCCAGTCACCGCAACCACGACGACGACGACGATGACGACGGTTGCCATGTGAGAGTCGTCGGTGGTTTGCCGTGTTGCATGGCTACTAGCAATAGCTGGTACGCTGTTGTGAATCGTAACGTATAACAAATGCTTAGAAACTAACTGCTACGGCGGCTGCGGTTGAACGAATCTGCGAGCAAATATGTTGCGGAACAAACTCCCCTGGCTCTAAGCATCAGCGGTTTAATTTATTTCTTCTTGGCCAATTTTGGAATTATTAATCACTACCGCTGTTCGTTTTATATATATATATATATATATATATGTATATATGTGTGTAGTATATAGAAAATATTGCAGTTGGCGCTTTTGTCATCCACTTGCTCTGGTCTATTGGATGTTAAAGCAAGTGACGTCATAAGGTTAAAGAACTTTAAGCTCTCACGTAGTTATTGTTGGAAAACCAACAAAAATGTTAGGGTTTGGTAAGATTTTTCTTAATATCATCACAGCATAAGCGGATTTTGCGTCTGGAAAAACAGATGTATAAGCTAATCCAGGATCAGCACAAAACAAATAAGCATTTTATATATTCACAAAGCATCGAATTTAAGCAGCATTGAATATTTTAATGCTTTTTCTTTATACTGCTCTAATTTTAATCTTTCAACTTCGTCATTATACAATTATTATGCTTTGATGAATTTCTACTTAACCAATACCCAGAAATAAGGTAAAATGGAATCTCATTAAGTTCAAAGTTAATTAACTTTACTTTACTTGACTCCGCACTAGTGCACCTAAACTCATAAAAATTCATGAAAATAATGTCAAACCCTAACTACCTGAAGCCGCCCTAACCTGTACACACACACACACACATAGACACAGACACACAAACACACACATTAACGCTCTCTCTTACTACAATACACACGTCTGCAGCATGGCTGTAACATAAAACGAAATCACCTCTTGGAGTTATCTACAGAAATATGAGACCATATTATTTATGTTTCGTATAAAAGGTATACTGAAAACTAGAGACAGATAGAAAGAAGGACAACCAGGAACGTTGTTTAATAAAATTTTATTATGTAATTTTATGACTTAATAAAAATTTATAAGTAGACGTCCATGCTTCCGAGCTATATTGAGAAATTGCTAAAGACTAAATTTTTGGTTTTTCGTTCAACAAACCACAAATTAGTATAACAAAAAAATAAACCCACGATTTGTCTTCTACTGATCTCTTATCTGTCTATTATAACAAAGGATAAACAGGTCATAGTTAATGTATATTGTCTAAAACCACATGTAAAACCCTTGCCAAACCATCCCTTGTGTTTAATATTAAATTTTTTCTAATTCGCCCCCCTCCCCGAGGCTGATCTTGGTTGCCAGCCTAATCTTAAAAAAACATTAAATTTTTAACTAATTCGAAATGTTTAGACAGAGCTATAAAAATTATCACAAACACAAACGAAACAAGAGTAATACCCACCGGGAAAAAAGAATCAATTGTGTATGAAAAAATAATCAAATCACTTCTCCAATTATTGATTCTAGAATTGATTATTTTTAACATTGTGATGTCCTACAAAAAGCAGTACATTCTTTTCTGCCTTCCACTTGAATCACTGCTGAAATCGATTCTTTTATTCGCATATAAAATGAATTCTTTTAAATGAAAAAAGTATGCATTTTTTGAATATGAGAAAAGTATGAATCACTGAAAAGCACTTTTGGAATAGATATGCATGAATGAATTCCATAATGCATACGTTTGTATGGCGGAATTGAAAATATTTTTTTCTTTTTTAAATAATTAATAAAAAATTATATTATAATAATTCAAATTAATAGAGATAGTTATTAGGTAATTTGAAAGAATAAACAATATTTAGACAGACGAGAAATATTTGAAAGAATAAATAATATTTAGATTATAATAATACCACATTTATTGCAAAAATATTGATGTTTAAGATGTAGGTTGTTCCTTCCGTTTTGCTTTGAATGTATCCTTATAGTATTTACATTTGGACTTGCGTATACCTTCCTTCATATCTTTTTGGGACTGTTCCTGGTTGTATCCTTCCTTGCAAATGCACTCTGCATTTAAAAAAAAACATTAAAAAATTATTTAAACAAGTAAAGAGCAATGGATTTACATAACTTACCAAACAATACATTATTAAAATGTTCGAGGCTTCCGAAGCAGTTTGTTCCTTCAACGCTGACAAATCAAACAGAAAGTAAAATTTTTAAGAAACACGTGAAAGGAAAACAACAGAACAATCGTTTTTCAAAAATATCTAACAAAAACAAAAATATCAACAACAAACAGAAAATATAAATCATAACAGATTGATTCTTTTGTCGCTTATAGCAGAATTTGTTTCAGAAGCAATTCGTTTTTCACTTACCATAAAAGCAAGCAAGGAATCTAACAACATTTACTTTATTATAAATTGTTGTATACTTAATAATCGATTCCTGCAGCAATAAAAACGAATCAATAAATTTTTTGTTTATTGATTCCAATTCATAGGTTTTGCTTTAAATTTATATATTCTTTGGAATACATTCTAAAATGCAAGCACAAGAATCCATTCAATTCCTGATTTTTTACGAATTAATTCTCATTTTCCCGGTGGGTATATTTTTTTTTAATGTTGAATCCGAATCTAGTCGCAGAATTGCTGTATAATGTTTGCATTTTAAGATATGGGTAAATCCTAGCGTTCGGACACCACATTCGCATACATTTTTTCAAAAATTTCGCAAATTTTATTAACAGTTTTTCAGTTTAGATGTATCTGGTTAAATAGCTCTTCATAAGTATAATTTATAATAATTTATAGTAATTTATAATAATTTATAATAATTTATAATAATTGTCACATCTTGCATCTTACCGCAGTTTACCTAAAATTTGTAATTTTTTTCATGCATTCGGACGTTACTAAAAAAGGAAGTTCTTGTGAGACTAACAGCCCTATTCTGGAAACATAGGGCTGTAACACTTGAACTTAGAATATTTCTGCGAAATGGTCAATCGCACCTCGAAAGTCTAAAGGAACAAAAAAATTGCAAATTAAATAAGTTTTAAAAAAAGGCCAACAGCATCTCAAATACCGTATTTTTAAAGTCACAGTTAACCATTTTATTTGTTCGGACGTTACGTGTCGGACGTCACACATTTTTCCATTGTAGTTAATTTAGGTAATTACGTAATTTATAGCCCTATTACGGTTCACAACACAACGGTAATTGCTGTCTTCAATGTGTAAATTTCTATTACGGTAGACAACAAAGCAACTGAATACATTCCACTGTTGTCTGTCAACAATGCTGTGTCTTCAATACACTTACTACGCAACACAGCAGTTGTGCTTTATTGTCTTGTTATCTGCCAAATTTTGAAGACAGCTAATTTGATGTTGTGTTGAAGAAACGAAATAGATTAAAAATGAAAATTTTATTTAAAATTGCGTTTTTCTTTATTAAGAATGAAAATTTCACAGAAAATTGATAATACGTCTCCTTGTGAACAGAATTATATTGAATTTAGCAATTGAATTCGAAATTGTTTGTTTGTTTACTTTTTTATTTTGACAGTGACCAGTTCACAGTTGCATGGAAACGTACTAATTAGATTAAGTTTTTATTTTGAGAGTAAGAATATTTCTGCGATGCTACCTTTTTATTATTTTGGAATATTTATGATAGAAAGAAATGCTATTTTATTTTATTAGTTACGAAATGCCGGGAGAGGGGTTTTAAACTAAAAACAAGATGTATTTTAAATTTGCCATAATTCTTAAATTATAGTTATGCTATTGGGATCAGAGAACTGCACAAGCCTACTTGAAGTCTATTTCAAGTACTTGCTTGCAATACAAGTTTTCAAGCTAGCTTGAGCTTGATAATTTTGAATCAAGTATAGCTTGTAATTGAATATAAATAAGCCCACGACAGCTTGCGACTTGCAAGTATGCTAGCTTACAAGCGAACGGCACGAAGTTTCAAGTAAAGGAAAGCTTGATGCCTCGGGCAAAAAGCTTGAAAAGCTTGAAATTGAAGCAAGTATCCAAAAAATTCAATGAGCTTGTTTAGAGAGAGCTTAAGCGTAATAGGACTTTTAAGGATTCTGTGAGCTACTTGGTTGGAAGTTTTAGGGGTAAATTATTTCGAAAATGATGTCAAACTTTAAAATTTAAGATGGCGGATAGAGTTTCCACCTAGATTTATTTTTTATTTTTGCGAATTCTTGTAATTTTGAAATTCTGACAACGGATTTGATTTCGAATATGTCACAGTTTTAAAATTTAATATGGATTTAAGGGTTGACACCTAAATTTTTACCACAGTATTGCCATCTAATAAAATGTATTTTTAAAAGTTTTAAACATCATTTATCAATGTTAAGGGGTCGCTGATTTCGAATCTAAAGTCAGAATTTTAAAATTCAAGATGGTGGATAGGGTTGCCACCTTAATTTTTTGTAGTTTAATGAATTCGGGGTTGGCAAAAAAATAGTACACTAAAAATGGGTCGCTGAATCCGAATCCGTTGGCGGAATTTCCAAATTAAAAAAATTTTGAAATAATTGGGTTGCCACCTTATAATATGTTTTTTCAAGAGTTTTAAACGTCATTTATCAGTGTTAAGGGTTCGCTGATTTCGAATCTAAAGTCAGAATGTTAAAATCAAAGATGGTGGATAGTGTTGCCACCTTAATTTTTTGTAGTTTTATGAATTCGGGGCTGGCAAAAAAAAAATGGTACAGCAAAAATGGGTTGCTGAATCGGAATCCGTTGTCAGAATTTCAAAACTATAAAATTTTGAAATAATAGGGTTGCCACCTAATAATATGTCTTTTTAGAGTTTTAAACGTCATTTATCAGTGTTAAGGGTTCGCTGATTTCGAATCTAAAGTCAAAATTTTAAAATTAAAGATGGTGGATAGGGTTGCCACCTTATTTTTTTGTATTTTTATGAATTCGGGGCTAGCAAAAAAAAAAATGGTATAACAAAAAATGGGTCGCTGAATCTGAATCCGTTGTCAGAATTTAAAAATTATAAAATTTTGAAATAATAGGGCTACCACCTAATAATATGTCTTTTCATATGTCCTTTGCTTGAAACTTCGTGCCGTTCACTTGTAAACTAGCATACTTGCAATTCGCAAGTTGTCGTAGGCTTATTTATATTCAATTACAAGCTATACTTGATTCAAAATTATCAAGCTCAAGCTAGCTTGAACTTGTATTTCAAGCAAGTACTTGAAATAGACTTCAAGTAGGCTTGTGCAGTTCTCTGTTTGCTACTATAAAAAGGGTCCGTGTTCCCGGCCAAAAAGAGGGGAAGCGGGATTTTTTTCAACACCATTATAATCTTAGTAAAAAAATGCTTCTTTTTACTTAAAAACCTTTTTAAAATCCAGCTATTTCATTATACTAGATTTAATCCTATTTTTTAACGCCAGTTGAAATTAACGGGTTTAAATATGGGCTCACAATATTTCTTTTTTGTATCGCAAAAAAATTCTTATCAAGATAGTACTTTTTGCTATTTAAAAAAATACTTTTTAAAGAGTACGTTTTTACTTTTCTCCGAAGCAACCCTGGACCAGTCATGCAAGGAATTCTACATACGTTCCACAATCAAACGTGACAACAACGTATTGTTGTGAACCATAATAGTTCGAAACTGTTGTGTCTTCTTGACTGTTGTGTCTACTTGTAAGAAGACACAACAGTTTATTGCTGTGAACCGTAATAAGCCTATTAGTAATTAAAAAACATACTTAATATGTTGTCCCTTTCCTTGCCTCAACTATTTTTTCATTATCTTTAGCCAATGCCTTCCATTTTTACTATAACAAAAAGTGTACTAAAAATTTACTAAACATTTACAAAAAATAAAACTTAATTAATTGTAATATGTTTAAATTTATATGAATTTAATTGCGAGTTTCATATCAAGTAAGTTTTTTGAAGAAGGCAACAACAACAACAACAACAACAACAACAACATCTCTGTATAGATTCAATCACACAGCTGACTATACAGCCTGTTTCGGAAATCGCTACATATCCTCTTCAGTAGTCTTGAGTGATAAATCTGTGATCAACTCACTGTTTAAAGACGTATATGATTTTACACTAGTTCGAACAAATTAGTAAGAACTACGAGGGGACTAACAAAATATCGCTTAATAGAGTAG
Organism: Dichetophora obliterata; assembly: GCA_963920525.1. Classification (NCBI taxonomy): domain Eukaryota; kingdom Metazoa; phylum Arthropoda; class Insecta; order Diptera; family Sciomyzidae; genus Dichetophora; species Dichetophora obliterata. The sequence continues at coordinate 14,394,538 of OY986435.1, read as the reverse complement.
AAAAACCTAAACAAAAAATGTTTTAATTTTATATCTTTATTCTTTATCTCTTTGTATTTTTTCAACGTAATCGCCATTTATTTCGATACATTTTTGATGTCGTTAAATTCACCTTGAAAAACAGTCTTCAAAATCGGCTTTTTGGAGTTTTGCAATTTCATCATTGACCGCATTTATTATCTCCTCATTGCTGTTGAAGACTCTTCCTCGCAATTTTTTTTTTATTTTTGGAAATAACCAGTGGCAACATGTTGTAACTTCGAAAGTTTCGAAGTTGTCGAAATTATCGAAAGTCGGTATGTTGTAACACTTTCGACAGGCGATATTTGCGATAAAATATCACTTTGATTTGGTGGTAGTGGATAAAAGCCTATATTTATTCAACTAAGCATTATTATTTATTGAACACAGAAGTGTTAAATAATGATTTAAGTTAGTAAAATTATAAAATAATTGGTTTTAACTAGAGTATATACATATATGATAACCCTAGAACTGTTTTTTTCAAATTAAGTTCCCTTTTTTGTCAAACAATGTTATTTGTTAAAAATGACTATTTTATCATTTTTCGTTTAAATTAAGGTTTTTCTTAATAACCTTTTTTTATGTATTGATTCACGTTATTAACATGCAAAGTTTCAGAAAAAAAACTTGTGAGCAGTTGTAAAAGGTTCGAAAATAACTTCGAAAAAACCAAATCGCCTGTCGAACGAAAATGTTACAACATACTTCCACGTCGAAAACTTCGCTTCGATGTTCGCTTCGACAGTGAAGTTACAACATGTCGCCACAGAAGTCACAAGGTGCTTGATCTGGGGAATAAGTTGCTGGTCGAATTTCTTCGATGCCTGACAGCGCAATAAAGTCGCTTGTTTTTCCAGCAGTGTGCGCTGGCGCATTGTCATTATGCAAAAAGTATCGGCGAAGTTCCTTTTTTTGGCGTTTTCCCACTAAACTTTTGATTACTTCTGCTAAACAAGTTTCAGTACACCACTTGGCAGTTACCGTCTGACCTTTTTCCAAAGGAATAGCAGCTACAACTTTCTCTCTGGTGAAGTAAACTGACATCATTACTTTTGTTGCTGACTTTAGTTGCTTTGCTTTAATGGGTGGATTTGCACATTCTGGGCTCCATACCATGCTTTGTTGTTTGGTTTCAGGATCGTACTTGTAAAACCATGCTTCATCACCTGTTACAATTTTCTAAAAAGTGGAAGACTTTCCGTTTTTGAATTTGTCAAGAAAATATTGAGCAGAACGCACGCGTGCCTCTTTTTGAGCTTCAGTTAAAATTCTAGGAACCCATCGTGCAGATTTTTTCGTGTATCCAAGATTATTTTTTAATATTCGCGATACAGCCTTGGCACTCAAGCCCAGTTCTTCAGCAATCATTTCCTGGGTCAATCTTGGATCTTCATCAATGTTAGACTTCACCAGCGCTACACTTACATCGTCAGTCGCCTTCTCGAGGTTTGTCCTCCACAGAAAAATGACCGGTGTGGAATCTCCGGAACAACTTTGATATAGTCACAAGGGATGACGCATACACTCCAAACGCTGTTTTGCATTCACTCAATATTTCCACAGGCTTGAGCTTACGCCGAAATCCAAAAAGAATAGCAAACCGAATTTCTTGCTGCGTTTGGCACAGGGTTATCCACTGACACTGCTTCACTAATTTAACGTTTTCTTGTCTTCATTTTGACAGATCTTTCTGCAAATTAGATCGATACATCGTAAGATTATAACAAACGGTATGCAATTTTTGATTTATTAAAAACTTATAATATGACAGCAACTAAGCGAACTTTTGTTAGTACCCTCGTATTATGTTCTCATCGGCTTCTCAATCATATGATTTTAAAGCAGTAAGCTATTTCTTTAAAGCAGTATAATAAAACTACATTTGCGAAACAGTGAAGGCGATTTGATCATCATGGTAAATGAATTTATGTATAAATTGCTTAAATTAATAAAATTAAAATGTTTCTCTTAGACAATATCATAAAATAATACGTTTTTAATAAGTTTTAAATTTTTAGTCACAGTTGAATTTTCTGTGGATTTGCCCATATACAACAATAACCAGAAAGTAGGCTGCTTCTTTGTTACTTTTGATTACGTAATGACATTACTATTATGCCCAAAACTCAATAGTGCGTTAGGTTGCAAACAGAGTGAACGCCGAAGCGGACAGGCAGGCAGACAGGCAGGCAGACAGGCGCAGGAAAACTATGTGAACAAGCGAGATAAATGCTAGCTTGGTTTTATTTCTTCTCGTTTCTTCGCAGGTTACTGCCTGCGCCTATCTGCCTGCCCGTCTGAATCGGCGTTTACTCTATCCGCAACCTTAGGTTGGTCGGCCGTTGATCGTACTTTGGTTTGCGTTGTAAAAACTTTACAATACAAGTGTCAAAACGGACGACTTAAACTTTGCAAAACTTAATATTGCGTTGACTGATCGTGCCTCTGCCATTTCGGTGATGCCAATAAAGGCAGCTGTACAAAAAAATCCCACAAAACTACCCCTTTCCCAAATCATGTAATTTTTAATGGATGCGAATTTCATTTTAATAAATCAATGAAAACTAAATAAATATTTATTTTTTCATCTACTGGGCCTGGACCTTACTGATGTAACTTTCAAAGTAACATATCACAGTATATAATGTACAGTAACAAGAAGACTTAATATTGAACAGATGTATCTTAACCCTCGGATGGACTCTGTCGTTTGGCCAGACGAAATGGTTTTTTTTAATAACTTTGTTTCTAGTTGCTTGATTGGCAAACGCTCTAGTGATTTTTCCCAGTATATTTTCACTCTTTATGACAAGTATAAAATCAAAAAGTTCTGTAGATGTTGGTAGTGATAACTTTCGTCACAAGTTCAAATTCTTTATACATGGACTATGTCGTCTGTCCAGACGAAATTAATTTCTAATAGATAAGAGCGTGATATTTTGTTCAATTTGATATTATTCTTTTATACTGGGTTCGTCAGATAATAAGATAAATATTGCTCAAATATACATAACATACATCTTATATATTAATAGGCAAACATTAAATGTTGTACACTTTTTCGATATTAAATTTAGAATAAAAGCAATGAAACTTATATCACTCGAAAGGTACTGCCCCCTATATGTGCAGAATCATTTTAAATTTTAAATTTATGACCTCTGACCCGAAATGCTAACGTTAAAAGTTTATATTAATTTTAGTCAGGAATCTCTGGGCTAGGAAGAGGTAGAATAGTGAATGAGGTATCAGATGAAAGGTCTGGCTGCACAGTATGATTGCATTTTTGATTGGTGACCTTCGACCTGAAATATGAGCGTTAAAAGAGCATTTATTAAATAAAAGCTAAACTTTTAGAGATGGAAAAACGTTATGTAAGATCAAATTTTAGACATTGATAATATGTGCAACAAGTACTTGAGACATTTTTAGCCATCTCTTACGGATACCTTTACAGATAATATTTAAAAAAATGTTGGCTATTTTGATATCAAAATTATTTCGATATTTTGAAACTTAAGAACTTCTTAGTACAACACATTTTCTTAAAGCAAGGTCATCGCCTCAGAATGAGAGAAGAACGATTGAAATTTCAGAAAGTTGGGCGAATTTCGGTCACAGGCGATACTAGTATATATAAATACTCTAAAACATAAAACTACCGCTAGCCTACCTGTCATTATGCTATACTTTCGTAATAGGGAACACCTCTGATTTCGTCTGGAAAGACGACATAGTCCATTTACTGTCTATCGGGTCATGACCCATCCGAGGGTTAAACTTAAATTAAATTGAATTTGCACATTAGAAAACATCACGTTTAAAAGTATCTCAAGTGCGTGAAGATAAATTCATCAATCCGACGCTAACTTAGCAAAGACTCAAACCAACATTTTTGATCCGCAAAAAGTTAAATTCGTACTTTTTGCTAAGTACGAATTTAACTTTGGGAGGGAATTTCTTCTTTTTGCAAAGTACGAATTTAACTTTTAGGAACGAATTAATTTCGTTCTTTTTACCAAGTACGAATTTAACTTTTGGGAGGAAATTAAATTCGTTCTATGTGCAAAGTACGAGTTTAACTTTTGATTTGAATTTAGCTTTTGGCACAATTTTGAGAGCACAATTAAGACTTTTGCCATAAACATTTTTTAAAAGTACCAAAGCAAAAATTAGTACCATGAGCGCCAATGTCACTAAAAATGTCACTTTTAAAAAATGTTTAGACCCAAGTCTTAACTGTGCACTCAAAATTGTGCCAAAAGCTTAATTCGAATCAAAAGTTAAACTCGTACTTTGCAAATAGAACGAATTTAATTTCCTCCCAAAAGTTAAATTCGTACTTTGTTAAAAGAACGAATTTAATTTCATCCCAAAAGTTAAATTCGTACCTTGCAAAAGGAAATTTCCTCCCAAAATTCAATTCGTACTTAGCCAAAAGTACGAATTTAACTTTTTGCGGATCAACAATTTTGGTTTGAGTCTTTGCTAAGTTAGCGTCGGATTGACGAATTTATCTTCCCTCACTTAAGTATCTCTATTAGAACAAAAATCTAAATTATTTCCAGTTAGATTACAAAAATAAAGACATTTAGTGATAGCCTCCTTATTGCTGTAATTAGTTCGCTGGAAATTAATGAAAAATGAGTTTCTTTCTCGGATCAATCTTGATGGGGCATAAAATAGAATAAGTGCCAACAAATCAGCACAGTCCATTTTGTTATAAAGATTATTCTTAATAAAAAGAAAACTATGATCCAATTGTGATGAAATCATTAAACGACCTACTTTAAAAAGCAAAGATATATTTTTAATGTATTTTTAGTATAATAGGTCTTTTCGCGTACTTTTTGCAGTAAAAACTTGTCAGTAAGAATTTTTTGAGAATAAGAAAAAATTCTCGCAAGACAATGAAAAATCTGAAAAAGTACCCGAAAAGATAATTTGTAATAATTTTCAATGCACTTCGAACTGTCGGAATAGTTAAAAAAAAGAAAAAAAAAGCATGCAAAAAGGCTAGAAAAATGTGCGCATATAATGGAAAATTCAACATTTGTTAAATGCTTCCCTAAATGTACAATAAAAACATCTGTTTTAGATGTTTGTTTTTCTTTTTGTTTTATTTCATGAAAATTCTTGCAAGTAGAAAAGCAGCCAGTAAAAACTTTTCAAAACTGGAATGAATCGAAAAATCTTACCCTCTTATTTTCTCTCTCACTTACAGGTTTTTTGGGTACACGAATGGATTTGTACAAATTTTTAAAATCTTTTGTGTACGCGAGCAGACCTGAAATAAGTGAAATAAGAGAATAAGAGTTTTTCTTTTGTATGTCCGAGCTGAGCAACAAATGTCAAAAACAGATCTGCGTTTATTTTTTACCTCTGACCAGCGTTGCCAGATGTTTTTTACAAAAGCTGTAAGTTAAAAAAAACTATTTTCAACGAAAAAACTGTATTTTCAACAAAATCATCAGCGACCCATTTTTACCTAGTGTTTGCCCCATCTTCGAAATGGCAAAAAATAAAGGTGGCAAGCCTGTTGTCAAATAAATGTTGGAATTTGAAATTTGAGAGAGTGAGCGAGGGAATAAATTTTGACAGCCATGGTCACCAAATGATTCGGCTGGCCATACCAAATCACGGGATCAAAGCAGTGTTGAGTTGTGAAACTATTCACAACATTTGTGTTTTAGTATGAAAATAGTACACTTTTAGTACGAAATGTATGAAAGCAGGAATAAAACCTGCTTAATAGCAACACTTATCGATTGATATTGTACTAACAGTACCAAAAAGTGTATTAGTTTTAAGGGATCATATGACCGTCAGCATAACAAACATTGGTCACTGAGTGATCATCAAACGAAAAAAGAGCGTAAAAAAGGGAGTGACCGGGGATCATATGACCGCCACCATAACATAGCCAGTTCAGTGCCAGTGCATTAGGTTCTACTTCAGTTTAGTTCTATTGTTCTATATATTGAATGTTCTTCTGTCTCTTTCTGCAGTATTCGTTTGTATATCAAAAACTCTGTACTGCAGTGCTTATCTTGAAATGAGTGAGTAGGAGAGCGGAAGTATTTGAAAGCAGAGCTTATGGCTAGCAAGTCATTTGTATAGTGCTTGTGCAGCTCTTTAATAAATACCGAACATTAATGAAATCTATTCATAAAATTTAAATAGTTTAATTTTAAAGTTTTTTAAAATTTTGAGGCGGGGGTATCCTGAACTATGGATTCATACAAAAGAACAAGTAAACACAATTTTATAAAAATTCTAATTTAACAATTTTTGAAAACCTGATCAATAGTTCATTCCTAAAAAATCCTTTCCGTATAGTTGGGCTCTATTGCTGTATTCATGAGTATGAAATTAAATCTCATAATTGAATTCTATCTCTGAGAAAATTATTATTCACCTACTTCTTTTTTGGAATTTTTTCGTTATCTCTTGATGAAAAAATGGAAATAATTTTTATGAACTTTTGATATTTCCAAACTGTTTTTGGAAAAAAAAACAAAAAAAAAACAAATAATTTTGAAAACTTTTTTATTAGAATTCTTTAGTAAAATTAAATGGGGTAAAATTTACTACTACGTTAAAAAAGTTTTTGACACTGGGGCACGGCCGTAGCCAGGAACGATTACTTGGGGGCGTTGAGCAAGTTTTTGGGTGAACTGACTTTTCAAGAAAATAACTATTTATTCATAGATAACATCTATTTGCAATGCAATGAACCCAATCTTTTCTTTTCAAACCAAGGAACATAAAACCACGCAATCGTTAATCGGTCAGTGAGGAACGTCGTATCGAATCTATTCTCGATTTTGACATGCGATAACGGTTTGCATTTTTGGTTGGTCACTAAAGTTTTGCCAAAGGAAAATTCTTCTCGGAACGACAATTTAATTTTATTTAATGGTTGCAATGCATCGAATTTAAAATTTGTGCTTAAAAGTCATTAACAGTTTTTAAATCGTCATTATTTTTCTCAAAACGTTGATCAATTTCTGAAATAATTGAATCAATTATTTCATAATAAATGCACCTTACACAGTGTCTACACTTGCATTATTTTATTGCATGCGAACTGTCAAATTGAATTTAATGAGCAATATCGCAAGTGTAGTACTGCTCATGAAATTGCTGATATCATGAAATTTATCTCTTGAAATATATTTCATGACATGAGCTGTCACTTTTCAGTAAAATATGTAAGTCTGTGCATTTTAAGAACCTTTCAAGCAAAAAATATTGCAATAGCATTAAAAAAGTGAAAAAACATGAAATGTAATGACTTTTTTAAGCAATTTAAAAATGAAATTTCATGAGATGAAGTGCCCACCTAAATATTATAGCATGAAATCTGGATATCATGAAATTCTATTTGACAGTTCGCATGCAATTAAATATTGTAAGTGTAGACACTGTGTTAATGCAGACTCATTGCAAAGATCACTTTTATGTTTGCAAAATTTTGTTTGCTGTTTCTATTATTCCCAATATTTTGCAAGAAAACCCAGCAGTCTAACAGCTAGAAGCATTTTATCTGCATCAAGATGAAATTCCGGTGTCTTGAGAAAGATAAAGTATCCAAAGTCATTTTGAATTACAACAATTACTTTGTAATGTACTGACAACGTTGCTCGAAGTCAGTCGTTAACTTTGAAGCGACTGAAAAAATCGTCTAATTTTTTTATTTGGTCGAAAAAAAGTCGGGAGTCATAATTTTTCTTCACGATTTCGATAACGATAAGCTGAAGACGGTGGTGATTTGAACCGGTGGAATGAATCTTTGGAATTGTTCGATTTAAAAAGTCCTGTGTCAAACTCTGCCACCTAATCGACCACTCATTACAGCAGCACCATCATAACCCTGGCTCAAAATATTTTGAGCTCAATTCCAAATTCTGTCAGTCGATCGCTGTAACTTCATCAGCTTTTTTGAAGCAAAGTAACGAACAATGTACAGAAATGCAATCGAAAATATTTCGTTCTCTTTCCTATCTGTCGTATCTGCAATCAATGCTAAATATGATTTAGCTCATTAGCATTTATTTCCTGTAAACAATTTGCAATAATATTTATGATTTTATTTTGCATTTGCAACGATGTATAAACAGCATTGGTAGGCATACCATCTTGACATATCTTTAAGTTTTTGTGCTTTCGGTCATGTCTTTAAACTTTAAACATATAATGAAACAGTCTTGACTCTTAATTTTCTTCGTCAAATAACCCATTTCCTCGAAAAGGCAGCTTATTCTTAGCCAGAAAATTTTTTTAGAAAGAATCCCTTTGATATAATATTGTCGCTTTTCAAGGACAGTGTTATTAAGAATGCTCGAAATTTCTAAATTATTTTCAATACTTAAAGAATGTTCTTTCCACGCAACCATAGCAGAAAGATGTATACTGCTTAAGTCATGTTTCTTCAAAGCTTTTTCTGTTGCATGAGGCTTAGACTATTTATTATATCCCGTAGTGCAAAAATAGCCACTAGCATTAGTTTTCGCTAAGTGCGTTAACATTTAGTAATCAGCCTTGCATGTAAACAACACATTTTGGCGCCTAAATTTTACTTCAATCTTTTTTGTTGAGAGCTTATTTTCTTAAATTGAATTCTGAAAACTTTTCTGTTAAAATGTTGAAAAGTAGCATAGTTTTTGGGGGAGCTCGGAAAACTTTTGGGGGTGCTCAGCTGCCCCCAGTAACCCCCTGGCTACGGCCGTGCACTGGGGTGGACCCATCAAATGCTTTAGCTTTATACTCTTTGTAGATGCTCAGCTTGGTCGCTGATTTCGAATTTGATTTTAAGATTTTTAAAAAGTTTTTGACACTGTGTTGGACTCTGAAAATGTGTTTTATACTCTTAACCCCCCGTCAAACACGTATTCTGAAACCTTCGAACAAACAAATATGCCTGGCCAGACCCCTATACGTTTTTTATGCATTTGTATGGCAAAAAGGGTACCGTAACTGTGAATTTCTAAGTATGCTCGTTTATTATTTTTGTCTTTAGACTTTTTTTTTTGATTTGTTGGCACACAAGATTAGTGCATTTGGTGCAGTAAAATTGTGTCTTCCTACGCAGCTTTTCGTCTTGCGTGGCACAAATTCTCCAATCTTTTCAGGAATTCGGTATTCTAGGGCCGCTTTGTTGGTTAGGCAGCATGTTGCTGGGAATATTCAACGGCCTTCCAAAGAAAGATTCAATGGCCAAACGGGTTGAATGTTGTCCCAAAATATGGTTGTTGTTCATGCGATTTTCAGTATTAGCAAGCACCAATTGTTTACTCAGCGTGTTCAAGAACATTCGTCGCTTCTCTTTTCTGGTTCCTTCTGTATTTTCATTGCATGTGATGTAAGCGGCTAATCCCATGACGTCTATCATGTTGCAAAAAATGCTAATGGCCAACGTCTGGTTGACCGTTTTGTGGAGTAATGCGTTACCATATGGTCCATTGTATCAAGGCCGGCCTTTTTTGAATTGTAAAATAATATAGCTTCCGGTTCTTTTGCTACGCCTTCAACTTTCTCGGTGTAGTGCACAGTGGATAGTAGATTAACTGCTTTGTTCTCCTTTGGAACGTAGCTGCACAGTGATACAAGGTTATCACAGATGAAATCACTGGCCGTTTGCTGTCTTTTTTCACTTCTTTGGGAAGACACCTTTTGTTGGATCTAATGGTGCCAACGTATGCTAGTCCAATCGACGAAAGACGTTTAGCTGCGTCTAATGTTGTAAAGAAGCTATCAGCAATAATAGTTCTGCCGCTGTTGGCGTATCGATTAGCCAAACTCATGCCCTTATTTTCGCCTTGACTTGTCTCTCGTTGTTCTCCCTCTTTACCAGTGTACAGTTTTCCTTGCAACGGATATTTGGTTTTCGCATCGCATGCCCACCATACTTTTATGCCATAATTTGCGGTCTTTGATGGGATGTATTGCGTAAACTTTGAATATGAATACACGATTTGTTACTTTGATGCGCTGTATTCGATTTCACGATAGTCGTACGCGTGCATTTCGTCAACAAATCGACATATGGAACTTCTTGAATATTAATCTTGCCAGTAATTTTGAACCATACGAAAGTGTAACCATCGATGGGCAGCTATTTCCATACCGTGGGAGCACAAAGTTCACCTCTGAAACGCATGATGTTGTGCTGGAGGAATCTTACTGTAGCGGGTTCAGCTGTACTCCACTTGGTACCATCTTTTCCAAGCAAAAAACCGTCTGCAGCTTGAGTTGGTGCATTCTCACTTTCTTCTTCGGATTCTTCATCGCTGTCGAATATTTCATTTGCTTCAATTTCCAATTCATATTCAATGTCCGAGGTGTCATCTTCGGGCACAAAATATGTGTTTTCACCGCTTTGGTCTTCAAATAAATCTAGTTCTTCGTCTGTTTCTGTGTATAGTGCGAAATCACGCTGTAACGCTGATGATAGTTGTTGTTGGAAATAATCAGTAAGACTGCCTGTATGCAAGCGCGTATTGTACACAAATTCTAAATCCTCTGCCATAACAATAGTAATAATTTCACTTTAGTTTCCGCACAAAAAAATTTATATTTCGAATTGTCGATATTGTATGTTCAGCATTCATTAATAAACTAACTGAACTCAAAACCAAAATCACAAACGAAAGAAAGAAAAGGAAGCAAACATCTGCATTGAATTAACATAAAAAGAATTCAAAATATAAAAAAAATACCTGGAAACAACAATCTGCATTGTATTTGCAGAAAAATAACCCAAAATGTGTATAAAAATAATTTATTTCACACAAATTGTATAGGGGTCTGGCGAGGCATATGTGTTTGTTCGAGGGGGGAATTTTTTGGCAGTTTTCTTCGTGTTGGAACGATATTTAAGAATTTTTTTTTTTAAAATAGAAAGCCAACAATATTTTAGGTGGCTACTGGGAAATACAGGTATCTACCTAAACTAGAAGTATGTTTAACGCTCAAAAATGAAATATGCCTGGCCAGAACCATGTGTTTGTCCAAGGGTTAAGTATGTCCAGTTTTCAATCCAACTTTTCAAACAATTCAAGCTCCATACGAGGAACATGATGAATGTATGCTATTTCGTAACAATTTTTCTTTGTAATAATGTGATATTTCTTCGATCTCTTAGTTTTTTCTTCTGGGCTTAATTCGGGCTCAAGATCATTTTTTTAATAAAAAACAATCTTTTATTTGAGTTTTTATTCTTAATTTTTTAATTCGTCTAATATTTCGAACTTTGCCGGAGTTCATCATCATCTTAAACTTTAAGAAGTTTAAGGCAATATCTGTTCGTGTTGTCTCTCTACCAAAATTGTTAAGTGTTAAACTTTATGTTTAACGTTTAATATTGTACCTGATGATGAATTCCGGCGGAGTTCGAAATATTGAACGAATTAAAAATTAGGAATAAACACACAAATACAAGATGGTTTTTTATTAAAAACGTGACCTTGAGCCCGAATTAAGCGCGGAAGCAATTTTTCTTTGTTAAACAAAAAAAAAAATTGTTTCTTCAATATTTTAGTTTTGCGTCTTTGTATATACATTTCAAGGTGACTAGCATTCTATGAAATGTATTGCTAACTGTTTTGCTGTCTTAACAATTTGTGTTTTGTTTTTTTCACATATTTACTTTTTCACAACCTGTTTCAATAAAATATTAGAAATGTATACACAGCTGTTTTGTCTGTTTCTAGAAAACCCATTTAATAAACATGTTTTATTTGTATACCAAAAAGTGATACATTTGATAGTAGCAGTTGAAGATCCTAATAAGTCCACAAAATAAATCGCTTGTAGCGACATGTCATGATTAATAGGGGTTAGGAGTTAGAAATAACCAGACAAAAACGCTTGCAGTTTCGAGTAAACATAGCTATAATAGATATATTGTAATTTCATTTAATGGTCACGGACAAAATGCCATTGCCAAATGTTGATATTTAAGCAATTATTTATGCTTAGTTAAGATTCTTTTTAGAAATACCGCGAGCAGGTAAAATAACTTTATCGTACAGAAAGTCTTTACGTTACACCCCCCCTTTATTTGTAGTTGCTATCTGGCTACATTTTGCTCGAAACTGGTTTTGTGCAAACGTGAAATTTTACCATTAAAGTTTCCCAGGATATCATATACTCGTAGTTTTTATCTCTCATCTTAAAATAAAAACATTTGAGTTGGGTGCACATTTTTCTTATTTGCAAGTACTGGATAGAAACTTTCAAAATGGTTTTTGTTTCATTGTATGACTGTGTGTGTGTGTTTGTGCGCGTGTGTAAGTGTGTACGTGTGCTTGTATGTGTAAAAGTTGAATCTTGCCCATAAATTTGAAAAGATTTTAAAGTCGATTAGTCTCTGTAAATAACACTGTATAAAACTGATAAAACATTCAGGATAGTCGAGTTACTTTTAATCTGTATAAAATATCCATTAAATTTGTTTCTTAATTAATAGTTTTTGGATGTACATGACTTTTGTAATCTGTATCAAAAGAGTAGTTTCTTGTGTCAAAAATTTAATAAACCTTTTTGACTATAACACAAAAAATTTACCCTACGATAAGCTTCAATTAAAGCTTATGTTTATTTCAGTCGTTTTTTTATAGATTTTTCTTTATAGATTAAGCCAACTTGAGATTAAAAATTATTTAAATAAAGGTCTTTTTCCAATGTTTATACTTAAATAAATTGGCAATTGCAAGAACGCAAAGTTCTAGAAAGCCTGTTATTCTTCTGAAATTTTAATTTTGTTAAATTTAAGATAAAGTATAAGATTTGGTTTGGAAAAGAAAATTGAACATTTTAGTTTACAAATGCATCCAATTTGCTTCGCCACTCGCTTCATTTTGTATTTTATCGGATTTCTTTTTACATAGTCTTATTTTAAGTGAAATTCTAAAATAAATAAAATTCCAAAGTCATTGAGAGGTCAAAGCAGATGCGGTGGACTCTTCACATGCCCCTCTTTCAGAATTTCTATTTAGTTTGGTGGTGCTTTTTAAGTCGTCACACTGTGTAACTATTTACTTAATCTATATATAAATAGGCGTAGGAAAAACAGTTTGGTACCATTTTTCCCTGTGTTTTTCAACCGATTTGGCTAATTTTGCTTTTAAATGAATAAGAGTTGGGAGAAGTAGTGCACAAAATACTTTTTGTGACTTTTGACCTGAAATATGAGCGTTCAATACAGACCATTGCTGTATCAAACATTTCTCTCTCAAACATTTCTCTCTATCTCTTATGGATACCCTACAATAAGCATTTTTTTATGTAATATATACTCTTCATGCTTTGACTACTATTGATAATTACCATCACCATTGAGTATATGATATAAATCCGATAGGGAGAATATGGTAAATTCAAGCTATGTTGACATAGTTTATGAATTCAGTTTCAAAAAAGCTAATTTACTTTATAGTAAATTAAATGTAATTACAGAATACATAAATAATAATAGTCTTAATAGTTCAATAAATTTTTTCTATACGGAGTTCTTTACCATGTGTGTATATTGGGATTGTGAAATTTCTTACAAACAGTAAATTTTGAAAAATTCCTATTATTTTGATATCAAAATTATGACGACGTCTCGAAAACTGTAGCTTTTTTCAAAACAACGTATTTTTGTATGAATAGTCATTGGCTGAGAAATATAATGGTATACGAAAGCTTTTTTGGTAATATTTTTCACGGATGGTATATTAAAAAGTTTTCCGTTATTATGACATAAAAATTATTGCGCTATCTCGATAACTGTAGCTTTTCTTCTCAGTACAACGTATTTTTGATTGAAAAGTCATTGGTTAGCACTGAGCGAAAAACTGAAAATAGAAATAGATTCGTTTGTTGACCCTTTTATACGCTCATCTGAGAACGAAAGCGATTTCACATCACAGTGTAGGTCGAAGGTCACAGTGAAAAGGTCGAATTTCGACCACTGGCGAATTTTGGTTTCGATAATTTAACTTTGATTAACTTAACTTTGATTTTCTTTTATTGGAATTACTTAGCTCTGGCTTTCTTTTGAATTCTGATCTACCAGTCGTTTTTCAATTATCAACTTTGATTTTTTTTTTTCGTGAAAGTAGACGTAATTTTCTAACTTTTTCCATACTTTTTTATGTTTCGATGTTTTTAATACCCCCCTCCCAGAGCGATGAAAATGGGTACGAAAAAATGAGAAGGCGAACGGGGTGTCGTTTTTCTTGATAACCAGATGTCGTATCGAAATTCTGCGGGCGACATTTTGTTGGTAATCACGTCAAGCATGTCCTGATCTAGGATATTTCCAAAATATAAAAAATTGACAAAATGGCGCGATTTTTATAAAAAGTTTTTTGGGATTTTTGTCCCACCCCTCCCCCGGTATCAGAGTTAGCTCAATTATCCTAGTTCAGGACCTGTCTGACGTGATTGCATCCGACTTCTGGTTTTCGAGAAAAACGACACCACAGTTTGAAAAAAGTGATTTCGAGAAAAACGCATTTAAAGTTTTATTACAGCGCTTCGGCGCGTGTATATTAGGGATGTCAATCCCGGGATCCCTAAATCCCAGGATCCCCATCTATTCTAAGACCCGAATATTCCGGGATTATTCGATTCGAATCCCGGGATTGTTAAAAACAATTTTTTTAATATCTAAAATTTTTTTTAAACTACCATTACATATATCCTCCTTTCAACGATCAGCAATCGAACTAACAAGCGTTGAGGCGGAGCTTCTTCTCTGCTTCTTCTCTGCAGGTCTTATATGCAATAAATTAAGTTCTAAGTTAAAAGATAAAACCATTAATGCTTTAATTTCATAAAGATCGTATTTTGATCAAAAGAAGAAGGAATATTTTTACTGAGCTTTAAATAGAAAGAGTATTGTATTTATTTTTTACTTAAATGTATTAACTTTTTTATTTTAATTTGAATGTGCTATAGCATATAATTAAAGGGAGGTTTTAGGTCAAAGCGGTTAAAATTAAGGCATATTTTAGAAGATTTTTTCTAAAAAATTTTGTTACATGTACAAAAAATTTAATTTGCATATTAATTTTACATCATCACGCACGCTGATCGCCCGAAAATAAAATGCTTTTGAAGAAAGACTCTTGAATGCACATCTTTTACCAAAATGGAAAATTAAGAAAATTACGAAGCGTGGGAAAAAGTGGAAAAAATTGACATTATATTTGACCATATTATTGAGTGTAAAACCAAGAAAAATTTTCCTAAGACGCTCATTTTGGTAAAAGATATGTAGAATTATAATAGGAACAGATTAAAATATATTTTCATTGGTTTGAAAAAGTATGTTTCAAGAAAAATCGTGCTTAAAGCTACTCTTCTTAGTCAAATTTACTCTGGCGCACCAGGTTTTAAGCGCTGCAGAATCTGTATTATACGCGGAATTGATATATTGAAGGATAATTAAACAAAAATCAATCTAAAAAATGTAATTTTAAAACAATTGTTGTTTAAATACTGATTTAAAATAATTTTATGTAAGCAGTAACTGCTACAGCTTAGTATGTTGTAGGAACAAAAATTTTTAGGCATTTAATTCTACATGCAAAATTTTGGTGTAGACTCAACACTAATACATACTTACCATAAAGTGTTTGTTGAATGTGTTAGTTGAACGTTATTGTTGAATGTCAAATTTCCACGCCAATTAAATGTACGGCTATATAAAAGGCAGCGAAATTTTGACATTTTAACTCTCCAATCATGGTTGCGAACTTGGCTGCATTGACAATTTTTTCGGTTCAACAGCGTACTAACCAACGAAAAAAAAAATTTCGCTACCTTTTCGCGGTCAAAAACGCGATGCATTTCTTACGGAAGATTTCTTTTCGCTTCTACAGCATACTAAGCTTAAACCAAAAATATGTATTTGTGCATGTATTACAAAAACTATGTTATAAATTACTGAAGATATATGATTGGTCAAATTTTATGTTTGGTTTTTTTTTTTTTGTTGAATTGGTACAAATTGTGCTTCTTTGTTATATCAATTTGATACAGAGTATGTACTATAATAGAATAGAAGTGAATGTGTTGCACTTTTTGGCAAAAAAAAAAAAATATCGAAATAAAAACTTCTTGAATTTCGGGACGATCCTGGGATCTCGGGATTGTATTTTCAGATCCCGAAAATCCCGGGATCGAAAAAACTGCAAAAAATGTCATCCCTAGTGTATATACATATATAGCTCTGTAACTCCAAAAATAATTCGAATTTTAAAAAATCGTTTTAAGGCATTATCTTTTAAAGGATTTTGGAAGACATTTATGAAAAAAAACCAACAAATTTTTTTTAACCACAGGTCAACTTAAGGTATGTTTTTGCCTCAAAAACTGAACTTTTTCGATCACTACTCAAAATGCATAAATACTACGATGTATTTGAAAAAACTTGCCAAAAAAACTTTTTTATAAATTTTTATACCCTCACGTTTAAAAAACCGTAATAGGGGTATATTAACTTTGTCACTCCGTTTGTAACGCCGATAAGGAGGCGTGGCCGGTATAGAAAAGTATATATATTCTTGATCAGCATCACCTCCTGAGTCGATTTAGCCATGTCCGTCTGTCCGTCTATCTGTCTGTGATCACGATTGCAGTCGTAATTTTATAGCTATCGTACGAAATTCAATATATAAGCTTTTTATTTAAAAATGGAAGTCAAGTTCGAAAATAAGCCAAATCGGATGAAAACCACGCCTGCCTCCCATACGAAGTGGCTTAACCAAAACGGTAAAATCTCTTTAAATTCTACAAAAACTAATAAAATTACTTCAAATTTTGATCATTAGCTTTAACAATTAATATCGACTTTGAGTATGAAATCTGTAAAAATCAGATGGAAATTACGTCTACCTCCCATACAAAGTGACTTAACCAAAACGGTAAAATCTCTTAATTCCACAAAAATTAATCTAATCACTTAAAATTTTGCACATAAACTTGAACAATTAATGTGTACTTTAAATATGAAATTTGGAAAAATCGAATGGAAACCACGTCTGCCTCCCATACAAGTGAGTTTACCAAAACGGTAAAATCTCTTTCAATTCCGCAAAAATTAATCTAATGACTTCAAATATTGCACGTAAGCTTTAACAATTAATATGTACTTTAAATACAAAATATGGAAAAATCTAATGAAAACCATGGCTACCTCCCATACAAAGTGAGGTAACCACGTATGAAATTTGTAAAAGTCGAATAAAAATCACGTTTACCTTCCAAAAATTAACCTAATGTCTTCAAAACAATTCAAATTGTCTTTCACGATTGTTTCGCCTAATCAATAATTCACGTATGGTTCCATCAATTCCTCTAAATAAATCTATCCCTTTCTTTTCAGGTCAAAGACCAAACCTTGTTTGTATAAGGCGCATGCCTTGGTTCTTTGATCTTTTTTTTTAAAAAAAAATATTTAATTATCCACGCGAGTTTGATATTAAAAAAAAAAACTGAAAATACAAAATTACGTAATCACAATAGTAAAATCTTTTTCAATTAAAAAAAAAAATGAATGCTTGAACTTGATGTTGTACACAAAAGCTTTAATAAATAAAAAGGACTGTGAGTTTCAAATGTGAAATATTCGGATAAGAACCGCGACCAATAAAAGTGACGTCATCAAAACAATAGAGCATTTAAGACTTCAAGCAATTTAAAATATGACAGTGGAGTATTTTAACTTCGGTCCAGTCGAAGTAAATTTCTTACTATTTTTTTATTCTTTATACTCTATTGAGTATTCTTTTATGAGTATTTGTATTTCTGAGTATTTGTATGAGTATTTGTATGAGTTTGTTCATTCATATCGCAATCGTTATTCAGTTTTAATCATAACTGATGTAAACATCATTACTTCTTGGAATTTATTTTTTTTACATTTCACTATTAATTTTACACTGATTGTTTGTATTTTTTTTTTCATTTTTTACTAATTATTTTTTTAATTCAGCATTTATTTTGAATTATTAATCTTTTGAATTATGTAGATAATTATTATTATTTTGCACTCATTTCCGTTTCTAAAGTTTAGTATATAATTCTAGTTTTACAAATTCTCTGGTTTGCAGATTGTACGTATAAATCAAGATAATTTACGTTACACGTCAACTATGAAGCATAAGATATACGCATACAAATACAATAGTGTATGGTAAAAAGAAAGCAACTTTCGAAATAGCGCTGTCATGTCATCCAGTGATTTACACTTTCAGGGGAGTTTTTGTTGTTGTTTTCAGAGCTTTCTACAGCGTATAAATTAATAGTAATTGACTGTGTTGGAAACTTGCTGACCTTGTGCTTAGAAAAAAAATGGTGTATTTCTGTGTAGGCACACTTAATTTTAATTAGGAAATAATGGAATTTGTTTGAAATTCATTCCAGTGACTAATTTAAAATGATTAACCTTACTTGAGGAAAACTAGTTATGTTTAGTTTATACAAGGTTTGTTATCCTTTGATTCCGAATCTCAAGAATTTGTTCATTTCTACATTTTATAATCAAGTTTATTCCATGAAAGGTAGGGAAGGAAGTGCCCTATGTTGTTTTTTTTTTCTCGGTTTTCCCTTTATTTGTGCAACTTTGTCATTTTAAATTTTAATGTTAATTTTGAACTTAATTAATGTAAAATTCTATATGCATAAGGAGACGTTTTTTGAACTTTAGCTTTGTTAATGTGTAATTTATACTGTAGGAAAGCAGGAAATACCATGTCCCCATAAATAACAGAATTAGCACACCATTTTAAGTAAACTCTTTATTGTATACGGACTGCTTTAAAAATAAAACATTTCGATTTGTTTCCCATTCAAAGCTTTAAAATATGTACCCCAAAGGTAGAGCAGCTAGATTCTGATCGAAAATAATAGCGTTTTTTTAGCATTAAGTGACTGCGGGAATGAAAATATCTTTAATATAAATCACGTTCACTCAATAACACAAAAATAAATGGGTTAAGTTATCAAGCGTATCCGTTCGTTTTAGATACATTGCGACGCATTCTTTGCAAATGGCTGTAATTTATGAGACTGTACATACGTAAATAAATATTATTTATTTGCTTTTATGCTTTCAAGATTTCCTTTTATGGTTGCTGAACACTTTTCCACTAAAGTGGTTTACGATATAGAGTTTCATTCTTTTGATTTAGTTAGCAGTTGCCAAGTCCTTTGGGGAAAAAATATTTAAAAATATTGCAAAAAATTATAAAAAAAAAATGTTCGTATGATTTCATTGTTCTTGCAGCTTAATGTTTAGAGTTTTCTTTTTGTTTCCTTAAGAAATTGCTGGGGTGGTGTGGTGCTTTTGAACAAAATGATTAAGGATACCTACACTCAGAAAAAAGTTTCTCAGAATATGAGAAAAAAGGCGGCATCGTATTTAGAGAAAAATGGTATTGACTTTGCTCCAGAGAATGCTTTCCTCTAAATGTGATTCAAAAATTTCCTAAAAATGCTAAAAAGCTACCATGAAAAAGAGAAATATTTTCTCATCAATGAAGATACCTTCTCTTTAATAGAAAAATATATCTTTATAACAGGTTCAACCGTTTCTTTTATTGTGTAAGCTTTTCCCGAAAACAGAGTAATATTTATTTAATTTTAATTAATCCTTTATTTAAATTGATTTTATAGTTTCGCACTAGAGAGATATATTTTCTTAATATTGGTACAACATATTTCCTTATTGCGTACATTTTTCTCTAAGGGCCATTTTGTTCACAGAGAGATAAATTTATCCCCGAGTTAATTCCATGATTTTTCCAGTTTTTCATTTGTTCACAGTGAGTTAAGCATTTAACTCTTCAAGCTGGAGATAAAAATGGTGGCGAGATAGCTTAACCCCAGAAATATTTAACTCGTGAAAATTGGTGAGTTAAGATTTTTAATTCGCTCTTATCTCTCTCATTTTAATATTTTTTATTTACTTGGTGTCAAAACATTGAAAATATAGATTTTTAAACATAGGGAAACAGTATTGGGGGTTACTGATTTCGAATCTAGTGTCAAAATTTTAATATTCAAGATGTTGGATAAGGTTGCCACCTAAATTTTTTATTTTTACGAATTCGGGGCTGGCGCAAACTAAAAGGTAAAAATGGGTCGCTGAATCCGAATCCGTGGTCAGAATTTTAAAATTCGAAAATTTTTCTACACATAGGGCTGCCACCTAAAAATGTTTTATTTTAAGAATTTTAAACATGAGGGAACAGTATTGGGGGGCTACTGATTTCAAATCTGAACTCAAAATTTTTAAATTCAAGATGATGGATAGGGTTGCCACCTTAATTTTTTAAATTTCTACGAATTCGGGGCTGCGAAAAAATGGTATACCAAAAATGGGTCGCTGAATACGAATCCATAGTCAGAATTTCAATATTATAAAGTTTTGAAATAATGGGTTGCCACCTAATAATATGTATTTTTAAGAATTTTAAACATTATTTAACAGTGTTAAGGAGTCACTGATTTCGAATCTGATGTCAGAATTTTAAAATTAAAAATGGTGGATAGGGCTGCCACCTTATTTTTTTGTATTTTTATGAATTCGGGGCTGGCAAAAAATGGTACTTCAAAAATGGGTCGCTGAATACGAATCCATGGTCAGAATTTCGAAATTATAAAGTTTTGGAATAATAGGGTTGCCACCTAATAATATGCATTTTACGAATTTGAAACATTATTTAACAGTGTTAGGGAGTCACTGATTTCGAATCTGAAGTCAGAATTTTAAAATTCAAGATGGTGAATAGGGTTGCCACCTTAATTTTTTATTTTTATGAATTCGGGGCTGGTGCGAACTAAAAGGTAAAAATGAGTCGCTGAATCCGAATGGTCAGAATTTCAAAATAATAAAATTTTATAAAAATAGGGCTGTCACCTGATAATATGTATTTTCAAAAGTAAAAGCAACCCTATTGTTTCAAAATTTTATAATTTTGAAATTCTGACCACGGATTCGGATTCAGCGACTCATTTTTAGCACACCATTTTTTTGCCAGCCCCGAATTCATGAAAATACAAAAAATTAAGCTGGCAACCCTATCCAGCATCTTTGAATTTTAAAATTTCTGACTTTAGATTCGAAATCAGCGGCCCCTTAATACTGATAAATGACGTTTAAAACTCTTAAAAATACATATTAGGTGGCAATACTGTGGTAAAAATTTAGGTGGCAACCCTAACCTCCATCTTAAATTTTAAGACTGTGACATATTCGAAATCAAATCCGTTGTCAGAATTTCAAAATTACAAGAATTCGCAAAAATAAAAAAAAATCTAGGTGGAACTGCGTAAACCGACTTAAAAACAAACAATTAGTAGGCAAAATCATTCCATTTTGTCCACATTTCAACTTTTCCACATATCAAGTTTCTTCATTTCAACTATTCTCCATTGGGCGACTAGATTTTTGCTGACTATGATTCACGCAAACTTGCTATTTGACTGCCTCGACTGGCAGGGAGTTGAAAAATTAATGGAACTTGAAACCATTGAATGAATCCATTCATGCAGATCTCTGGTGTGTGGCTCTTCGATTCAAACACGAGCACTACCCAGTGTTGCAACTCATTACATTTGCTCCGTAGCAAAATGTTTATCAAATCTGACTGCATTGTACTCAACAAATTTTTAAGCCTAGCAGTAATCACACTGTAAATTGCTGTAGCTCAGTCGTTTTTAGATTTATCAACTTTGGGTTTTTTTACGTGAAAGTGGATGTAATTTAATTTTCTAACTTTTTTCGTACTTTTTTCGTACTTTTTTATGTTTCGATGTTTTTTATCCCCCCTCCCAGATCGATGAAAATGGGTACGTAAAAATGAGAAGGCAAACGGGATGTCGCTTTTCTTGATCAGGTCGTCAGGCAGGTCCTGAACTAGGATATTTCCAAAATATAAAAAATTGAAAAATGGCTTGGTTTTTTCAAAAAAAGTTTAAAAATTAGCTGTTTTTGGGGTTTTTGCCCCACCTCTCTCCCGGTAGTAGGGTTAGCATGCCTGACGTGATTACCTACAAAATGCCGCCCGTCGCATCTTCATCCGATTTCTAGTTCTCGAGAAAAACGACAAACTTTAAGAAATCCTTTTAAGGCATTATTTTTGAAGGATTTTAGAAGAAATTAATGAAAAAAAAATTAAAAAAATTTTTTAACCGCAGGTCAGAAAAAAAGTCAGCCGAACACCGACTCAAAAGTTAGAGAGGGACTCTTAAACACTATTTGCTCATAATTTATATTATTTTGCTTATCTTGGGTATGTGGCATTCCGAAGAAAAAAAAAAGGTTACATTCAAGCAACATGATTTTTTTGAAAAAAAGGAGTTTAGGAGAGCCAAAACGACTCATTGGGGATTTCTCCGATTCAAAAAAAAAAAAAAAAAAAAATTATGGAGAATTAATTTTTAAGAGGCGGCCCTCTAACTTTTGAGTCGGTGTCCGGCGAAATCTAAATTTCGATCCGGCTTATGTTATGTTCAATTATGTTGGCGTAAAGGCCCAACCAAGTTATGCTTAAGTAAACAAAAGTCTCAGAGAAAACTATGATTAAGTAGAAAAGTCGCCCAAGTTGATTGATTTCATGCTTAACAAAATGTCGAACGTTAACAAAATCTTGACAAAAATATATTAAAAATGTTAAAAAGTTCTTTGAAAAATTTGTTAAAGTAGTGCCTGTCAGCTTTTTCCACAGGAAACTCTACCGTGACCAAAAAAATTAAAACTTATTACAAATTTTTTATTTTATGATATTATCTAAGAGAAACATTTTCATTTTATTAATTTAAGCAATTTGTACATAAATTCATTAACCATGATGATAAAATCGTCTGCACTATTTCACAAATGTAGTTTTCCTTTTTCGTAAATACTTAGTAAATGTTTCGTAAACATTTTTGTTTTAGTACAAATGGAAGGCATTGGCTAAAGATAATGAAAAAAATGTTTAATGCAAGGCAAAGCAAAATATATTAAATTTGTTTTTAATTACTAAATTACATAATTACCCAACTACCTAATTTCTTAATTACCCAATTACATTGCAATGGAAAAATATGTCGCGTGATAGATGTCGCGTGCTAGAATATACTTAAGCTTAAAAAAACAACAACGATGGTAACCATTTCAACATGACAGCTATCACTACAAGGCTACATTAACCCATTTAAGTTTAAAGTTAATTGCTTTGAAATTTGATGTTGCGTTTTTCAGATTTCTGCATTTTTCTAGATGCAGTTGAAAACGAGTTCCATTTTCTGTCGCGTGTTAGATCGCATGTTTATTGCTATTATATTGAAAACATAAAATCTTCGGAACCTACCTTTTGTTCTAAACATTTTGCTACGAAAATGCTTTCGAAAAATAAAAACCAAAAATTTTTTCTTAATTTTTTTTATTTTTTCACCGAATGGTGAAGGCGTACGAATGTCGCGTGCTTGACAGTGGAAATGCCCTTATGTTTTTATGTTTTCGAACACTTTTTTTATAAGTTTTTCAACAAAATTGGGATCTGCATTCATTTCAAATCAATAAATTAACGTAATTTTTTTTTTAATTGACTGAAAAAAATGTTGTATACGTATGTTAAAAAGGGTTGCTATCAGCTAACACAAAAACATGTTTACTGTGCTGCTTGGCTTATAAGCTGTGGTAAAAGTAAAATTTCACAGAAAAACGATACAAATTTTCCATAATTTGCTTAAATATGCACAAACAAAAAAGCAATCTTTTTCATTAAAAAATTTGGCATACAAAAAATTGAATTTTAAGTAAACACATTCTCAATACTGTTAGCAACCCTATTCCTCTTAGCAAACTACGATGTCAAGCGCTCTCTCTCAAGTTTAAAAAAGTAAACGAAAGTTGCAAAACTGAACAAAAGGAATGCTTAGACCATTATTTAATTATTATAAGGATATTCGTATTTTTTGACGTATGCTTAAATTTTTTGTCAAAAATATTTTGACAATCTGCCAACAGTGTTTTGTGATGTTGGATAAAAAAAGGTATGTTTCAGTGTTTTGTTGTGCATTTTTCTAATGTAAAAAGTAGTTTTTCAATGATTTCTTTCGCAATGGCGTAGGTATTGCGCCAAGTGTATGCTTGGAATTTAGAAAGTAGCTTTGCAAATTTAAAATAAAAAGTTCTTGTCATTGCGCAAGACCTTTTAAACAAATTTAATAAATTGAACGAGTAATTTTGAAAAAGTGAGTATCCACAATCAGCAAATTAAAACAGATACTGTATATAATAATAATCAGATTTTTGAACCAAAAAAGCATTATAAAGAAGCTGTCGCACCGCCGTTTTGAAGGTACCATTAGAATCCTCTCACATTGTAGAGCTTGATTTTCTATTGATTTTTAAAATTTTGATTGTTAAAATTTGGAGCAATATATAATAATTATTTGTGATTTTTATTTTTTTCATGCCAAAAATTTTCCCGATTTATTTTAAGGAAAAAATAACCAGTACTGTCTGATTTTTATTTTTTAGAAAAAAATAATAAGCAAAACTTGCCCGATATCTTTTTGAGCACAAATTAACTAGTAGGTTTTGATATTTATCTAAGGCAAAAATAAAAAGTAAAATTTGCCCGATATATTTTTGACCTCAAAATAACTAGCAAATTTTTATTGATATTTTTTAAGGCAAAAAACTTTTTAACAAAAAAAAAACAACAACTTCAAAACCACTACAAAGTAAAAAATAGTTTCAAATTACTTTTCACATTAATTCTTGGTCAAATTTGTTAATTTATTTATATATATTATTAAAATGGAAATCTTATTACTATAAATTTTTTTCTTTTTTGTATTGTTATCATAAATATATTAATTTCTCCATGAATATAATATATATAAATAAATTAACAAATTTGACCAAGAATTAATGTGAAAAGTAATTTAAAAGTATTTTTTACTTTGTAGTGGTTTTGAAGTTGGTTTTTATTTCTTCCTTTTTAGAGATTATGATAACAATTTTCCCATTTTTGCAACGAATTTTCATACCCTAGTGTCAACATTAACTGAAAAACAGTATTTTTCTTATATTGCCACGCCCTTCTGTCCAGTAACGCCCACTTGACCTTACATTTTCATAATTATGCCTACCCCTGTACCTAATTTCAGTATCCTAGTGTCAATATTATTCGAGTTATGGCGTTTTTCTAATAATGCCACGCCTTTGTCGAACATCGCCCACTTTTTTGACCGTAATTTGCAATAATTGTTCCAACCCTTGTACCAATTTCCAGTACCCTAGTGTCAATATTAACTGAGATGCAGTATTTTTCTTACATTGCCACGCCCTTTTGTCCAAAAACAAAGTGGCCGTTTTAAGGCGTCACAGTAAATTTATATAATTATGCCTACCCCTGTACCTAATTTCAGTACCCTAGTGTCAATATTATTCGAGTTACAGCGTTTTTATTATTTTCCCACGCCTTTTATCGAATTACGCCTACTTTTTAAACATAAGTTTTAATAATTGTGCCAACCCCTGGACTAAATTTCAGTACTCTGGTGTTAATGTTATTAGATATACAAAGTGTTTCTTATATTGCCACGCCCCTGTGTCGAATACCACCCACTTTTTTAGACGGGCACCTCCGCGCCTGATATCTCTATCTGTTGACAAAAAATTGTGGCAATTGGGCAAGTACTTTAGGAGTTATCGATGTACATTAGGGCGGGTTGATTTGTATGGATGAAAAAAAAAAAATGAAAAATCGTATAGCAAAAACGTAATCTACATAAAATTCTAAAAAAATTCACCCAAGAAACCATAGGTCTAAAATCAAACCCTAATTTGCGCCTCTCGACTTGAATTTTTTTTTTCCTCTTCTTTTGTTAAATTTTTTTTTTTTTAAAAATATATTATGTTTTATTATATTATAGTTTATGCAATACAGGTTTTGTTTTGAGGCTAATCAAAATATTCAATTATCAAAAAAGCAGTTGAACCCCAAATTGCATCTCCTCTTATTTGCGTTCTATATGAAAAATAGTTAGAACACGTTTTACCTAAACTGCGTTTTGCAAAAAACAAAGAATAATTAAAAAAATATTTTTTTTTGTAATAAAATATGCAAAACATACTTCTTACAACAGGAAAAAACATGACCTCTAATCCAGCTTATTTGATCTATAGAAATATAGATCAAATAGTAGTAACTATAGAAAGTCATGCCAAAGTACCTAGAATGGAGAGTAAAAAAGACTTAACAAAATTAACATATCACCAATAAGTAAAGTTTTCTTTGTATTCTTTAATTGCTTCTTTGTATGTATTAAAGACCTTACTTGTTTTAATGACACAAAATTTGTTAATGGTAAAAAAATTACTGAAAAATTACTGAAATATTGTTTAAGTCAAAACTCTACTTTTGTTTGTTTTTATTTGCATTATAAAATAAGAATTGTTTATCTATGTTTCTTATAAAAATATTAAATATAAAATTATATCCAAACTTTTTTACTTGGGTGAAAATTTTTTTAATGTAAAAAAATTTTGAGGGTAGAAAAGAGGGCATATAAATTTTCAAGTCGAGAGGCGCGGATTAGGATTTTATTTTAGATACATGGTTTCTTCGGAGAATTTTCTCAGAATTTTATGTAGATTACGTTTTTGCTATACGATTTACAAATAAAAAAAATCAACCCGCCCTAATGTACACACATTAAAAAAAAAAAACCAACCAACTTGAGAACCTCCTCCTTTTCGAAGTCGGTTAAAATTAAAAAACAAAATTTCACCAATATATTTATATTTCAGCGGTGGGAAAAATAAGCGGTACGCAGTTCAAAGCATTTTCTAGGGTGTGTGAGAAACATATACATATATCTATAATATATTTATATATATAAATTTTTTTATTTGTTAGTTAAAAGAATAAAAAGCATTAAGGGAGTATTCCTAGTTGGAAGGCTGTTTTTGGACCCTTTTTGAAAAGGTTCTCATTTGAAAACTCAAAGAGTTATTTAAATTCTTTTTTTTTAATTGTATTAAGAACATATTATATAAAATAAAAACTTTTTTCCTTTGTACGAGGGATGTTCAAAAAGTTGTCAGCCTTCAAATTTGGGCGTCGAAAAAAAGGTATGCTGCTTGCAACCCGGATAACTCGACTTCGGATCATCTGAAATGGAAAAAGTAAACGGCGTTAGATTCAGTACAGATGTTATTCTGGTCCCTACCTCAATCATAATTTTGCGATTTTTTTTTTACAAAATGGCGGTCATTGAAAAAGGAAAAACTGATTTTAGGTCTTTTTTTAAAAAAAATATAAAAAATTGTTTAAAATTGTGATTTAATTAGGGACCAGAATAATGACAATTCTGCGTCGATTGCACTTTGTTTTATCAAAATCGGTTCAGTAGAACCGGAGAAAAAGGACTTCGAAGTTCAAAAACGTGATTTTGAAAAACTTGAAGAAAATTTTAGGCAATAAAACATTTTTTTTGTGAAATACTTACATATATCAATCTGCAATGCCAGCCCCATTAAGAACTCTTTCCTCTTCTTCAAAAAATGAGGACTCAGCGGCTTTTTGTGCTCTTCGGGCAGTTTTACCTTCTTTTGATGCGGCCAGAGCTCTGGCTTCGGACCTTTTCAAACGTCCTTCGTTCCGAGACAAAGCGAAATCATATGTGACGTTGCCAATCAGGATGCCCATTAGTTTCATTATTTGAAGTATTGGCAAAAAACCTTCGTTAAATATGACAGATATTTTTTTGCCAATGCACTTGTTAATTCGGTGTCCTCATCTCTTTCGTGTTGGTTACCACGAAACTGGCGTTTCAAGGGACAAGTTTTTCGATTACTACCAGTGTTTCTTTTATTTTTATTTCTATTACTTTTTCTATCCATTGTCTTTACCACAAACCCAAATTCTTATCAAAATTGTACTTTTCCGGTTTATAACTCAATTCAAAGTGAATTAAACGCTGCCAACATTCGAATACCTAAGCTCTAAAATGTGTATTCATTTCATTTTAAAATGCGTATACAAACAAGTTATTACCTACTAAAGAACGCGTTGAACGAAATTCGGTGGTTGCTTCAAACCGTTGCATTCAAAAAGTAGCCAAATTAAGCAAATCACATTTTGGCGAAAACATTGCTGGACAAAAATTTTGAATTTCAAAAAACTCTTTTAGAACGATATTCTCCAAGTTATAACAATATGCAAAAAAAAAATTCGAAAAATTTTTGCCAACCAGGAATACTCCCTTAATAATTATAATAATTTATTGCTCAAAATTTAAAAAGTCAAAAGGTAGTTATTATTTTTTCTTTTTATTATAAAATTCATACTTGGTACGGTATCTGAACTTACTATATAGGGTTGTAACACAATACCAATTAAAATTTTTAACAGAAAGTATGCCTGTAACGTGTTTTATTTGTCGCAAAACATGGATTGGCGAAAATATAACAAAATATGCTTTCAGTTCCTTTAGAACTGAAAATCCGTCAGCGATGGTAAAAATATGCGGTATGCAGTTAATGACTTTTCAAGATAGAACTCTTTATGTACCAAAAATTTAGTTTTTTTATTAGTTTGCTTCCAGCTTAATATATCAAAACATAAAAAACTTTTATAAAAAATCGCGCGATTTTTATAAAATTTTTTTCGACTGCGGCCCTTATTTCCTTAATCTCAACATTACGAATGAATATAATTACATTAAAAAATTTTTAAAAAAATAACTCTAAAACACTTCTTATTTTCTAAATCACAATGCTATTTACACACTACCCTTAAATAATGTAAAAACTTTGGTTTTACATCAATTTGGGACCATTTCAAGAACAAAAATAATCACATTACAAAAACATCTTCAAACATAACAATTTCTAAGTCCAAAAAGAGCTATATCAAGCTATAGCAAGAGATATGCGTGGATTTTCAAGTTTTATACCTCGTTGAATATTGCATTACCTTTCTTTTGATACCCATAAAGATTAGATTTGTGGGAAAATAAAAAAAAATCACATGTTTTTAAGGCCATTTTTTCTAATTTTGGACCCCTATTACTTTTAAACGACTTGAGAGTGGCCCTTAATTTTTTCTCTATTAGCTTTTTTTAGCTCTAAATACACATTTAAAATAACATAAATAAAAAAGTCAATTTTTGATAAAGGGGTCCAAAATTAGAAAAAATGGCCTTAAAAACATGTGATTTTTTATTATTTTCCAACAAATCTAATCTTTCAAAATCTATCAAATCTATCAATCTATCAAAAAATATAATTTCTATTTTTATTTCGTATAAATTACTTAAATGAATTTTCATTCAAGTTAAGTAAAAAAAATATTTTAGTAAGTTACTGATGCACTAAGAAAATGGAGTATTAAAAGTACTAGAGAAAAATTTATTATAGTCAATTAAGTACCAAATAGTATGACATTAATGCAACCGTGTGCATTTTTTGCTCTAATGACATTGCTCTCTTACTTTTATTCTGCTCTCATTTTCAAATAAGCATACCAATTTGAGAAAACGTCAAAATTACGAATAACCTTTAAATAATTAGATCAAGGCTTAGACAAAGCTAGTTTCTTTGGAAACATTCGTTAGAACAATTAATTGTTCTAACCTGACCTAAAAGCTCAATTAACGATTTTCAACTATCAAACAACTAGAATTTGTATTTAAAATCAAGTATGATTTAAACTATGAAACATTTAGAATTTGACTAATTTAAATCAAATAAAATCAACATAATAAATAACAAGGTCATATAGAAAAACTTTAATATCATTGAAATAATTTTAAATTGTAAATTGAGTTTTTTTTAATTTCTTATGATTTTTTTATTTTTGTGTATTTTTGACGTTTACCTGAAAATCAAATACGAGTTTATTTAACATTGCAAAAATATTCATAAAAACAGATATCAAATATTTTGAAAAGGATGGGAAAATCTTTATTAAATAAATTAAAATAGCAAATTTAAAAAATTTCATTTTCAAATATGAAGATTTTACTGTAATCCAACTTTTTTAACAATTATTCAAGTATGCCTCGATTTTTTTTTTCATTCAATATTATAGGGCAGTTCGCGATCTTGTTGCATTGTTGCAAATGCGTTTTGCAAGGGTAGATTATTGTGAGCACACCTTTAATGTAATTATGTTGCAAATGCTTCACAGCAGCGGTATTTTGTTTAAATTTTACGTCAGAATCCTCTAAAAAATCCAAAACTTTCCGAATGTCTTTCTCCGTCCATTTTTTGTTGGTATTTTTACTTCTGATTTTCTTGCTTAGAACTTACTTGCCTTTTGTTATACCATATGCATGAAATTGCATATCAATGCTTTTTGTTTTTGTGAAAGCTGCTTATTTTGCATTTGCAAGGATGCACCAAGATCGTGAACTGCCCTTATATATCTCAACATCGAATAAAGATATAATCGGTTAATAGTCGGAATCGGCGATCATAAATCTTTTGAAATCGACTAAAATATTTAATCATATTAAATGACATGATATTAAAGTACATTTTGAATTAGGAAGATGTCGAGACCAAATTTGGTATAGATAATTTCTAACGTTATATATATTGACTATTCTTATTATTATTGCGATAAAATTAATTTTCAAAAATATGTTGTTTTAAATCACCTTCAGCAGTTGGATAATGGAAACAAATCGTAATGAAAGTTTATATTATACATCATTACACTGATGCAAATCGTTTAAAAAATATCCTGTTTTTTTTTTTGCTATATTCACTGTTTTGCTTCTGTACATACTTTAATTTGTATGTATTTAATAATGCAATTTATATTAGAATCCTTGTTACAGAATTCATATTTTTTTCGTTCAGTTGGATGAAAAAGCAATATTTTTTTAATGTTCGAAGAAGAAAGAGTAAAGGGGAAAACGACTATTCAACGTAACGAAGGCAGCGCCATATCATGTCAGCAAGCTAGGAACACAACTAGAAATTATTAAAGCGATTGCGCACGGCTAGATTAAACCTAGAGCGTCCAATTTGATTTTTGTTTATCTTAGAAAAATATGTATATTCAAATTACTTTTTCTAAGAAATTTGAGGTTTTGGGGGGGGAATTTCCCTCTTTGCACCTCCGTGGATCTGCACCTGTATAAATGCCATTCTTTGAAATTTTTGGAGCTGTTTCAAATATGTAACTTTATTCAAGGATGGCCACCATATCGTTACTCCGTATAGGTCTAATGACCGCTGTATATAGCCAACGAACGATACGGGGAGAAAAGCCTCATCTTGTCCCTATAGCTTTTTTGCAAGTGTACAGCGCAACTGTCGCTTTCTTCGTACGCTCAGAAGAAACTTTGTCACTCCGGTAGTAAAAAGTAATTAAAATAACCTTTAAATGAAAAATTTTGGATGGGCGTGGCAAAAACCAAGTCCGTAACAACTTAATCTAGGATGCACTCAATATGTATACCAAATTTGAGCGAAATCCATCGAGCCGTTTAGATTTGTAGAAAGGTCAAACAAACAAACAAACAGAAAATGGGTTTTATTACTATAGATTAATAATATCAGAAGACTTACCTTAAAGTTTCCATTATAAATTCTACTTAATTCCCAAAAAGTACTAGCTATTGCTTTAAATCTAAGAGAGATAGCTGATATGCTGTTAATATTCTCTCATATGTTTTGGTCAAATTAGAATACTCTATCATTATCATGTCATAATCAAATCTGTGACATTAAAGCAAATCGTGTCAGATGTATATGAATGGTAAAAGAGTCAGATTAAAACTTAATTAACACACTAATTAAAACACACTTAACAACCGCACAAGAAATTAAGCAATAAATTCATTAATTATTATACTCTCTTTTTTCAAAAATTCAGTGTACAAATGATGAAAAAACATATTTTGAATGAAAACATGTGCGTTTAGTTATTTTTCAAACCTTCAACCTTTCTACTTTCATAATTCAAAGTTTTAAGTATGGAACTATTTTAGCAAAAGCAACTCAAGTAGCAGACACACATCAATCAATGTTGAGTGTTTAAGTTTTAAACAAATCTGCGTAAAATTCTATACTTAGCACATGTGGGAGCTGAACCATTGATATAGTGTATGTATATTATTTGTGTGTAAAAGGAACTTCTGCATGAGTGGGGAAATTGTAAGGCAAAAGATCAGCTTTGATAAAGATTCCAAACGTACGCCTATTTTTAAAGAGAGAAATGGCGATTATCTGCTAGCATAAAAACATAAACTTTGTAACATCTAAATCAATAATGGTTTAAAAATTGACGATATCTTTCGATTAGTTTTTTATAACTTAAAGACAATTTTTATTTAAATTACAGAGATAACAGCAGATAACAACAACAACAATAACGCCAACAACGACAAAAGTACATACATTTCATTTAATGAATCAAATTAAATTTTAAATTAGCAAATTAAGGTTATTAAGTGAATTAATTTTAAGTATTAAAAACATGCGACACAATCAAAACAATAAAAATGGCTGACATGATTGAGTAATTGCAATGTAATAAGAAGGGAAAAAAATAATTTCAACTAGTCAAGATCAAAAGTACTTGAAAAAGCAATTCAAATCCATTATCGAAAATATATTATCTCTATTGACAGTATAGTATATAGTATATAAATAAGTGCATACATTGTGTGTATAGCTGAATGTATATCCAACTGAGTATACATACACAATGTATGTTTGTTCAAGATACATACTGTCAAGGCTGCCAAGACAGACAGTCAGACAGTCAGACGAATCGACTGACCGAGCGAACAAACGGCAAACAGACTTGTTCAAATGAAGAGAAAGTTTTTGAAAGCGTTCGTTGTGGTTCGTCGTTCGTGCGCGCCCGTTCGTTTCACATAAATCATTTAGCACCATTCATTTGGCGTCCCACATGAAAACCATCCATCATAAAATTCAGCTACACAGTTCCATTAGAGCAAACGAGCTCAGGCATTACGAAATCTTTTGCCCACTCAGTAAATGTTGAAAGCAACCGGGTGAGCGAGCGAGATGGAAGATAACAACAATTGAACAAACAAAAGAAGGCAACAAATGTTGGAAATAATATTGAAAGCACGGTGATTCGTGTTATCGGGAAAGGTTTGTAAAGCAAAATGGATCCTTTTATTTTATCCTTTTTTTTTTTTTGACAATTAGACAAATAATTAAAAAAATAAATAACAATGATAAAAACATTTGTTTGAATTATTTTTTCAAAATGATAAAA
The DNA here is from genome assembly GCA_963920525.1 of Dichetophora obliterata. Taxonomy (NCBI): domain Eukaryota; kingdom Metazoa; phylum Arthropoda; class Insecta; order Diptera; family Sciomyzidae; genus Dichetophora; species Dichetophora obliterata. The sequence goes on along the minus strand of OY986435.1, from coordinate 14,361,242 downwards.
AATGTTGATCATTAGTTATGACTGAATAAAGCTTGCCTTGAGATAAAAGTTAAATATTCGTCATGCCGAGTTTTTTACCCCAACAACTCTATGTACTTTTTTATAAGCTAATCACGGCTTTGCATGAAAGAGGGGGAGGGGTGTGGTTATGAGTTTTTCATATGAATTTTAAGTTAAAATCGGATTATAAAAAAACTCATCTCTAAATAACACAGTCCAGCAAGTTATGACTTTTTGTTGCAACAGAAAAATAATGGTTTATTTTTGGAAGGAGATGTCATTTTGACCATTTCTGGTGTAAACAGTTGTAATCCAACATATCTGAGTGCTTTTTTATTTGCACTAAATGTTTGCATGGATCACGAGTGCAAACATTTTTAGAATTACACTAATGATGTCTACTACAAAGTTGTTTCTTACCTATACAATGTATACATATATACTGATTTTCTTTACAGAAACACACACCCCCCCACTACAATTGCATTTTTTAATACCCTTTGTTAATTTTTCATTTTACGAGAGCTGTCTTTTAAGTCTTGCGCATAACAATGAAAAAACAGTTGCTTTTCAGTGACATAGGTTTTATTGTTTTTCAAAATATGTATTCTTCAAGATGATCCATACACTTTACATTTGTTTGAACCAATCTTCAAAACAGTTTTGCCACTCTGAATTTGATACTTCTGAAACCAGGTTTTTGAAGTCCTCGACAGAGCACAGTAAAGCGAAAGGGCATGCTAGGCAGATTTAACATTTTGAACATGTAGAACTCTTAGGAAATATCCACTGATCTCAGGAATAATTTTTTTACTTTCCACCGCTTTCCACAAAAAATACAAAAATTCTAGAATGTTGACACAAAAAGTTATATTTTTGTTAAAAAATTTTCTATTTTACTTAATTATATTTTTGAAATATTTCGCAATATCCAAAAGAGTATGTTCTTTTGAAAAAAAAATCAACAAAGAATCTTTTGTTGGTGCTATAAAACGGTATTTAAGGATATATGTGCGTAAAATCGGAGAATTTGGTAAACAATTTTGGAATAAAAAAAGGGTCATCTCATATTTGGCAATTTATTTTTTTTATTTAATCACTTTTTATTTTTGCGACAAGATGCGCAATTTCTTTTAATTTTTTTTCTAATCTATATGAAGGTCCTCAAAATGCCTTTATGTTTATAAATCTGATCTGACCGTTTTGTATGAGATGAACTGAATTTAAAGTCGTTGAGACTGTATGCGGGGTTTGAATATTCTCAACATGTCACACAATATTTTTACACGGAAAAAGAAATTAATATATCCTATAGTAATAAAACTAACCTGCAGTGTAAGACTAATCAGCATCAAACCATGCATTTGTCACGATTTACTAGTTGCAAAAATAGTTTGAATCTAACTAGTTTATGTCAAGTCACAATAAACCAGTTGTAAAACTATTCAAAATCAAAACATATTACATATTGTCAAAATCAACCAGTTCCACAACCAGTTGGAGCTAGGTACCCTATAGGAACAAACTAACTTGTTTTTTAAAACAAGCAATTGAAGAACTAATTTAACTCTGATTTTGAAATGTTTTTTTCAGTGCTGAGGAGTCGGAGTCAAAATAATTATTAAAAATAAATAATATTTCGCATAATTTTGTAAATTTTGTTTAAACCTGCATAAAAGCAGTAATTTTTTTAATTTGCTTGAACCTGTGGAATTATCGACTACGCATTAAAAATGAAACACTCAAGCCATCATGACTGAAATGTCAGTGATAGCTTGAAACTGGAATTTAAACATTGTATTGTATTAACGGTTAAGAAAATGGCAAAAAAAAGTCGATAACGTCAGCAGTTTTTGACCATTTTGCATGTTTACGAAAATTTATTTATTTAATTTTAATTTAATTATTGCAATGCTTCTGCCCTTTTTTTGTTGTAAACCAATTAGAATTCACCACTAAACCGCATGTAATTTGCTTCATGCTCCCCCTTTTTATTTTTAGACCAATCAAAAAGCAGCAATTACACAATCAGCTGTTTCGCAGTCAGTTGTGGGAAAATGAGAATGAGGTTACCCCATTCTCTATTTTAATTAACACATATTACAAAATCAGCTGTTTTTCAAACAGTTGTGGGAGAAAGAGAATGGGGATACCCCACTACTTTAATTAATATGTATTTTAAATTTGAGGTAAAGCCTTTAATAAACGTAGTAAAAAAGTAGGTGCAGAAGTGTGCATGGTCGAAAAATATTATCATGTAATAAGTATTCCTGAGTCAAAGCTGCACGCTGTGAAAATTTAAGATCGGTTAACAGGTCCAGCCTCCAATATATCGCAAAAAAAAGGCGTGCTCCGCCCACTTTTCTTTTGGTACGTATTTCTATTCATTCCAATACTATATATAGCAAATACTGCCGCCGTTGGTTAAAAAATGCCCAAGATATGACGATTTTAAATTTTGGGTTATATGGGCGAGGCCACGCCCCTTTGTCCACTCACAACTTTATAGAGTCAAGAACTTATTATTTCGTAAGAATATCCTTTTGTGAAAATTTAATGGCGATCGGTCCAGTAGTTAAGACTATATTAAGATTTTTTATTTTCCTAAAAAGGGGCGGTCCCACCCACTTTTCTCCTGATACGTATTCCTAATTATGCCAATACCATATGTACCAAATATCATCGACGTAGGTCAAAAATGCCCAAAATATGGCGATTTAAATGTTTGGGTTATATGGGCGGTGCCACGCCCCTTTGTCCAATAAAAACTTCATATAGCCTATTATTCCTTCCAGAGTCATAGTAAAATGCTGTGAAAGTTTCAGGAAGATCGGTCCAAGGGTTTGGTCTCCTATAAAGCACAAACAAACAAACAGACAGACATACATTCATTTTTATTCATTTTAACTTATTGTACAATGTTGCACCTTAGTAAGCGCGGAATATCTTGTGTTATCGAATGATGTTAACATTTTGTAAACAAACCGAAAACTCGGATTTTTTAATGCAACATTTCGAAACTTTTAAAATTATGATATTGGATCATTATTAACATAGGTTTTTTGTAAATATCTTCGGAACTACATAACCGATTTAAGAGTTTGATATCTCGTTTTGAAGAACATGACAACGACTTTAAAAAAAATAAAATAAAATAAAAAAACCAATAAAAATAAATATTTGTATATGTCATTGGTGGTACAATATGAAAATTGGATTTTGCCACGCCCCTCCGCCCACAGACAGAAAATAAAAAATCAGACTTTACAGTGTCACCCGCCTGAATATTCTGAAGATTCCCTGAAAATTTCATCAATATCGGCCCAGCCGTTTTGGAGTCCATACGTTACATATATGCACACATCCTGTTTTCTATATATATAGATTTTTATTAAAAATTAAAATAAAATTTTTTTTAATTGTTTGGTAGGAGTTGGAGTCGCAGTTTATATATAAACATGGTATTTCATCAAATTGTTTTAACTTTAGGCTTTAATTAATATTTTGTTGTAAAAATATATGTTTTTTATTTACAAAATTGAGCTGCAGGCAGACGTTGGTAATTCATTTGTGCACACATGCGAGTTATCTGATAGATGGCCTCAAAATCCTTTGACTCAGAATACTACTAGGTTGGAGCTAGGTATCAGCTCGGAAAACTGCAAAAACCCTTAAAACTGGCAATGCATTCTCCTGCCGTATTACCGTAAAACATCGTTGAATACGTGTAAAAGAGTACGTACAACACAGTAAGTGGATCGACATGCTCTGCCACGAATACGATTTTCCAGCAGATTTTGATGTTGATTATGTCGTTTTATGGGTTAAGCGACTGCAAAAGGTCGTCGGTATCCTTTAGTGACTTTCCGCATGCAGTGACTACCTATCCCGAAATGGTATAGCCTTGATTTACTTGTGAAAATGAGCACGCAACTCGCCGATGTTGATGCAAGATGGAACATGGTTGTTGTTCCCATAGGGCTTTGAGGTTTTTGCACAAAATACTCAATCTCCATATTTTGCTTTCATTTATTTTAAATTCCCCTGGTTAAAACCTCTAAAAGTTTTTCAAATTAAGTAACAGTAATAGTATTTAAGTATTTAATACAAAATAAACATGACTTCACAAACTTTGCAAAAATCTAAGCGAAAGAGTAAACAAAGTAAATTAAATTTAGTTTGCAGGGCTGCTGTTGTCAATACAAACGTTCACTACTATGATACAATTAACAGAGTATTTTTTAATACCATGATACAATTATCAGGGTAATTATGTAAGACTTTTATGCAAGAAAAAACTTTGTAACAATTTATTATATAAGCAAAGTAAGACTTAACCCATCAAAGTCCAGCAGGAAAAAAAAAACGAAATTTTCGTATTATACGCACCTATTCGCTGGAATCCACGCATGCCACGCATGAACGCCTAGTTTTAATTTTTTGCTGATAAATAAAAAATACTGGCAATAATACTTTTGAAATATGGCTGAGTCCTCGAAACACCCGTCAGAGCTTTTTGGCAGTCATTGTGCCAATCCATTGTCAAATGCTTAAAGTCTAGTTGTCCAAATCATTGTCTTAGTTTCCTTGTCTGTTCCAATTCTTGTCCTAACCCTTGCTCAAATTCTTGACCCAATACATTTCCTTTGTCCTTAGCCTTGTCCAAATCCTTGTTCTAGTCCCTGGTCTAATTCTTGACCTTAATCTTGTTGAAATCCTTATCCTAAGCCTTTTCCTTCTGCTATAAGAACGATAAGAAAAAGGATGTTGTAAATTTTTGGCTTTGTTTTTTTTGTTTTCTTTTTGATGTTTTTTAATTGTTTTTCTTTTGGTTTTTGTTTTGTTTTTTTTTTCTTTTTTTTTGTTGTTTTTGTTTTTAATTTTTTTGCTTCGCTTTTTTTTATTTTTGCGATTGTTGAAATCCTTATCCTAAGCCTTTTCCTTCTGCTATAAGAACGATAAGAAAAAGGGATGTTGTAAATTTTTGGCTTTGTTTTCTTTTTGATGTTTTTTAATTGTTTTTCTTTTGGTTTTTGTTTTTGTTTTGTTTTTTTTTTCTTTTTTTTTTGTTGTTTTTGTTTTTAATTTTTTTGCTTCGCTTTTTTTTATTTTTGCGATTGCTTTTTTCCATTTGATTTTGCTTTTTAGCTTATGATTTTCTATACATTTACACTTGCTTTGGCTCATGTTCTTTTGCTTGTTTGCTTCAAAAGTCCGTCATATATTTTTATGACGTCGAAGCGGAAACGTTGACGTGAGAAGAAGAAATATGCCACTGAAGCTAAAAAGCAACTATTTAAATAATGCCATCTTTGAAATAAAACACGAATATAACATAAATGATTACTGTTGATATATGTTATTTGGTATATTTCACTATAATTTCCGTGAAATACACTGAAAATGATGGTGCGCCGAATTACCCCAAATTTTTGGTTCTTGGAAAATCCCTCATAACTTGCAAATGTTATAATTTTCCGTTTGGTTGTTTGTTTGTTTTTTTATTTGGCCTCTATACAAATCTAAACGGCTCGACTGATTTCGCCCAAATTTGGTATACATATTTAGTGAATCCTAGATTAAATTCTTACACACTTAGTTTTTGCCACGCCCACTTTGATATTTTTCATCTAACGGCTATTTTGTTATTAAACTACTTTTTACCATCGGAGTTTTTCGTAAATTTAATAAATTTGTTTTTTTTATTTTGACATCAAAAACAATCACTTATCTTAAAAATTGTAGAAATTTTTAGTACAACGACTTTTTCATAAAACATCGTTACGTATATGAGCAAGTCACATTTGTATGTATTTTATGAAAGTATCTGTGATCCTTCGTACCCCCCCCCCCCCCCTGAAAACACGATGGTTGCAAATGAAGTAATTAGAACCCTTGAAAGTCCAAGCATTGTCAAAAATGGCCCGGTTCTGTTCGAAAATCCGGTTTTCGAAGAGTAATTTTAGATGAAATGTATTTAAATTTTTCTAATGCATTTCAAATTTACGAAAAAAAAAAACGAAAGTACCTACTTCAATGTTGAACCAGCTGAAGAATCTGATTCCTGACTTAGACTTGACGTACAATGAAGTCCGGTACCAATAAACGCATTTAAAGTCAACATTGTAAAATTTTTTCATTTAATTTTTTATTCATGTTTGTCCTTTTCATTGATCTAGAACATTGATCCTCACAGCCTTTGCCCGCGGTCATTATGAACCGTGTCTATCTCTGTCGCTCTCAAGGTCCGAAAACCGGACCATTTTTGACTTTTAAGGGATCTAATTACTTCATTTGCAACCATCGCGTTTTTTAGGGGGAGGGGGGGCACGGAAGATTCCGTACAAAGTAGCATTTGACTTAGTCTTATATACATACTTCATTAAAATTTTGTTATTTATATTCATTATTTGTTCAAAAGTTCAATAAAAGCACTTCACAAAAATAGTTTGAACTGTACCGTAAATTCACTGTAAATATTTTTATCCGTTTTTCAAAAAGGTCCACATGCTGACTTTTTAATCAAAAAAATTTTCGCATTAAAAAGTAATTCCGAAACATAAGAAATTGCATCAATTATTAGACTCTCAACAGCAGTTTATTTTATTACATTTTATTTTTAGACAAAAATTCCTGAATTTTATTCCAATCAATGTTTCTACATACAGCTATAGTCAATGACGCCACAAACAAATAAGATAACTAGCAGCAGTTTTTCCTTGCCAATACATTAAATAAATTTCTATATAAATGTATTTTTACTCCGGTCAATACTAAATTTATTTTTTTTTTTTCATAAATTTTAGCAGTCGTAAACAGAAAAAAGTTCCACATTGGTTTTTTATAATTCTAAAAAATATAATTTTTTTTTATTTTTTTTATTTTTTTATTTTTTTATTTTTTTTTTTTTTTAAGTACCTTTAATTATATCTCAAGAAATTCAGAGCCATGTTACTTCAACGCTGAAATTTGTTAACTCGTGTACAACATATTTTTCATTATTCGGTATTTTTAGAAGCATTAAAACGATAAGTAACTATATATTTAAATTTATATATATAACTTCTCGAGCAACACCGGGTATATCAGCTAGTTTTGTAAATAAAGCGTTCAATTGGTTCTAATGCATTTCTAATATCTAATGGATTTCTAACAGTCAAATTGCCATATTTATTATTTGAATTTACATTGAAGATCCATCAGAATTCTTAGATATTTTATTCAATTTATGAGTTATTTATTAAACTAAATATGCACAAAATGCACAAAAAATTACCCGAGCTACTTGAGGTAGTTTTCTAGTGTAGAGGCCTTTTTTGATGGTCGATAAAAAAGAAACAACTAATATTTTTTTCTATCCATATGTTTATTAATATTTCAATAAAAAAAAAAAATTTTAAAAATTTTAAATTTAAAAAACTACAGGCTGGTAGAGTGCGGTGCTCCATCGTGACACGATTTCAACCCTTCTGTTCAGTGGAAAAAAAGGAACAATTATTAATTAGTAAGAATGTCTTTATATCCCGGACTAGGGAAAGAAAAATCATTTTTTTTTCGTGAAATGGCGATTATTGAAAAATTTTTTTTTTTTTAATATTAAAGAACCAAGGCATACGCCTTTTTCAAACAAAGTTTGGTCTTTGACCTGAAAGGAAAGGGATAGATTATTAGAGGAAGGATATATAAGAAAAATACGTGAATTATCGATTAGGCAGAACAAACGTGCAATTTGAATTGCTTATAACCGAGGCTAGTGTTATACCTTAACCTCGGCAAGCATCATTTGTAGCCCTCAGTTGTTCCTGTCCTTTAACCCATTAATGCTCACTACCAGAGTCCGTTGAGTTTAGCTTTTACAATTTTCAGCATAAATTTGTATAATTATAAGATAGAAAACTCTGAAGTTTAAAAAAAATTTATAGGATTCGGGTGTGGCGAAGCGTATGATCATAAACGCATAAGGGATCTTTAAGTAGAGACATAAAAAAAAAACAAAAAAAAAATAAGCAAAAATGAAAAATTGGAAAATTTTTATTTCGTAGCGTAGGCGTTCAACTTTAACGTAATGCACTTTTTTAATTATATTTTCTTTTTTTTATGTTTATAAAATAAAATAACTCACCTGAGTAGCATTTTTCACTTTTTTTTTAATACCGCATTAACAAGCGCTAACAAGTAAACAGAAAGGATTAAAATGTCAATTTTTTTTTTTTTTTTTTGAAAAAGCATACTTTTGGCTTGCTCACACTGTTGAAAGCAAAAGTTTTACAGTGGCTGAGGATTTTTGAGAAATTTTTGAAAAATGCTTTAATCGCGTATGATATATGATACGTTGTCATTAATGGGTTAATTCCACATTTCCCACACTTTAGTTGTGGATTTTTTATTTCAATAATTCTAAAGTGTATGTAAATAACAAAGAAAGCAAAAAGAACCATGCTCAAACCCGGATTCGAACCGGGGACCTCTGAGTTGATAGTCTAGTGCAATCTTTACTTGCAGTCTAGGCTGACAAAGTTTTGAATTTTTTAATAATATTAAAGAACAAAATTTTTACATAATTCTAGTTCGGGCCATAGAGGGATATATAAAAAAAGTCCATACCAAATTTCAAGTAAATCGGTCCATTGGAACTTGAGATATCATGTCAAACGTGCTAGAAAAAGTAGTTTCGAGAAAAAAGCGCTTAACTTTTTTAAGCTAAGTTTCAGGCAGTCTAACTGACGACACTAAAATGGCTATAACTTTCAAAATAATTAGAATTTTTTTTATTTTATTTTTTATTTTTTTTTTACTTTTTTTAATATTTTTTTATTTATTCAATCTACTGATTTTACAATCAGTAAATCTTAGAGACTATAGTAACAGTTCATTTAACCTTCACCTGGCATGCTCATCCTGAGTAACATACCTGGACTCGTGAGGTACATACGAACCCCAGTGATTAAAATCTATGTACAAATTTAAATATTGATTGTTTTGTCTCAAAAAAATTCAGAGATCATCTTTAGATGCCTTTTTAAACTGTAGAATAGTCCAATTTGAAAAAAAGTAAAGATCAGCGTTCATAAAAAATCCGGAAAACTAGAAAAAAACTCAAAAAAAATCAAAATGAGAAAGAACGTGGGGTATGTACGTACCCCACGAGGCCAGGTGAAGGTTAATGTTTACCGTCAATTAAAAAGGATGAATAACTTCAATCTAAAGCGATTGTTGTCTACATAAAAGTTTAATTTATTCAATTTGTTAAATTTTGAAGAGTCCTTTTAAGGAGATATTCTTGAACATATAAAAAACATCGAAAAATTTTTGATTTTTTAATTTTTATATACTTCAAAACTGCCTTAAACGAGTACTTACTCCCCAAGTAAAAATATGAGCGAGCGAACAGCGGCCGATCATCCGTCAATCATGGGCTGCACGGCCATACAAGGGTCAAAGATTTTATTATTAAAATTTTTTTAGCTGTAATTCAACACACGTATGTACAACAACAAAAGCAAGCCTCACTCGGCGAGGTTAATACTATCGCCACTTGTGTGTGGCGCAAAACATTTTTTGTATACGAAGTTAGTTGTTTGAATACAATGTCGCATTAAATTTTCAATTAAGACAGTATAAATTTTTTCACTGATTACAATTAGTGGTAATGAATAAAGATTAGTTAAATACAAAAAATTTATTCAACAAAATTTTTTAATTAGTTTTATATTAATTTATTTCCGCATGAAGTTCCAAATGAAAAGCTAATTTTCATTGCAAAATAATAACTGTTCGGCCGATATCCGGCCGTTGTACAGCCGAGATTAGTCAAAAATGGCCACCGTTGTACGGCCCCTGTTTGGCCAAAAAGTTCTGCAAACGACCCTTGTATGACCCTCGTACGGCCATGAAAAATATTTAAAACTAGGCCTTGTACGACCGCTGTTTGGCCTTAGCTAAAGAATATATTTTTACTCGGTTGTTATTTTTACAGCACAGTGAAAGTTAAACCCGTGACTTCTTCACCTTATCGTGTTAACTTTTCTGCTCTCAACAAATTGTTTAATTATGCATTCCTTGTTGAACAACTAAAATCCGAACAACTTTGACCTTTAAACATAAAATACTTGCCCAAAAAATACACAAAATGTCAACTGAAAACATATCTCAGCGTGAAATCAATGAAATGTCAATTGAATGAACAGCTAGCGTAAGTTAATGACGACAGTTTAATGACATTCTGTCGGTATAAAAGTATGACAATCATAAGATAAATACAATTACATTTATTTATATATGCAAAAATATGTTAATTTTACATGTAAGGCAACAATATATCTAAACATATTTATCGTATCTTATCATTTGCATATTACTTTTGAAAATTGGTTTTTCAAATTTCAGTTAATTTTTGGTTTTAGTATGTTTCAATGTGATATTTAAGGATTTCTGAATTTCCAGTCATTAACATCATTTGAGCAATTTTTATTCTATTCAATTTTGTTTTGAGTTTACTTTATTTCAAAATTAAATTAAAATCCAGCAAAACTTTTCAATCATGAAAAAGTACTTCGTAGCAGCAACAATCTATGTAAGTGGTAGAGCAGCAACGTAACGTAACGTCATCAATCAATAAGATTTATGTGTTCTGACTGAAGATAAAACCAATCAATCTTGTCATGAAGACTCGAATATTTTAGAGTAAAGCAAGCGGACCATCAAGAAAAACCATCCAAATGAGTAGTTAGTAGAAAATTTCAGGTTGTTGCCTTGATAAATTCTTTTGGGTGTGTTGCAGCTAGCTGCAAGGAGTAGCTATTTACTAAAAAAAAAAAAAATTCAGCAAAAACAAATATATATTTCGAGTGATCAATTTTAATCAGCACTTCTCTAAGGTTATCTTTGTTGTCTAATTATGCACTTTCTTTTTTTTTTTGAGATAAGATAAACTACAACTAAGCTGGTTTTCCGATTAGATAGTGGAGGCCGAAAGTCCACCTAAATGTGTTTCGGCCCCTCCCCTTCCACTCCCCCTACACAACTTTATGACAGTTTTATGACAAAGCTTTAGTTCTAAGAATTTAATCATCAGTTTTCGGTAGATAGTAAAAAAAGGCACATTGTATCACATTATTTAATCAGCTGCTGATAGTCCTGATGATAAGATAAAAGATAATATAAGTTATCTTTATAACCTAACCTATTTCGTTGAGGGTAAAGGATGGTTTTACTTGGTTTTTCTTGAATTTTTCTATATTTTGTTTAAACTGCCACGTTGATGTAGAGTTTATGTCGATTAATACTAGGTAATAATAATTTTTTTTTTTTTAATATATAGATTTTGTTTCCTTGTTCATTGATTTCAATATAATTTCCAAAAAGAACTGCCTGTATCAATGCTGATTTTTCTTCTTCGGAAAACTCGTACTATATGAAACCGTCATAATTAAAAAAGGTCCAATTTAGTATGTTAAATGAATTTCACGCTCGCCCGTATTTTTTGCTGCCCATGCAGCAGTACCAAGCCAGCATTTTTTCGTTTTTAAATGCGTACCATTTAGCTTTAGGAATACTTTATATATGCACATATATTATGTATATATATATATATATATATATATATATGTATATATTATGCATGTACACATGTATGTTTGTAAAACGATGAACGTAACGACGAACGCTGAAGCTTACAAAATTTTGTCTGACCTGTATAAATAATGCAAATTCATTTATTTTTTTTGTTTGTTTTGTTTTAAATTTAACCAACCTATAAATATTCGAAATAACGCTGAAGTTACAAAGTTGAGACCTTCACTTTCTGTACAGCTAGAATTTTTCAACTGTAGGATGCGAATTAACCTTATAAAGGGTCCGCCAAATAACTTTTTTTTTTGAAAATTCTATAAAAAAAAACTAATGGATATTTTCTCAAATTTCTTTTTTTATTTGAAAATACAATCCTTCCGGTTAATAATGGATAATAATTTCATTCAAATGGCTGCCTCGGCTGGCCATGCAGTAGCCTACACGATCGGTCCAATTTTATAAGCATATTATCGATTGTGTGCAGCTGTATTTCACCAATGGCTTCATGAATATGGTCCTTTAAAGCGTCAATTGTCTCTGGCTTGTCGGCGTAACACTTATCTTTGAGGGCACCCCACAAATAATAGTCCAACGGTGTCAAATCGCAGCTCCGAGGTGGCCAAACGACATCAGCTCTGTGGCTGATAATGCGATCTTCAAAAACAGGGCGCAAAACATCGAGTGTAGCTTCGGCTGTGTGGCACGTAGCGCCGTCCTGTTAAAACCAAATGTTGCCAATATCTTCCTCTTCAATTTTTGTGAACAAAAATTCGTTCAACATGGCCCGATAACGATCGCCATTGACTGTAACGGCCACTCCTTGCTCATTTTCGAAGAAAAATGGCCCAATTATGCCTCTGGACCAAAATCCGCATCAAACAGTGACTCGTTTTGGGTGCAGCGGCTTTTCAATGTATACGTGCGGGTTTTCTGTGCCCTAAATGCGACAATTTTGCTTGTTTACATACCCGCCAAGATCAAAATGAGCTTCATCTGAAAAGATGATTTTTTTTTTGGCAAAATCGGAATCTTCTGTAAGTCGATCGCAGGCCCACTTAGCGAAGCGAAAATGCATTGGATGGTCAGTTGGCTTCAACTTCTGAACCAATTCGACTGTGTATGGCGTCATACCAAGGTCTTTATGCAAAATTCGTCTCAATGATGTCTTCGAAATGTTCAATTGTTGAGAACGACGGTGAATTGATGTTGATGGCGCTTCACGCACACTTTCTGCCACAGCAGCAATATTCTCGAGTGTACGCACTGCTTTTGGCTTTTCACGCTTTGGTTTATCGATGAGGATGCCAGTTTCTTTCACTTTTTTCACAAGATAACGAACATACGGAGCTGACGGTGCTTCTCTTCTTCCAAAATCCGTACACAATTTTCGCACACATTCTGCAACATTACCATGATTTTCAAAGAAATGTCGCAATATTTTCCAGCGTTGTTCAAGCGTATACACAACCATATTCGTTCAGCGGAAGGATAAAACTAATTATAATTAGATAATTATCTGTCAAATCAGACATGAGCTAAGTGTTACCATTCACGAAATAAGCACTAGTTGAAAAAAAATACGTTAGATGGCGGACCCTGTATTTTGACCAATATAAGATATAGTGTAAAACCAGAACAGCTATAGTCAAGATATTAGGAATCAAAGTCTGAAGGCGAACCTTTTGAGGTAGGGCTAAAAAAAATAATCCCACCTTTATTAAAAGATTAAAAAAAATTGTTTGTTTTCTGTACAAACAATATTGAATGAAGTGCTCTGCAACAGATACTAGCATTTGTCAAAAGAAATCGAAACAAGACAGAGTAATACAATAAGAGTAATCTAAGTTACTAAAACTGATTTTCTATTTGTTTGTTTGCTTGGCCTTAACTCAAATCCATACAGCTGAACGGATTTCGCTCAAATTTGGTATAGACATTTTGTGCATCCTAGATTAGATTGTTACATACTTAGTTTTGACGACGTACAGTGCGCTTTTTTAATTTTAGGATGACATTTGGGTTTTTTGTTTTTTTTTTTTTTTTGTTAAAATTTATAAAAAAATATTTTTATTCGTCAGATTATACAACATGTATTATGAATGTGTTACTAAAAACTTGATGTATTGTATGGTTCTTTTTATAAAATTCGTCAAAGTTGAAACTTTTTTAACAAAAATAAGCTCCATAAAACCCAAAAAATAAAGTCAAGTTTAAACAATAATAATTTCGAGCACAAAGTATATTTTAAGGTTTTGTTTTTTGAACTTTTTTGTCTCCTTTTTTATGACCTTTTATCGCCATTGAATTTACATTAAAATACAATAACAAATGTTGATAAATAAAAATAGAAAAATCGTTTAAATATGACTGTAAATTTTTCAAGGTATGAAAATTTAAGTAAAATTTAGTAGAAAATATCTAGCTACAAGGGCGTATTCACGGGGGGCTTATGGGGCAGCTGCCCTAACCCACTGTCGGCGATATGCATGGGAACATTATCATAAAAAATTAAATAAATTTTATTTAAATAAAAATATTGTTTATAATATTATTAATATTAAGTATGAACTAAACCATGCCAAAAATATCGATTATCTTCGAAATAGTATTTGTCGATCGTTTTTTCACCATCAATAGCTTTTGATATTTTGCCAGCCCTATCATATTTGCTAAACAGCTGTTTACCATTATTGAGAGAAGGAGATTGGGAATAAGTTTGAATAAGTTTGATTGGGAATAGTAATATGGATATTAGAAACTTTTTTAATAACACTACAGGTACGTAATGTGTAAAGTTATTTTAATAAAATTTTTAAATACGTATGTGTTTATTGTAGCGAAATTAAAAAGAAGACTGAGCCCGAGTAGCAGCAGCTCAAGTGGAGAGAGCAGCGATGGAGACATTACGGTAGATGATTGCCATGCAAACGATATTGGCAAAGGGGTGTCCGTAGTTAGCATGATGAAAGCGGAGCAGAAAAAGAAGCTCTTAAAGAACGTTGGCAGCCCGACCAAAATTATAATTTTGCAGCTGATGCGACTCACTTAAAAAGAAAATTTAATTGGCCCTGGCTGGAATTGTATAAGCCATGGTTGGTATACTCACGCCGGTTGAAAGGAGCATTTTGCTTACATTGCGTGCTATTTAAGCCTCTGAATAAGCCGGGCAAAACTTTGTCGTTTATTGTGCATGACAAAAACGTGCATGAATACTGCCAGCTCATGCATCAAGCAATCCGCACAAAGAGGCTACACAATCAACAATGTTATTCTTGAATCAAACGCCTGTTGATTTGCAAATGCAGAGTGGTCATAACAAAATAATTGCAGAAAACAGAAATATTTTAAAATCTATTATTAACACAGTATTGTTTTGTGGAACCCATGATCTTCCTCTGCGTGGTAAATCAAATGATGAAGGTAATACAAGTATTTAACAAAAAATTTAAAAAATATTTTTCATCTTTACACTATTTTAAAGGTGTTTTGCATGATCTTTTAATGATGAAAATATCAGTTGGGGATGGGGCACTAAAAAAACATTTTGTGGATGGAAAAAAAAACGCCTCGTACACGAGTCCACTAATCCAGAATGAAATTTTGGACATTTCGGGGAAAATAATTCGAAATTACATCTGCACAGATGTAAAGAAAGCTTCTGCCTACAGCATCTTGGCGGATGAGACTGCAGACGCGGCTGGAAAAGAGCAGCTTTCGATAGGAATCAGATTTTTCGACCACAATAAACAGATTATTCGTGAGGAATTAGTTGGTTTTGTCGAACCGATGACAATGGATGCAGAAACCATCGCCGACAATATCAAAGCTTTTATTGCAGAATTAGACTTAGATCCAGCAAAATGTGTCGGGCTTGGCTTCGACGGGTGCGCTACAATGGCAGGCAAGACTAGTGGTGTACAAAAAAGATTAAAAGGCACATTTCAAAAAAGTTTTTTATCCATTGCGCCAGTCATAGTCTCAATTTGGTTGTCAATGATCTTAATTCGGTCCCCGAAATCCGAAATACCATTTCTACCATTAAAGATATTATAAATTTTTTCAAAGAGTCTCCCATTCGCAGAAAATACGCTTCAAATGTACATTCGTTTTGCGAAACAAGTTGGTCCGAGAAGTACAAAAGTATGAGCGATTTTAAGATCTTTTATTGCGATATAATAGATGGATTGGAAAAGTTGTGCACAGAAAGCAATGCTGGCACAAGAGAAGTTGCCTTTCAGCTACACAGTACTGCTACTAAAAGCGTTTTTCTAATTTGTATGTGCATAATTGCAAAATACTACAGTCTTCTCCAACCAGTGGTGAATTTATTGCAGGCCAAAAACAACAATATAATTAAATGCAGAGAACACCTAAACCATATTTTGAATGTTTTTGAAAAACATAGATCTGAAGTTGAATTTTTGAAATGATTTTTAAAGAGTGTGAAAAGTTGGCTGAGAATGCTTCATTCAATATTTGCGTGCCTAGAGTTGTTGAAAAGCAAACTAGAAGAACAAATCCTCCATCCACGACAACAGAAGAATATTACCGCCGTGTTATTTTCATACCCTATCTGGATTCACTCATAACATCCATAAGTGACCGATTTCCCAAAGAAAATAATGCAGATTTCAATCTTGCAGTCCTAAGTCCAATGCATCTTAAAACCATAAGCCTAGACCAACTTCAGGATCAACTTTTGCGTGCAAGCTCTTTTTAAAATTTGGAAGGTATTGAAAATGAGCTTGAACTTTGGCATATGTATTGGAATGAAGAAAAAGAAAACGACATAGATTTGATATTTGCTTATAACAAAACAGATTTCTATCCGAAGATTAGAAAAGTATTGGAAATTTTGTTAGCAATGCCCTCTACAACTGCAACGGTGGAACGATCTTTCAGTACTCTAAGAAGAGTTAAGACGTGGCTGAGAACATCTATGGGAGAAAATCGTTTAAATGGTAATAAAATAAAAAACAAAATTTCATCTTATTAAATATATTTTATTTTTCCAGGATTGTGTTTGCTAAAGAATTTTGGAGGAGTTTTCAGCAAATCCAAGAAGGCTATTATTTTCATAAAAAAAAATTTTGGCTCCAACCTACATGAGGACCTGGCTACGCCCTTGTCTAGCTCATTAAGCATTATTAAAGTCGAAGGCTATAACTATCATAAAATATCGTACTTCTACCTTCTGTTTCCTGCTGCATCTAGCTGCTATTAAGAAAAAACACTTAATTTGAAAAAAGTCTTAAAAATCAAATTTTGCCCTAAAATGCACTGATTTCCAAGACAATTTGTAGATACTCTTAAATTTCAAGAAAAATAAAATAGAATTCATAATTTAAAACAAGTTTTGACCTTATTTTGTATTAGAAACCATTTTTTAAAATTTTTTTTATTTTTAAATTTCGTTAATTTGGTAATATTGTTTTATAGGATATACAGTATCCGACAAAATTCGCGTACCTCTCGTCAATTGAAACCAACATACATTTATTTTTGTAAATAGTTGTCTGATTTTTATCAATTATTATTTTATTTTTACATAAAGGTTGTACAAGTTAAAAATTCAAATTCAAAAGTTCAGCTCCAATCTTATAAGTATAATAGGCGAGTTTATCTGAAAGAACATAATCTTTTACAACGACATAAGCATGCATACTCCTCCTTTTTCATAACTTACCTTGTATGTATGACCTCAGTACTTCGTGTTTCCACCTTTTGCGTTAATTACAGCCATAAAACGACGAGGCATACTATGAACTAAATTTTGAATATACGTTTCTAATATGGAATTCCAGGCCATTTGCAGTTTGTTAAAAATGTCTCTTTTGTTGGACTGGCAACAGTTCCTATCGAGCTTATCGTCGAGATATTGCCACAAATGCTCAATAGGGTTCAAGTCTGGGCCATTCTAGAACTTCTATTGAGTTTTGATCAAATTAGTCCTTAGCAACACGACTTGTATGTTTTGGTTCGTTGTCCTGCTGGTGAATAAAATTATCTTGAAGTCCCATTTTTTGAGCTGAATCCATTAAATAAGTTCTCAAAAGCAAAACATACGATTCTCCCGTCATTCTGCCGTCTATTTGGAACAACTCTGATAAGCCTTTGTATCTAAAGCAGCCCCTAAACTGATACGTTTCCTCCGCCAAATTGAATACTTTTTTTAACGCAGTCCACTTGCAATCTCTCGTTACTCTTTCGACACACTCTTTCTCTTTCTCCCAGAAAGTCAAAGGCATGTTATAATACTTTTTGGCGAATCCCAGTCGTGATTTCTAGTTTTTTTTTAGATATGAGGTTATTTAACGCAGTAAAGACTAGAATAATTCTGCTCATGCATTCTACGTTGAAATGCATTTCTTTCGGAAATTTGTATTTTAAGAGTTTCTTTTATTGCCTTGGCTGAAGTAGACCGCTTCTTCTTTATCTCTCGTAATATTCGGCTGTCATCACGCTCAGTAGTTACCCTTGGCCGTCCTGTTCTGGGTGCACTCTTGACTTCGCCATTTTTCTTAAAGTTGCTTATGACTCTTTGGATAGTGGATTTACTCCTAGAATATTTTTACCAATTGCGCTATATCCCAGCCCATTATTATGATCCGCTATAGTAAGTTTTCTAAGATCAATGCTTATATCCTTTGATTTTGGCATTATGGCAATCAAACAATGCAAACAGCTATATAATGGATATTAAAATTAATTTAAAAAATCAAAATGCAGCTGTTAAGACTTTACCACAAAAATATTTGAAAATTGTTAGTACGCAAAAAACTTGTTGCTCTGAAAATTCAAAGTACGCATACTTTTGTCGCGGGTTGAGCGTGACTGATCAGAAATAATTCACTACATCAAATATATTGAAATCGAACGGGACTTATTTTGTGGCGCGATGTGTTGTTACGTACATAGTTCCATGAATTCAACAACAAAAAGTTTCACAGTTCGTAGACTTAAAAAATATATGAGCATAGAAGAGAAATATTATTTTCGGGTACGCATAGTTTTGTCGGATACTGTATGTCTAAAAGTAATCCGATTTGAAATATTTTTAGCATGACGTTTAAGTGAAGTTAAAATAACGAAATTTACTCTTTAAAGACATAAATCAGCAATTTTATGCGGGCTTTTTTATTAAAAAAAAACATATTGCTTGTATGGGAGGTAAGCGATGCAGTTGCTCTAGAATTCAAATTTTTTGTGCTGTTTAGGTTAAAAATGCTGCGCTATGTAATTTAGGCTAAAACTCATTTGTACAAAATTTCATGGTCCTAGCTTTTATAGTTGCTGAGATAATGCAAATGTCATCCTAAAATCGAAAAAAGCGCACAGTGCGTCGACGTTATTCATATGAAACAAAGCGAAATTTTTTTATATCTACGCTACATTCTCTTGAATATACCAGAGCCCGATTTTTGAAATATTTTCTTTTTCGCAAATAGTTTGCGTGTGTTTTACTTCAAATTGTAAACAAGCTATCAGTGTTGTTTCCTGTACGAAATCGAGGAAAACCCGAAATAAATCCACCAAAAGTAATTAAAAACAACACCGATATCCCCCTTAATGGCATACACTGGCCGCTGCTGTAAAAATCCACCCAGTAGTTTCAGTCTTGAAGAAATCTCAAATGAATCATGTAAGATTTTTCTTGATCCTTCACCAAAAATGCTGATTTGGCCATACATTTCATTGACGAAAATTTCATATAAATGTTCCAAATTCGTGCAAGACGCAATGCAGAAGCGTCGGGATTTATCATGCACGAACCCAATATCGAAATATTGAGGAAGTTTCGTAAACGAAAAGTATACAGAAATATAGAGAAAATTTGTCAAGAAATTTAAATCGAAAAGTGTAATAAAATTCGTGAAGAAATGTTATACCTAAACGTTGAAGAAGTTTCGTTAAGGAATCAGCGGAATTTTGCCGAAATTTCATTAACGAATGATATACGAAACGTTGGGATTTATCGTGCACGAAAACAATATCGAAATATTGAGGAAGCTTCGTTGGCGAAAAATGAAAAAAATGTAAAGTCAATTTCTTCAACGAATTGACGACCGACAGGTATGTTCTGCATTCCATTTTCGAGTGGAAGTGAAATTGAATCAAAATTTAGTTCGCTATTTTATTTAGTGGTCTAAATGTCACTTTTTTCGTTTTGTTTAAATTAAATCTATTTATTTAATTTATTAATGTAATTAATAGTATTGACAAAAAAATTATCTTTAGACCACCAAATATCGAATTAAATTTTTATTCAATTGCACTCCCACTCGGAAGTGGAATGAATGCAGGACATTCCAGAGAAACATTGCAAAATTTCATCAACGAGACTGCTCAACATTTCGTAAATGAACACAAAAACTCAACGTTTAGAAATTTTTGTCCTGGCTTCTTTTCAAAATAATTAATTCAAATTCATACCATAAAATAGTTTATAGAAAATTCAAGTTTTATTTATAAAATATTTGAAAAAAATTAATTTCAATTTTAATTTCATCCTAATAAAAATAAAGACATCAAAAACATTTGTATTGAGAAAATACATGAATATGAACTATTTAATAAAACAAAAGCATAACTAAAAAACTATTTTAGAAATAACTTAAAGATGTGTTATATACATTGATATGGTGAAAATATAGATATTATTCAGCTAAATAAAAATAAAGTTATTAAAAAGATTTGTACTGAGAAACTTGAAGTTGTTGTAGTAGAGTGGAAAAAATTAAGCGCTGACAACAGCTTTGCATTATATTTTGTATGAATTTTTTTTAAGTCCAGCAGCTCATGCAGAAACTTCCTTTAAGAAATCATCATGAAAAGTTCGTCAATGATGCCTGCAGTTAATGGTACTAGTACAAAACTAGTGATTTCACTAGCCCCTTGGTAGCCAGTACTAGTTCCACTTCAATCTACTATCTTTGTATTCAACTGGCGAATTTTACACGAGCATGTCATAGGAAGGGGTCAATTGCTACCTTTTACACACCCATTCCCTAGTTACTTCACTAGTCATGACGACCTAGCTTTTTCACTAGTTGATATTGAAACAAAAAAAAAAAATCGAGGCAGAGTGACTGATATTCTTTATTCAATATATTTATATTTTTTTATTCCGATATTTTATTTATGTTGCTCAACGAAACTGAAAAGCTTTATATGTCATATTTTCTCGAAAAAGTCACTTCGAAGTATGAGTTCGTCAGAATAAATTTTATGAGTCAGTCAAGACGTTAAAAACAAAAACAAAAAACAATCTAGATGGAAGTTGATTGAACTGACCCATTTATGCGTTACCTTGGGTCAAAAAAGTATATAGTGCGTATAGAACTATTGAAGTAGCTAGCGTAAATGGACCAATTGATACTTTCGATACTGGCGGGTAGCGATGAAAGTGGTGTGAAAGTGAATCCAGTGTGAGTGTATTTGTAAAAAAAATGTGAATGTGTTGAGTTTTTCGAACTGCAGAGCCCGTATACTGGCCTGTGTAGCATGCCTGTAAGTATTCGTGCTGTGCTGACAAGGAAATTGTTGAAAAATCAAATAAATTCGTTTCAAAAATCACCTTTCGTTTATTCAGAGCTAAGTTTTTTCTATATTTATACTTAATACAAAAATATCGACATTCATTTAATTGCGAAATAATACAAATTAGATTTTTTTCTTAACTTCTTTGAAGATGTCCTGATGATATTCATTCATTTAGTGATGATAGCTATGAGGTTTTTAAAAATCCTTCAATAATTTTGGTCGTAAAAGTTTTGCTGGAATTCCTTTGAAAGTAATAAAGACATTTATGTATGTAATCAGTAAAATTTGTTAATGGTGATAATTTATCTTCAAATGATGCTAGTTTGACACTTTTAAAAAAGAAATCCTTATATCGTTTTTATTTATGTTTAAATTCTCTTCAGAGTAAAAGACAAGAGTAAATTTTTTGTTGACAAAAAAAAAATGTTAATACAACCAAAATTTCCCTCAAAGGGTATTTATGTGCCGAATTGGCATTTTCACTCTCAAATTTTCATCGCCAATATCACATAAAATATAAATATTTTAAATTTGTGCAAAAATAAATAGTTTTTTAAAGCTCTCAAAATTCAGAAGGTTACAATGAATAAAAAGATTTTTTATCTAAAGAATCATCAGTAGATTTTAATTATTCGAAATGTCACTCAAAAAAATTGTTAGGTAGAGACATTTAATACACACAGCATAGCCGATAGGATCCCAAGTAACAATTTTAGCCATATATTAATTCTTGCAGAGCTTATAGTGCCACCTTATAAAGCAGTAAGCATCAACTATAGCTTTATTCGCGCTAGTAAAGCTCTTGCAGAGAATATATAAGGCTACTTTCTTGAGTTTAAAAGCACTATTTTGCTTCATATGAAGAGTACAAGTAGCTGTCAGCTATTAAAAGAGTCCCTGCCAAACCCAAATAAGAGCTCTTGCAAAGCTCTTTTTTCTTCTGCGTTTAAGTATGTATGTGTTAAAAATAATCTCAATATATATGCATATAAAATTTGATAAATGTTTGTGATGATTAGAATGACAAATAAATTAAAGAAATAATAATGTGAATATTATATCAGACTAAAGATATGTTCGTGTATTCGTTAAATGCTGCGAATTTCGGTGCGCTTTTGAATTTATCGGAAACGTGAATGTAGTACTTCGAAAAACTACAACGGGCTAAAAAATAATTAAAATTAAGAAATGTGTATTCTTAAAAAATAGTTCAAAAATTTTTAACATTCTTTAAAATTAACTAAAAATTATTTAAATACTTTATTCTTAAATATAAATATCATAGAAATCATTAATTTTGTTTAAAATAATATTGTAAACTATTATATTTAGCTTTGTTCAACTCCCAAGATTTTCTATTTTTATTAAGATCATCATTTTTTTCAAAGAAGCTCTATCAGATTTTTTTAATCACTTGTTATTCCCAAAAAATTTATTGCATGAATTTACAGTATTTTACATCTATTTGCTGTAAAAATGCAATATAAAAATACTTTTTAAAGCAAAAATTATACTGAATCTACGGGTTGCAAAACAGCTCTATAGTTATGTTTATTACTTTAAAAGAGCCTTTACAGAGAAAGTAGTAAGTTTTCGAGTTCTGCTGTTTTGCTGATTTTATAAAATCCTTTACAGAGATGTATAAACCCTTTAGGAAACAAAGCGCTTCGAAACTACTTTCAAAGCACTTAAAAAAATCACAATAGCGATTTGTTCTCGTTTTTAATAGTGATTTTTTTAACATTGACATGTCATTGGGAAGAAGACCTATGTTCTCGCTACTAAAAGTGATTTGAAAAGCACTTTGCTCTCGCTACGAAAAGTGATTAAAAAAAGCGCTTAGTTCTTGCTTCGAAAAGGGATTACAAAAAGCGCTTTTCTCTCCCTTCGGAAAGTGATTACAGAAAGATCTTTACTCTCCATTTGTAAAGTAATTAAAAAAAGCGCTTTGCTCTCGCTTCGAAAAGTGATTAAAAAAGTGCATTGCTATCGCTTCGGAAAGTGATTAGAAAACGCATAACATTCCCGTAGTGGCACCGACCAAAGTTTTAAGCAAAATAAAAAACGTTATTTGTATTATGTATTTAGACATATCTTTGTAATGTGTTTTTAATTAGTTTGAAACTGTTTTTTGGTTTTTTTTTAACTGAATATTGAATACATATAAAAAGTAGTAAAAAGTAAGTTTTCAAAAAGTTTAGAAAAGTATTATGCATCTAGACATATTTTAGTAATGTGTTTTTAATTAGTTTGAAACTGTTTTTTGGTTTTTTTTTTAACTGAATATTGAATACATATAAAAAGTAGTAAAAAGTAAGTTTTCAAAAAGTTTAGAAAAGTATTATGGATCTAGACATATCTTAGTAATGTATTTTTAATTAGTTTGAAACTATTTTTTGGTTTTTGTTAACTGAATATTAAATACATATAAAAAGGAGTAAAAAAAAGCTATTAAGAAGTTTAGAAACTAATTTTTATGAAAATATAACTTTTTTATTAAAATATTTAAACTGTTTATAAACGTTTTTTACCTTTCACTATTTTTCACTATTTTGCTGAAACACTTTCACGAATTAAACTTCCCGCGCATACCAGTGATGAGTAATGACAAGTAGTGATGAGAAAAGTAAATATATCGAACTAGTACGACAGCAACGACAAGATGTAAATCTTGTTTTAATCAAATTAGGGAAAATAGTGAAAGCAAACCGATTTTTTGAAGCTCAATTCGTAGCGAGAGCAAAGCACTTCTCAAAAGAACTATTCATAAGCAGAGTGAAGCCCTTTTAATTTGCTTTTTCATAAAGCACTTTGAAATTTCCGATAGGGAAGTATTAGAGCTCAAAATGGTAAAAAAAATCATATGTCGAGCATTTTCTCTAAAATTAAAAGCAACTATCAGCAAACAAAGCTGCGGTAAGGCTTTAACTGCATATTATTCACTTATAGCACACTTTTAGAGCTCACTCGCACCTAGTTGCTCCAACAATGTTACTTGCACAGAAAAAACAAATTTAATGAACAACATACGTTAAAATTAATTCATTGATTTTAATGAAAAAATCATTGAATTTTAATTAATTGCTCATAGTTTTTAACGTACTGTTCATTGAAATCAATGAAGAAAATGTCTAAATAAATATCAGTGATTTGTTTTCATTTTTAAATGTACTTTTCATTGATATCAATGATTCCAGTTGTAAATCAAATTTTAACGAACCATACATTGATTTTTAATGAACAGTTCATTGAATTCAATGTTTAGGTCAATAAATGCAATGTATAGTTCATTAAATTCAATGTATAGGTCATTGAATTCAATGTATAGTTCATTGGATTTAATAAATGGTTCATTGAATTTAATGTATAGATCATTGAATTCAATGTATTGTTCATTGATTTCAATGTGTAGTTCATTAAATTCAATGTATAGTTCATTAAATTCAATGTATAATTCATTAAATTCAATGTATAGTTCATTGAATTCAATGTACAGTTCATTAAATTCAATGCATAGTTCATTAAATTCAATGCATAGTTCATTAAATACAATGTATTCAGTTCATTAAATTCAATGTATACTAATTTATTCCCTTCCCAATTTTGTTTGAAGTGAAACGCAATTGTGTGTGTAAATTTTAGATAAAAAGGTGATAAAGAATTAAATTAAAAGTGAAGAAAATGTTGTGCTTTGAATGTAAAAGAAAATTTAAATCTGTTGAATTACTATTAGTAAATAAAAGGAAATATACCTGGCATTTTAGGTGACTGCTGCCATCATTTTCAAAAAATTTTTACATTTTTAAAGGATGAAAACCACATAAAAGATAAAGCTGTGCGGGCAAAATTGGCAGAAATTGAAGATTTCACTTATTACAGTGGTAAGCTTAATTTTTCTCGAGGCTAAATAAATAAATAGTTATTTTTTTTCAATTAATATCTTGCCAGACAGTACTGCTATGAAACTTTTTGAAGCTTTCATGGGTATTTGGTGCCCACTCAAAAAGTATGCAGTAAGGACAACTTTGGAAGAAAAACTTTCCTAAAGCATACAATTACCAGTTCCCAAGAGGCATTCGTTTTTGTTGGAAGCAGCATCCAGGAAGTCGAAAATATTCAACCAGGCGAAAATATTCAACCAAAAATAGAGGCGAAAATATTCAACCATTAATCCTTGCTGTTGGAGAGAAGAATTTCTTCTCATTCCTCATTCATGGATGGTGTAAAATTTCAATTTGCTAGTTTTATTAGAGCTAGTTTTTTTTTATAAAATTTTTCAATTATTTCAATTAAAACATCCTGCGGCATGCACCCTCCTGTGGGAGTTTATTGCCGTATATTTTTATAAATTGAAAAACTATTCAAAATCTTCAAAAATTTCTATATTAATTGACTCTTTAAAATAAAAAAATATTGTTGAAATTGTAATTATTTCATTATTTTAAAAATGTTTAGAGAGGGATTAACAAATAATTCGTTGAATTTAATGTATAGATCATTCATTCCAATGAACTGAATACATCAAATTTAATGAACTGTACATTGAATCCAATAAACTAAATACATACATTAAATTCAATGAACTTAATACATTGAATTCAATGAACTATACATTGAATTCAATGAACTATACATTGAATTCA
Source organism: Dichetophora obliterata (assembly GCA_963920525.1). Lineage (NCBI taxonomy): Eukaryota > Metazoa > Arthropoda > Insecta > Diptera > Sciomyzidae > Dichetophora > Dichetophora obliterata. Next base: position 14,335,485 of record OY986435.1, on the reverse strand, counting down.
ATGAAAGGTTCATTGAACTATACATTAAATTCAATGAACTATACATTGAATTCAATGATCCTTACATTAAATTCAATGAACTTTACATTGATTTCAATGAACTTGACATTGAATTCAATGAACTTTTCATTAAATTCAATGAAAAAAATCATTAATGTTGGCATTTTTTAATGAACGTGTTCATTGAATTCAATGAAGTGTACATTGATATTCAAGGAACCATTCATTGAAAATCACTAAGTTTAATGAACTATTCATTAAAGTATGAAGAAAATTCATTGAAATCAATGACCCCAGTTCATTGGACCAAAATCAATGAATAATTCATTGAAATTAATGCACCTTTTCATTAATATAATGTACCTTTTTGGTTCAGTGTGGGATATCTTGAAATTGCCATGGTGCATGTCTTAAGGATCACTATGAACTATAAATAATAACTAAATAATAAATGCCGCATCGATCTCGCAATAGCTTGCTCCTTTTTATACCTTTCTAGTTGCATTCTTTTTGTGTTAAACAATTTTTCAGGGGGCCCGTATGTTGTAGCCCCTCGGGCGCCAACTTAGCTCTTTACGGGCCTGGTTAACATAGATGTGTATAACGATGAAAAGCTGGTCGTTGCGTATTTTCCAATGTTCAATATTGTCTGGTATAGCACCCATGAGAATAGATTCAAAACGAGCAACCTAAAAATATTACTTTGATTTTTTTATTTTTACTGTAATTACCTAAATTTACCCTATAGGTTAAAACAGCAAGCAGTTGAAGTTTCGCTTGAGCTTCCTACATATCCAAAGGAACACAGCAGAATGTGGATGATTTTTTGCAAGGCCTGTTCATTGTACCCAGATTGTTCGTATTTTCGAGTTTGAATTTTTTTCAAAAACATTTTTTTTTGTACTTTTTTGCTTCTTATTCTTTAAAATATCAGTACCTAAAACGTTCACTATTTCGAGCTGTGCACTTTTTCAGGGGTTTGTTATATCCAGATTTAACTGTAGTTGGATATTAGAGGCATGTCCTACATTTTATCATATCAAAAGACAACAATTTCGGTCCGCATTGATTAATATAAAAATGTTGAGCGTTTTTAGAAATCTTATCGAAATTGGAGCAGTTTCGTTTCTGTGCACATTTGTTTCTGTGCCACATTTGCACTGAGAATGGAGAAGAAAAATCTTGTTCCATTCGACTTCATAGTATTTATATGGATGTTTTAGTAAACTATAATGTTTTTTATGAGACTATTTATGTACCTCTGAACAGTTGTTTTTACCACTAATAGAATGTCTGCTTTGTGATTGACTCTATACGGAGTTGTTGCTGTTGTTGTTGTTGTTGCCTTCCCCAAACTTACTTGATCTAAAGAGCTCACCATTAAAATCATGTACAAATTCACAATTAATTATCAAAAATTAACTTTCTATGGTAGAGCCAGACCAAATAAAGAATCTGTAATTAATGTCAAATTAATTAAATATGCAATCTCAAATTATTTGATCGATTTCGGTCAAGGTGATAAATAATTGAACAGCTGGTTGTGTCAATAGCCTGCTTTCAATTAAAACACTAGCTTCTAGCGCAGCAAAAATTCTTTTTAATTCCATGGTGTGTCTTGGCAGACTCGCCAAACTCCAAATTAATAGCAAAAAAATAAAAAAAAAAATAAAAAATATAAAATAAGTTGCAACTGCAACAAACACAATCTCTGGTAGAGTTTAAGGCTTGATCTAAAATACTAACTGCTTTAGAACATCTTTATGTAAAACGAAACGAAAGCTGAACGTCGTGAACGACACGAACAACAATATTTTTTGATATGCAATAATGTATTGCTTACCGTGTCTCGCACCACGTTCAGCCTTCGCTTTGTTATACATAAAGATGCAGTTAATGGGCGCACACTGGAGCCCGTCTGTACACGGTTGTGCTCAAAACTCAATTTTCAACATTTTTGTTTTTATTTTTTTTATACGAAAATAATCCTTATAAAATACAGCATCACTAAAATAAATATTGCTTCCCTGGCTGCTATCAACTGCTGAGTATATGAGCTCAAAGTTGACTAATGTAAAAAAAAGTTAGCAGAGAACACTTGTGTTTTTAGTTGTGCTTTATGTCGGTGAATAAGCAAGGTATGGTTGTTTGGTATATAATGATTTTTTTTTTGTTTAGTTTTATCGTCTTCCAAAATATGATAAATACTATTCGGTACTGTACATTTTTTTGTAGTAAATTTTTAAAATGACCTATTTTTAAAAAGACGCAGAGTTCTATATCTGAATTTTTTTTAATTTATTTTACAATGGGAAAGCTTTGTTTAGTAGTAAATCAAAATGATCAGAGATTCGGTAGTAAATCAATTCAATAAAAGATATAAAAAATAATAAATGTATGCATAAATTGCTAAAATAATAAAATTAAATTGTTTCTTTTAGATACATAATATCGTAAAATAATAAGTTTGTAATAAGTTTTAATTTTTTGGTCACGGCAGACTTTTCTATGGAAATGCCCATATATGAAAAAAATAAACGAATCCTTTTAAGTATTTTTCTATAAATTTTATATTAAATTTAAAAATATATATTTACAGCCCTATTCTGGCAAATTAACAAATTGTTAACCAGTATTTTGAATATTTCTATGTGTTTGTTGTTTTCAATACAAAATTTAAAGCTCATAAAATAAAATTTGTTAATGAAATTGTCAATAACTGAAAAGCAGTTGACAATTTTTATCAAATTTTTTTATTTTTGAGCATCAAATTTTGTTTTGAAATAAAAAAAATTACAACAAACATATAGAAATATTCAAAATACTGGTTAACAATTTGTTAATTTGCCAGAATAGGGCTGTTATATTAACCAAATGGCTTTGTAGAAAGCCGGTTATATTTTTAAATATGCGAAAAAACCGATTTTTACATGACAACACTAGGAAGAAGGCTGTAGCAACATGTGATATTGCTTCTGAAGCAAGGTGTTATGCTTTGATCTCAGTCAAATCAAGTTACTAAGCGTTCCTCTCCACAAACTTTCCTACCACCACCAACTACAAGCTTTCGCCGTAAACTGATGTGTTTTAAAGTTATTTTGATTAGAAATAAGGAAAGAAAAGTTAAAGCGTAGGACCATGGCACGGCCTGGATTCGAACCCGGGGCCACCATGTGACAGTCAAGCGCGCTTCAACTGGACTATCGAGGCCGCATATTATGCAACAAAAAATTTTTCCGCGGCTGAGTCCATCCACAAACCCTGCAAGCAATATTATATATAGCCAGGATCTGCTGTATCTGGAAAATACAAAATCGGATATAAAAACTGAGGTTTTCCTATGACCTTCAAGGACAGCTAGTGGCTGCAGCAATCTTTCGAAAAATATTTTGAAAAAATATAAATAAATTATTTTATTTTTGTGTGATGTCAGATTTACTTTCATACTACTTTTTCTTATCAAGCAATATCTCTGCAAACCATATGATTCTTTAAATCAGAGGTAAAGACTTTTATAACTTTTTTCCAAAAAGTCTCTGAAAAAGAGTCTTAACAAACTTGTATTATATAAAAGTTTTTATTGTTATCAAATAAGAGTTATTTATAACTTTTATTTTAAACTCTCACTTAATAACTCTTATTTTTAACTTAATAGTGTTGGAAGACTTTTAAATTATAAAAATAATTTTAAAAGTCTTTGAAGACTTTTATTTAAAAAAGTTAATTTAAAGAATCTTTTGGGACTTGTATTTTATAACAGTCTTTTTAAAAGTCTTTTTTAAAAAAAGTATTGTATGTTATTGATTTTTCAATATGAATCTTTCCAATAGTCGACAAGATTAAAAAAATCAATCGGTGGAATAAATTGATTGCTGAAACCAATTCATAAATAAACATATCTTTAATTTTTTTCGCAGTTTTTTTATTGTATGGCTTTTATTAAAACTTTTAAAAAATAGAAGATCCGAAAGACTCTTAAAAATAACTTTTAAAAATAACTTAAAAATAAAAGTCTTTAAAGACTTAAAAATTTTTTTTGGAAAACAGAAGTTTTTGTAGGTTCTTAAATTTTACTTTTAAGCTTAAGAGTTAAAAGTGAGGGAAAACTTTTATTTTTAAAAGTTAAAGTCAACTCTTAACTTATATTTTTATAAATAAAATTAAAAAGTAATTTTTTACTTTTTTAATTAAATAAAAGTAAACAGTCGGACTTAACTTAAAAAATTAAATTTTTAAAAGTTATTTTCAGGATCTGCTTTAAATACTCTTTTATGACTCATTTTTAGGAGCCTAAGCCATCACAAAGAGCTCTTATAAGTTTCATAAAAGTGTAGTTTTATATAAGTTTTTATATAAGAGTACAAAATTATATTTTTTTGACTCTCAAAAGTCATTTATTCGGACTCCTATAAGACTATTTTATGAATCTTATATTGGCATTTTTAAACTCATAAAAGACTCTTTAAAATTTAAAAAAGTGCTAGGTTTTAGGAACTGGTTTTTTGTAAACACAGAAAATACACAAAAAACTCATATTCAAGAGACCTTTCACAAAACACTCTTAAATGCGAGTATTTTCAGAACCCTGAACTGAAGTTCTTCAAAAACAATCCGAAATATGTTCATTTCAAGAGTTAACGTTATGAAAATACAAAAAATGCACTTTAAAAACACATAAATAGGAAGGAACTCATAAAATCATCTTTAATAAGGCTCTTTCAGAGTCCGAATTTGGTCCGATGAGCGCTCCGAATTTGGTTTAAAGCAGTGTTTGGCACGCCATAGGCACGCGTGCTCGGCACAAATCGTTTTTTTTCACATAGACATGATCGGCAAAGCACACAAACGATGCGTCGTAGCAGAGAAAGACTGCATAGCTGAGGTTTAAAGCTTAGCAGCGTTCAGTCTATCTCTCAGCAAACGAACACAAGCATACATTACGTTTGTGTGTGTACGCTCGTGTTTGCCAAACACTGGTTTAAAGAGATATTAAAATTTTTCTTAAGTAATTACTTACTGAGAGTTGGATAAAGGCTTTTATACGAGTAATAAATATGAATTGGAAAAACCTTATACATACATATATATATATATGACCTTTTATTAACAGTTGTAATCAGAACCCAAATTTTACTCTTTGAAAAGGGGTTTTTTTTAAAGAACTTGTTTTTCGAATTTCATAGTTGGTCAATCTTTGTTTGAAAGCATTTTTGAGATTTTTTCAGATTTTTTAAAGAGGTTTGGAGGTCGCGCTAATCAGATTTTTCATAATAAGCTTTACCTCATAAGCTTTCAAAAAAAGCTAGATCAAACTGGACACTAGTGCAAATATACATTTTTAATTATGAAAACATACCAATTTATTCAACATGTTCTGCATTCTTGAAAAATAAATTTTATGCTTTCTTCTATTTCCAGTCCGAATCCACTTCATCTGCGTCCACAAAACTTGCCCTACTCAAATGCGTCTGGTGTTCGCAGCTCCTGGGACTTAACGACCGCCCCAAATTGCTCGAATGCCTGCATGTGGCCTGTTCGCAATGTGTGAGCACAAAATTCTCCGAATTAGATCGCACCATGCCACCACTTATACATTGTCCAAATTGTAACATGGCTTCACAGAATGAATTCATCATTGATAATCAATTTCTTATCGAACAATGCACTACGGGAGAGAATTCGATGGTGGGTGGTGTGGGTGCTGAAGGCAGTAACTCTTCAGATGCAGCCAAATCGATGGCTAACGCCAACATACAGTGTAGCAGCTGTTCTGACAATGCCGTTGCCACATCGTGGTGTGTCGATTGTTCCGAATATATTTGCGATAGCTGCGTTCAGGCACATCAACGTCTTAAAATTACAAAAGATCACACGATCAAGCCAAAGGAAGAGGCCAACAGCGATCAGTTGCAAGGCGTTGCCGGCATTGATAAGCTGCACATGTGCCACCTACACCCACAAGAAAAACTGTCACTTTTTTGTGAAACCTGCGACAAGTTGACATGCCGCGATTGCCAGCTAAGTGATCATCGTGATCACAAGTATAAGTTTGCACATGAAATTGCGACCGAAACGCGTCATGCGCTCTCCACACTCGTCTCGGAAATTAACTATAAACGCTTCTTGCTCTCTTCGGCCACGAAAGTCATTGACGATCGGCAGCAATTGATTTCGGATAAAAAGAAGGATTTGATCAAAGAGATCACGGCAATGGTGGTGAAGATAACCAACACTGTGAATATGCGCGGAAAGCAGCTGGTGATGCGTTTGAACGAGGTATGCGACAGCAAACTAAAGGTATTGATTGAAAAGAAGGATGCACTCCAATTGCTATCGGACAATACGGATCACTGCATTGAGTTTATGGCAAATGCACTGGAGAAGGGTAGTGATTATGCAATATTGTCTAGTAAAAAGTCGCTGGTGCGTCATTTACAGAAACTCAAGTGTCAACGCGCAGATATTCCAAATCCAGAAATACCAGTACGCATTCAAGTGCAGCTGAACCAGGTGTCAGAGTTGCAAAAAGGTAGCTGTATATTTGTTTGGAAATTTTTTTAAATAATTTACTCATAAATAACTTGGGGGTTTTTTTCACTTACAGTTATTTCGCAGATTGGCACAGTCATAGTGGACGGCAAGCCCTATCCACCGTCACCGTCGCCCAATGGACCACCGCGTCAGCAGCCTAGTCCGAATATGGCACCACCTTTGCGACCTGGCTTACCGCCTGGAATGCCAACTGGCATGTCGCCGACAGGTCCGCCAGGCAACTATGGTGCTTTGCAAAACGGTCCGCCCATGTATAACAACACTTCACCCCAGCAGCAATACAACAACATGCAGTTGAAATGTAGCTATGCTGGCGAAGGACCAGGTAAGGGTACGCCACTTAATCGTTCACTCATTTTAGTAACTTGCACATATTTTCACTGCATTCATTTTTTGTTGTTACCATAGAAGAAATGCATATAAATTCTATTGCTAATTATATCACTACTATTTTGCAGTACGTTTTGGCGGAATGCCACCGGCGGGAATGCAACGACAAGGTCAACCACATGTCAGTTCCTCAACGCATCCGCAAAATATGGGTAAGAATTAAATTTATGTTAATTTTGTGATATTTTTATGCATGTCGAAAAGGGCTAAGCTATTTTCAGAAATAGCACGTTAGATTGTAAAAAGACTCTAAACAATGTTCTAATGGTTCATACTTTTTTAGACATAAGCCTTCGCGGCTTATTGAATAATCAAGCAGCACAAAGTCCAAATCAGCAGCATATGACTTTTAATGGGCCACCAAATTATCCTGGTGGTCCACAGGGAGCACCTTCGCCACATCAACAAATGGGTCCACAAATGAGACCGCATTTTATAGGGGGTCCACCGGGACAGCAACATCAGAGTTTTCCCCAAAATCCGCCTGGTGGACCGAGCAATCCAAATTTCATGAATAGCAGTGCACGTTTTCAGAACTACCAACGCATGTCCAGTCATGCACAACAACAGGCTGCAGTAGCTGCCATGGCAACGAATGCAGGCGGGCCCGGCGGCGGAGGTCCTTGCGGCAGTCAGATACCCTCTCCTGGACCCATGCAGCGGCCGCAAATTATGCAGAATCCAATGCAGAACGTTAGTAAAAGTCATTCAAAAATGTCTATATAAATAAATGCATAAAAGCTATTTCGAATTTTTGCAGAACATGGGGTTTCATGGCAGCCAGGGTGGCTTTAATCCTGGACCACCACCACCAACATCGCCCCAAATGGGAAGCGCCATGAGCGGCATGCACAGCATGGCCAAGTGGCACATACCCCAATCTGCACAACAAACAAACGGTGAGCACTAGAACGTGTAGGTTGCTATCTAACTGTAATTTTATCTTTGCCAAATGAAGGCTTTGCGCTCATGATATTTTTACTAATCGTGCCATATTTGGCTTACTGATTTGTTTTTTTCTATAGCATGTCCTCAGCAAGGTCCACTCATGCAGTTTGCCAACGGACGCCAAACAGAAAATTTTAAAATCTCTTTAAAATCACCCAATACCCTTAAAAACACAACGCCACCCAGTGGTGGCTCTGCTGGACATAATCATGGCATGCATCCGAGTGGCAGCGGTGGTGGCGGCGGTGGCGGTGGCGGCTCATCCTCAAGCTTACATGCTGTTAATCTAGGCTTGGGACCAGCAGTCTCTATTCTGCCAAATGTCACCTCAACAAACCCGAAGACACCAAGTCCAAGCACAAACGAAGTAAGTTCAGATCTAACAATATTTTATATTCTACGATAATCAACCTCACCGTACAATAATAAATACAACACAAATTTAAAGCATTATAATCATCTCTTCTCATCCACGAATAATCATAACAATAATAACAATAACCACTTTGCCAATGTAATGAAGAACTCTAAGGATTTTACTGAACCTATTGACAAGGTGCGAGATGATTCAATTAACGATTTAATGGCTACAATTGCTAAATTAGACTCGAACGGTGTTCAGGTGCTGCCCGAAGGAAGAACAAAAACAACTTCACCGCAGGTGCACAGTTCGACTGATTTGTCCAACACCCAGGAAGGTATGCATAACGTTTTTTCCTTAAAAAATTATTTTTTTCTCTCTTAAAATACTAGCTTAGGAGCTGTTCATAATGTTGTGGTGCTTTGCTCCAACTTTTTATTAGATTTGGAAACTTAAAAAAAAAAATAATAATTCGAATAGAAAGTGATTTTAAGCTACTTGTCTGTCCCTAGTCAGGATTTTTTATGGGGATGAGTTTGTTTTGATTAAAACCTGTATTGGTGGTACCAATATGATATTTAATAAAATTAATAACATTATTAATATTGTTGAAAGTAGCTTTTAGATATTTATGATTCAATATAATATCATATCAGAGTAGGTAAAAATAATCGCCATTGCCGTCGTATATTTTTTTCAGTAATTTTTAAAAAGAGATTAATATTTTTTGCTTATAATAATATCCTGTAAAATAACCCAAATTGAGAACTCTTTCGTAGCATATCGAATAAACCTAAGAATAAGAAATAATTTTAAGATCCAATTATTTTTTTTTAGCCTATTAACTTACACGGAAATGCAATTTCATGCACTTTTTGAGCTTCATTCTCTACTTTAATATTTTTATTTTTATTTTTATCCAAATTCATTTCCGAATTTGAGTATAAAAAAATATTTGTCCCTTTCCAAACTATAGATACATACATATACTATGAAATTTAAAGTGTATAAAACCTTTATAAAAGTTGTTAAACAATTTCTATCAATTTTTTAAAAATATATAAAAATAAAATTATCAAACATTTACTATTTCAGCTTTTGAAGTTTTGAACAAAAATAGTTTATTTAATTCAATATTGATATTGCGAAATGTGTATATTCTTGTTAATATTACTGCAATTTATGCATATAAAATATAAAATAAACTGGCCATTTCAGCCCTTGGAAGGACTTTGACTCAAATCGACTCAAAAGAATTTCATTATATTCATCATAACTTGTTTATAGAAGGATGAAAAAAAGAGGTAGTTAGATCAAAAACGTAAAAACCCAACATTGTCACTGATAAGAATCAAATATATTTTCTGTGCATACTTTCAGGCTGAACATTTTTGAGAACAGTGTGTCTTGTAAAATTTCTTCACTGTCAAAAAATAATTACAATTTGAAAAATACTTTTAGACTTTATAAAATTGTACATATATTTATTAATGGCCGCATTCAGCGTAGAGAACAGTTGGCAAATGTTGTGTAAAAATTCGCTGAATGGTACAAATTTGGTAGCGCTAACTAAAACTGATAAAGTAGCGAACGCCTTTTAATCGAGCGAACAAATTCTATGCTACATGAACACAACTGTTTGCTTAACTGTCAGATGCTGTTAATGACTCTGTTAAATTAATAAACGCGGAAAGAACGCAGCAAATTTAAGTGAGAAACCTTTGCAATTGAATTAAATTTATATAAAAATTAAATTGAATCTAACTTCTGACGTGCAGAGTAAAAACACATTCAGAGAAAAACATCGTGGACTAAGGTAGCGCTATCATTACAGTTCACAACAGTTGTCTACGCTGAATGCGGCCAATGACAGAACGTCAAATGCAACAGATGTATTACTTGTCGAGCAAGAGTAAAATAGTCTTTAACAATTGTCAAGCCGAGTGGCGTTCGCTATATTAATTTACTTAATATTTTTAACAGATTATGTTGGCCATACTATAACAGCCACTAAGTTAACAATTAAGATACTGTTTGTAATTATCCTGTAAAATCGATTCAGAAAAGACTCAATAAAGTACTACTACTACTTTGAGAAATACTGTGTGCGGAGCAGCATTCTTGCCTTCTATGTATTAAGACGTGCATACTTTCATGCCGAACAGTTTGAGAGATATTGGACACGGAGCAACGTGCTTGCCTTTTATATATTAAGACTAACAAAAAAAAAAATATTTTGAATTCGTACGAAATTTCGGTTCAGAGAAATAACGCCCAATGAAATACTTCCAAAATAAACAATTAAAAAATCCCAAAAATTTTCCATACAAATTCGGGCATTATTTCATAATGAATGATTTTTTTTAATAGTCTTATTTGCATTGATTTTTTTTTATATCTTAGAGTTCTATAGGGAGTAGGGGTTCTTAAGCGAGGTTGTAACATGAGAAGGCTAATGGTAATGTTTTATAGTGGAGATGCGTACTGCGACCTACAAGAGATCTATTGTGCCTCCTTCTCAAGGCTCCGCTAGTTGGCGGATTACACAATTTCGTCCACACCTAATTCTCTGATGAATTTGAGAATGTTTTAAGGTTCAATGGATGTTCTCTAGACTCAGTTTATAGTTCCCCAGTGCTAGTTTACGTCTGCGAGCCACAGCGTCGCAATTGGTAAGCAGGTGTATTGGAATCTCCTCTGCTTCTTCACAGAAACGGCAATTACTATCGGTTTCGATGCTCAATTCCATCAGGTAGTATTTAAGTTTGCAGTGTCCTGCAAGAAACCCCGTTAGAATTCTTAGATTTGGTTTACCTAAGCTTATGCACAATTTTACTCTCTCCAGTATTAAAATCTTTGAGGAGCAATTTAGATTGTCTTAACGCGTATTTAAGTATATTTATTTCTATATAAATCAGCAACATCGAATTAAATTGTAGTGCTTATCAATTTAAGGTACTCGAAAAACAATCCTGATTTCAAAAAACAATCCAAAACACTATACTCATTTTAACAGGTTTGCGGCCATTGTCCAACCCAAGGACCTACGTGGAAATGAGATAAATCTCATATCCGCCAAATCAAAATCCCTTTGGGCCAACGCAGGCATTAACTTGTGTGAAAAAGAAATATACTCTGGTACGCCAATCCAGGTGATAGTGTGAGTTCAGTCTAATTTCAAATCAGGAAGCCAAGTGAGCACGTAAATCAATTCGATTTAAAATTAAAATATGGAATAACTAAAAAGCAAGTCTTAAAAACAATTCATATTTGATGGTGCTTACTTAATAAAACATAATATCGACACAAAAAGAAGAAACAGAACAATCTCAATTACCGATATTACATTGTTATAAAACTGCGTTAGGTATAATAGGATGAAGTTAAATTGAAGTTAAATTGATTTAATTATTTAAATGTAATATAATTTTCCGTTTTAAGACGTCTACCGAATCAGAAAAATTAATCATGTTGAAGTTATTATTGAAATCACTGCACATACATCGTAAAGGTTCATGAAGAGCGTAACTAGAATTGCACTGATTCAACTTGAAGAACAGAAAATGTCAAGTTCCTCTCCTTGGTATGTTAAAATTTAGAGCTGAGATGAGATATTCCGAATTAATCTCACCACGAAGTAATTTATACAGAAACATGACATTAAGCATCATTCTTCTGCTTCTTAGGGAAGGTAGTAAAATAATCTTAGGCGTATTTCATACGATGGAAGCATAATAAAAAGGTTACCTTGTATACCTTTTTGTCCTCGTACCCAGAGTATAGTAACGTTGTTATTCTTGCCTAGTTCCTATGTTATTTTCAATGATATCTTACAGGAAAATAGTGCTTTAATTACTACTCGACTGTCTGACATCTCAATTATATCCTGACCTTCGTATATCCGGTCCAGGTTGACTTGCGCGCACATCTGTACTGCTGGGATTTCCGCTTGGGTGTTGTACTCATAGGTTCAAAGTGCTTAATTCTTGGCCCGTACACCCCTACATCTATACCTTCTAATGTTTTGGAGCTATCCGTATACCATGATATACTGTGTGTTTTTTGGCTTCCAATAATATTTCGTTGTCCCACTTTTTCTTGGTACTAAGCTTAATTTCGAAGTGTTTTTCGAAGTAGTACCTTTTTACTATATCGTCTCTTGGTAGATCGATGAAACGTATCTGCTTTGCAATCAATATCTTCCTTCTCTCTACTGCTGATAGTTTTACCTAATCCTGTCTCCTCTTTAGCAATGCATAGCAGAGTTCGCTTTGCTAATCCCTCTATGGAAAGGTGTAAGGGGAATTACTTCTAGTGCTGCTTAAGGGTACGTCTTCATGTCTCCTGTGATGCATACTAGGGATGTTGATCCCGTGATCCTGGGATTAGGGGCTAAATTAGTCCCGAAAAAATTAGCCCGGGATCACCGTTAAATATCGGGATTAAAAAATATGTGTAACTAGATAATTCAGTGCTCGTGTGTATAATTTGTCAAAAAGTACTTTTATATATAATTTTGTTTTAAGTATTATTTTTAGAAATTATCTTAATTTGCTACTGTATTATTATTACCAGAACATATTAACTATTTATATATTAAATATATAAAAAAAATGTAATTTTATATAAATTTTCTATTTCTTGAGTCCCGGGATTTAAAAAAGGGTCCGGGATCGACATTCCTAATGCATACTCAGCCCAATTTCTGCATCTTGCCAGTGCTACTGCACGATAGGCGAGGATGGGTCTCACCACCATGGTATGGTGTACATCCATCAAAGAATTATTGGGTTGCAACCCCAACTCTTCCCCGCCAGGTTCCTACATAACATTAGTGCGCTATTAAGGCAATGTCGTCTGCATAACCCTGACATTTTATGCCTGTTTCGGTTAGCTTCGATAGGAGTTCACCTTGTGGACAGCCTTTGTTGTTTAAATTCTTATCATGGTGGTGTCCACTTTTAGTTTTTTTGGTTTAGTTTAGTTTATTTCAAGTCTGGAATACAGATTTCCTTACATACTAAATTATATTAAGTAATTCATAATTAAATAATTTAAGTTTAAACTTACATTACAAATTATAAAATGAAAAAAAGTACTACTATAATAGAAAAATATTATTTACAAGGTTTTTAAATATTTTTAAATTTAATCATTGGATAAATACATTTCATTAAAGAGTATCAACGCCCTTGTTATAGGCTCATTCAAAGCATAATTAGTTCGACAAAATTTTATATAAAACAAATTAAATTTTCTTAAATGTCTTGATGGAATATTAAAATGTATAAGCTCAAACAGTCATGGACAGTCAATTGAACCAGAGATATTATCATGAATTAAAATGAATTAAGCTATTTTACGTCTTGAATCAAGTGATTTCAATTCCAAAAGTATTAACCGGGCATTATAGGGTGGTAACGGGTCTTGAAAGTTAAACGACCGCAAGGCGTACCTGGTAAAGCTTTTTTAACCCTTTCCAGTCTTAGAGAATTTGAGGCATAGAAAGGACTCCAAACTATAGAAGAATATTCCATTCTCGACCTCACAAATTCATTAACTAACATTTTGAAAGTGTGTGGATCCGAAAACTCTGAGCTATTTCTTCGAATAAAAGCAAGTGAAGAGTAGGCTTTTGGAATGAAAAAGTTGAAATGATGAACAAATGCAAATTTTGTGTCAAAGACAACTACATCTACAAGACAACTAACTACAAGACAAATCAATTACATCCGCGAAACATGATATCTTCACAGCTTCATGAGAAGTGTTGTCGAGGCTCCCTTTATTTCTAGAAAGGCACAGAGTACATGTTCGTTATTTTTAAGAGCTGACTGGATGTAACTAGTCAGCTGGTATAGACTGATATAGTCTGCTGATATAGGCAGATGCTGCGGACCTTGCCGCCCTATAAGATTGCTAACATAGGTGCATTGGCGCATTCTCCAGAATCTGAGTTCTTATATAATTATCTATTACCTTTTCCATTGTTTTGAGAACAAATGATATGAGGCTAATGGGTGTAAAGGACTTTGGTAGTGTGTTTTTTCCCTACTTTTGATATGAATTTGATTGTGGTCCTTCTCCATTTAATTGTTATATAGCCCAGCGCCAGGCTGCTTTTAGTTATTTTGACTAGGTAACCGTATCCTGGTTACAGCTGGCGTGGAAGAAATGTCTTCGCAGAAGGTTCTAAAGCTTTGTTTTTTGTGCTTTTCTGATTTCTTTATTGTACTCCGTTAGAGCCGCCGTGTAATTATACCATTCTTCGTTGCGCTTTGCGGTATTATAACTGCATCGCACATTTTTTCGGAGTCTGGTCGGGTCGGCTCTCCACCAAGGAGTATGTTTTGTTCTTGTCTTGTGCCCTAATGAACAACAGATTCGTAGGCATTATAAACTGCATTGTTTACCTGCTCTACATAACATTCGAGTTCAAGGATGTTACTAATTCTACTCCTAGCTTTTACGTTATGTAGGTTTTCTTTTAATATGTTGGTGTATGTGTACCAATTGGTATTTCTAAGTTTCTTTTGGGTTCTATCACTTGACACTTTGCCCCAAGTCTAAACTCTATTATTCTATGATCAGACATTGATGGTTCCAGTGATACTTTCCATCCCCTTATCATATCCTCCAGACCTCTTCTGGACATTGACAAATTCTATATTACTACTTAGAAGATATTCTAAAAGGTACTCACCTCTGGTGTTGTCGTTGGTACTTCCCCAGATTATGTGGTGCTCATGAGAACGTTACATAGTAAAGACATTTTATATCAAGCCTAAAACTCATTAATTTGTAATAAAAGAATTAGAAAAATCGCAGTCTCATAGTTATTCGATTTAGTTGACGTTGACAAAATTGTTATCTTACTAAAATTATGAACAGCTTCTTTTTGGCTCTATTTTGTAGTTTGTAGAATTTACTGTATAACATCTTTTTTTTTACTATTTGCTAAGTAGTTTTTCTTTTTAACATTAAAGCTTTTCGATGAAGCATTAATAATCTGTGTTTTCAATTCGTGAAAAATTAAAAAATAAATTCAGTTTAGCTAATAATTTCATAAATTCTCAAAATGAAGCAAAGCCAAAACTGTATTCCTTATGTTTTCTTTTTGTTTGTATTTTCTTAATTATCTTTAACTGCTGCCTCTATATAATTACACGAAATTTCGCTTTGTTTTCTTTCCAAAAATTCAAATTCAAACATACAAAAATAAAATTTCAACTTAAAATACTAATCATTTAAATGCAAAATAAAATAAACAAAAACAAATATAAAACAAAAATAAACAATATGCGAAAACTAATAATCAGTTAATAAAAATGATCAAAAAGACGATCCAAATGAGGATTGGTGCGCCGTATGTCTGGATGGAGGCGAGCTCATGTGCTGCGACAAATGTCCCAAAGTATTTCATCAGAATTGTCATATTCCCGCCATTAGTTCATTGCCCGATGAGAGCGAAAGTTGGCAATGCCTACTCTGTGTCAATCTCAAAGATTTGGCCAACAATGTGGAGAATACGCTCAAGTTGCCTGGCGAGCTGAGTCGCTTGGAACTGCAGATATTGCAAAGGATTTGTCTAGAGCTATACTGTCAGTATGAGCAGAGTTTACATTTCCGGGAATCTGAATCACCGGCGAATACGGCGTACTATGAGATTATTTGCAAGTAAGGCGTCGTCTAGCTTAAAATTATTTTGATAAGCTTAAATAAATGAATGTGTTTTTTTTCGTTTAACCCAGTCCCATGTCCTTGGACGTTATACGCACAAGACTAGATCCATCGAGTCCGAATCATTACAAAGACATTCAAGGTTTCATCAATGATGTGCGGCTGATTTTCAAAAACACCTACCTTTTCTATCAAGTGAGTATCTAGCATAATTCATGTTAACTTGAATGAAATTATATGATTGCAAAAATTCTCTTCCTATTCTCTATACTGAAGGAGGATTCGAAAACGTATTCGAATGCACGTTATTTGGAGAATTTCTTTGAAGAGCAGCTGGCCAAATGGCTGCCCAACTTTTCATTGAAAAATTCCGTCTCAACAAACATGAATAACAACAACAACAATAATAATAACGGCAACAGTAGTGCTTCCACTTCAACGGCTTCCCCAATAGCGTTAATTAATATGAGCGCAGGTGTTGCTGGCTCACCGCATGCAGCTGCTGGTGTTGTTGCATCACTTGTTGAAAATGGCGCAAATAGCTGTGGCGCAGCATTGGGTGGTAATCACAACAGCCTTGATGATGGCATTCATGACGAATGCAATCCACCAAAAAGAATACGAAAACAAACAGAATAGAATAAGCTATATACAAGCAGATACAGCTTGATGATGATGATGATGATAGTGCGTTTAAGTAAGAAAACTTTATTCTAAGCTTAACTATTAAATACGCGAAAATATTTTAACGTAGTTATAATGATACAAAAAACTAGCATATTCCATTTATTATATATATATAATATATATATATAAACAGTTTTCGTTTAGAATGAAACGTTGCTAAAAAAAAACAAATAACTAAATATGAATGATTGATTATTTTATTTCTTACTCAAGTTGAATTTATGTAATTTTTTCATACTAGGGAAGTTATTATAAGACTCACTCACCCGCTCACGTTGTTTTGTTTATATTTTAAGTTATGTATTTTTTATAAATATTCTTCTTCATGTACATTTCAAATACAACATACTTAGCTAACTTATAGTTGCATTATAACCCATATATCTGGATTTATTCATATTTAAATAATTGTTTCTTGAAATGCTTTTTCCTTCGATTTAGCTTTTCTTCATTGCTTCTCATTCATTTACCTTTATATTCATTATAAATTATTGCATATATCAATTGTTTAAACAAAAACTCGTATTTTAAATTTAAATCTGAAACCCTTCACTAGTTTTAAGGGATGTTTTATTGTAAAACCTGGCCAAAATTTAGTCCTTAAAGTCAGACACCAACAAAAATTATTTTTTTTTTTAATTCGAGCGCTTTTTTATTATTTTATGCACATTTGTGATCAAAATTTAAATGACCGGGACACAGCTTTGGCTGTTTTTATGAGTTTGATAGCGCTGTTTTTATATCAAAAAATAATTTTTAATCTATAAAAAATTACAACCATCAGGATGGTTTTCATACACTATTCTCCTTGAGTAAAAGTTGCTGTACCTACTTTGTACCGATCAAAAGAAAGTTATGGCTGTTTTTATGAGTTAAATATCTCTGTCATTGTTTCAATAAATATGTTTTAGTCTATAAAAAATTTCAATCATCGCTGGGATAGTTTCCATTAACTGTTCTCCTTGAGTGAAAATTGTTGCACCTACTTTTGGGATCATGTCTCCAACCAGCCCGTTATTCCTTTTATTTTAGATGTAAAGCTTTAAGCATTTGTAAAAATAAATTGTTAAACTATTCACGAATTATGTACCGTCAATACAAAAGAAACACAAAAACCAGTAAAATTGAGTCAAACTATTGTCAACGGAATGTTGCCTGCATTCAGCGGAAGGAACTGTTCCACAACTTTCGGGCTGAATGGTATGCGCTCACAGAACATGTTCCTTGAGCTGTCACAATTTATATAGCGAAAATGTTTTATGCTACTTCGCTACCTTAGCTCTTTTTCGGATAGAAGCAGCCATTGTATTGTTAATCTTATAAACACAATTGGGGCTGCAGGCGGGTGGCGTGTAGTTTCTCAATATAGAACAATGTATTTTTTATGTTATAAACACAATCCACATCACACGCCGAGCTTGTCGTGCGGCTACAGAACACGCTGTAGCCGGACAATTTTTATTTTCTAATTTGACAGGCGTGAACAATAAAAGGCTGTGTTCAGACGAGAATCAAATGATTGAATTAATCTAAATTTGTGGTTTT
The DNA here is from genome assembly GCA_963920525.1 of Dichetophora obliterata. Lineage (NCBI taxonomy): Eukaryota > Metazoa > Arthropoda > Insecta > Diptera > Sciomyzidae > Dichetophora > Dichetophora obliterata. The sequence continues at coordinate 14,317,322 of OY986435.1, read as the reverse complement.
TTCCAGCTAAAAAATTAACTATGCGAGAGCGAAAATTAACTTCGAACATAATCAAAATTTTGGTAAAGCTCAAGACCTGAATCAATTAGTCAAATAGAGTAAAAAAAGAACAAAAGAAGGGATTAGCTTAATCATTTGATTGTTGTCTGAACATAGCCAAAGATTGTATTCCACACACTAGCAATAGTTCTACACGCCAGTGAAATTTACACGTCGCACGCCCGTAGCCAAAATTGTGTTTATAACATTAAGCTCGAAACTAGTTATATTGCTTTACTAACGATCCAGTTTTTTTTTTGTTCATTGACTCCGTATTATCACATTGGTATTCCACAGCTTTAAATACTGGCCACAAGTGATAAAAAGCCGTGCAGTGAAATTGCATAGCCAGACTCGAATCCAATCTTTATGTTCTACTACAATGCCCATTCCTAATATTATTATCTAAGATGAGTAAACTTCTCCGATTGACTAAGCGTTTGGGTTCAGTAACATATGGAATTTGTATCTAGTTTGAATTAAAGTAGCCCAAAAACACAAATGTCGTCACACAAGGCTATCACAAGACTATCTCTCTTTGAACAGCTTGGGCCATTCTTACTAAATCATAAAAAAGCAATTCTAAAGCAAAAGTTACTTTAAAATTGCGAATCAGATTCTTTCAAAAGTCTGTCGCCCGAGAGCGGGACTGTATAAATTCTAAAACATAGCTATACGAAGCTTTTAAATTACTTTGCTTCGAATAATCGCAAATATACCGTGTAGTTTGGCTGGTGGCAGCATAAACCTTTGGACATGCCATTTCTCAAGCCTTCACAGGTATGGCCCAATGGGACAGGATTATTGTAAAGACCATGGGTTCGTTCACCCCTGTCAATGACATCGCTATGATAAAAGAACGTACAAAATACGTGGCGAACAACCCAGCCCATTGTCATGAAATGAATTTAATGTAATTGTTGCTGGTCAGTTTTCGCGGCATTTCTTCCAGGCAAATTATGCAAAAATCAACATCCTCATCTGGCAAATGTGGCGACTGCTTCTTCTTGCCTCCTTTTTTTGCTGCTCTTTTCTGCTGGTGTTTTTTTGCTTTTTCTTCTTTTTTCTTCTGAGTTTCGTCGCGCTTTCGGCGTTTCTTTCAGCTCAGAATAATTCTGGCGATGTAGAATCGATGTAAAGAATAATCATCGCATAGAACATCCAAAATGTTTGCATCGGGAACAGCAGAAATATCAGGAATTTTAGCGTCAACTTAATGTATATTAAGGTGCAGTGTTGCTGGGCTATGCCATACTGGTGAGCAGCAGCTCTGAGTAGTGGTTTGTGGTCGATTTTGACTTGTTTGATTGCTGCAGCCAGCCACCGCATCAGGATTTTCATTTGTTCTGCCTTTCACTTTTTTCGATGACGCCATGCTGAAATTGTTTAGTAGGTCATTTAAAATGACATATGACCGTCCTAAAAACTGTTCATTAGGTGGGCCTACTTTTTGTTCAGTAGTTAGTGGGCAGTGATGCCATCATGACATGACGCGAAATATTTGTTTTCCATTGCACAAAACTGTTCGATTGTTCATTGGATTGTGTAAAATAAATATTAAACTATGAATTCCATTCTCATACTCACGATTTCTTCGATAAAAAACACTTGAAAATTTACTAAATGTGCACTTATATTGACCAGCTTCGTTTTTTTCTAGAATATTTTGTTGCGCGGCGGCCGTTGGGTTAAAGCAAACACTCGCGTATAACTCAATGATTTGTCGAACCGATGAACATTCAATGAGTTGTTACTTTGACGCTGTACATATTGGCGCTGTTACCTATATAGACTTCAGAACTGACAGTGTTCTGTGGATGAGCCTGTTCAGCAAGTGGTCATGCTCCCCTTTTCTTGTGTTGGTGGGAAAATATTCCCTCTGCCTTATAAAGGGTTAGAAGATAGAGATGTGCTGAAATGTGCTCCATGAGAAATCGTTTGTTGGCATGATTGTAATGAGTCGTCAGTCGTTTTTGTTCCAAGTATAAATCAGCAAAGTTTTTATTTTTTTTAATAACGATATTAAAAGAAAATCTTAAAAAAATGCGCTTACGTGCTACGCGAATTTTTCAAATATTTTTATGGCACAAAGCAGCAGAGCTCGAGCACATCACAGCGCAATATATAAATTTCATAAAAAAAAAAATAATAAAAAAAGGGTTACTCGCTTTACAGACCAGCTAAAAAAAAAGCAACTAAAAAATATGTTTTTTTCTAATGTAGCCTATGATAGCATTACTTACAGCCCATATTTTCTTTATGATTAATCTAACTTTCTACTCATTCGAAAGCGCAATATTGATATAAAAAGGTACTGACACAAAAATTTTTTAAAAATTAAAAGATGCCCCACAAATATTTTTACTTTATAAATGATAAGTTTATAAAACTTTTGGCCAGCTTTTATTAATAAACATCTCCTCTATGCATCCAACGTTTAGCTGATAATGATTTTAAACAATTTAATAATCCTCACCATCTTAGTTGACTTCCCTAGATGAAGTAATTCAAACTTATCTCATTTACTGCATAGACATTATATTTAAAGACAAAACGCAGAAGTTAATTTTTAAGTATGTACCTTTATTAATTCTGTCAAAAACAACTAGCATTTAAAAACCTACTCTTAATTAAGAAAAACCTACTAACTCCTACTAATAGTATTAGTTTTAAGCCAAAAACTGAAGCGAAAAGAGATCACAATTACACTTAAAATAATTGTATAAAAAAAAGAATGCTACTGTATGCGTTAGCAGTGTATGATACAGCAAACTTGTAAATATCTATATTTTTTATTTATACACGTAGAAGAAAGATTGACAACGGACGTGTACGCTGTTAGATTTCTGAATGAATTATATTAAAATTAAAACAAAAGCAATCGATCGTTGAATTAAATGGAGTTGATGATTTTATAACCATAATGAATGCTAAGTTCGCAATGAAGCATAATAATAACTACTAACTTAACGAAGAACAACTAAGAACTCAGCCCCCCTCCCCGAGATTAGCAGGCAAATCTTCTAATACTGAACTACTTTTATTTACATGTGATAGCAATCTCTCGAGAATTAAAAAAAAATTAATAAAAAATGTATTAATTTTGTTTATGTTACCTTTTGTGTTGCAACACTTGGATGTTTTCTGTCTATCTGTCTGATAAACAGCCACACGTAGCATGTCGCATGCGCGACATGTATTTTAATTGTATACCTTATTTCGAGTGACACAACTACAACCATAAAACATAGACTTACATTCTCACACACAATTACTCAAATCAAATATCCTTGACAAGGCTTTTCATATAACAAAAACAAATCTTAAACTACACATATATATTAACACATACTCTAGTGTAGCGTAGCATAGGCTAATATATATATATCATATAATGAACTAGTAGCAGTTCATGTTTAACATTAAAACAAAAATGTACGTATTTTAATGGAATTTATATACAAACAAACAAACAACAGCAACAATTAAAATGTATGCCTAAATGTAGGCATATTTCAGCAAAATTTAACATAACACAAAAATTTCTTAAAAAAAAGAAGAAAAAAAACAACGATGTTATGTTATGTTGATTTGTTTTCGTTTTTTTAATTATTTTAATTAAAATTGTATGCTATTAAAAAAAAATCTGTAAACTAAATAGGTTTACTTGTAGAACACACACAAAGCAACATTTTCTGAACACCAGCCAGTCGCCGCCAGTTAAGCATGACAGGCGAAAATAAATTCATCTACTAGTATAAACGTTGTTTTAATCTATAAATTTATGCATTATAAATACTGCTTAAAAATAAAAAAAAAAACACAAGAAAAACTTATATTTAGTTTATTTATACTGCATTGAAATAAAACAAAAATATATCTTTGTTAGTTATGTAATTCTTTAGCTTTTAAGTTAAATGCAAAATAATAATAATAATAATAGTAATTATAATAATAATAATAATAATTGAATAAATAACTACATATTATATTATAACTAAAATGGGTCTTTGCTTTATTGATTCCGTAGCTAAATTTAGCTAAATCTCTTTCTTGTCTTTAAATTTGATTTGTTTCTTTTATATAAGAAAACGCCTGTCGATCAGCGTTTTTGTTGCCACATTTTGTCGCATCCAAGTGCGATATAACCGCTCGAATAGCTGTAAATAAAACTCATTCTTATTAATAACAGAGAAACATTTGTTCAAACATTTATTTTTATTCACACACCTTATTTACTAGACACACAACTACAAGACTTGCGAGCAAATTTGTTGTTATCATTAATAATGTCATTAGCAGCAGCAACTCCATTATCAAAATTTTTGTTCCATTGCCATACAGGAACAACTGGCTAAATGCAAAACTTGTGTCTATATAAAATGTTCCTTTATCTGTTGGAAGTAAATTAAATAAAAAAAAAAATACTACAATATGCATAAAAACTTTTCTGTATTATTAATTCACTTACTGCTGGTTAAATAATTGTCGAATTCACTGCTCAGTAGTTTTTCTAAAAAAGTTTTCTCCTTGATTATGTAATCCATGTCACGTATAGCCTGGAGAACGGAAATAAAATAATAAGTTTTATTGTGCAAGAGTTCTATTTAAAATAAATTACAGAATAGGCACAAAATTAAAATTCTTACAGAGTCTTCAGTTCTAACAATCTTTCAATAGAATTGAAAGTTTATTAAAATTTTTTTTGAAGCTTATTTTTTTTTGCCCATCTGCAAACAGTAAGATCAAATGTATTAGGCAAGGCTCTTCATAAAAAATAAAAAAAAATTCGAAGTAACTTGTTGAAATGGCATTCTTCAACGATTGTGGGATGTGGCATTTCCCATGATATTTTGTGAGAAAAATCTCGAGTGGGAAAAAATGCTTCAAAATACCACAAAATACCTCAAAATATGGCAAAATCCCTAAAATTACCACAAAATACCTCTACGACATCTCGCCCACGCGTGGTAGAAATACGAACTAAGAGAACGATGCGTTAATTGAATTATTCAAATGACTGATTGCACTTGTTTGTGGTGGTTTGTGGGTATTATTTTCTTTTTTGCTTGTTTTACAATTCATCAAATTACAGAAATTAATTTAGATTAATTTTTAAGAAAAAGAACTGAATTTATTATGTTTTTAATAAATTATGAACTGAATAATTTTAAAAATCGAAGTGGCAATTGTGTGACGGACGTTACTTCTAAATCAAATTAGTTGTATGGTCATAACTGCATTCTGGTATTTTGTAGTAATTTGAGGTATTTTGTGTTATTTCAAGGTATTTCTATGTATTTGTGATCATTTTGAGGTATTCAGGGTTGTTGCGAAATACGTTTCGGAATTGCTTTGTTATCGGAATAGCAAAACGATTCCGGTATTAAATGGTGATGTGAAATCCGATCGGTTTTTAGTCTTTTCGAACATAAACAAATCCGATGTTCGAATCAGCTGTTCAGCTAAATTTTTTTCTGAAGTTTTGTGTTTGTACGAATTGAAACATTTTGCGCGTATTACATAAATTTTATTGTGAAAAGAAAAAAAAAGTATATAAAATGAGTTCTTCTATTTTTTTCAAAAATACAAAATACTACTTTTTATTTTATGGTGAGTAGTTTAGATTCGAGATCAATACTAAACACTTGCCAAAAACGTGAAATACCCTGTATCTTGAAAATTTTACAATATAGGAGGAAACTGAGTACGAAGTTGGAACGAGTATTGCAAGTACATATAGGAATGAAAATGGACTTACTGGATCCGAAATTTGTAGACTAGTATTATTTTTCCAAACATGTCTGAATATAAGGGTACTGCTATTATTTTGACCGCAATTGTATGAGCAACTTAACATTAACATTATGAGCAACTAAATTCTAAAAAATTTTTTAATTCAACTTTGACATAAATATCTCGAATATTAAATACATTTTTTGATAATTTTTGTGATGTAATTTTTTTTTATGATAAAGTTTGCTATTGACTTGGTTTTTGACTATGCCATAGTACTTGAGACTCAATGCAAACACAAATACTCTTCCATTTTAAATTACCACACGTAAAACAGTAAGCTTTTAGTGTGGTCAGATTAGAAAACGGCTTTTGTATGTATCATTGGTTTTTTAAAGTTTTCATCCGCAGTAAAAAAATGTTTAACATTCCATTAGTGAATGGCTGGCCGGTTTGTATTCGAATGTCAAACTAATAATATCGGTTTCTGCAACTCCTCAAACTGATGCAAATTCCGATTCGAGCTAAAAACCGGAATGTATGACACCTTTCCCAAATCTCTACCGGAACTAAAACCGATTCCGGCGATTAACGGTTTCCACAACAACCCTGATATGAGGTATTGGGAATGTGGTAATTTGTGAGAATGAAGTGAGAGAAAAAGAGAATTTTGGTGGTAATTTCATCTGGCGACACTGTAGAGACGTTGTTTTTCTTGATGAAAGCAAGGTTAAATTCTTTGGAAGCGATGGTAGAAATATGGTATGGCGAAAACAAAATGAGGAGTTAAAAAAAAGAACATCACGCCCACAGTGAATTATGGAGGTGGAAATGTGATGGTGTGGGGCTGTATGTCAGCAAAGGGCGGTTGTAAACTGCTTTTTATCGATAATAAGAGTATAATGAATGAAGAGAAGTATTGAAGCATTTTAAAGAATAATTTGAAATGATCCGCTAAGACTATGGGAAAGGAATACACGTTAAAATTATATCAAGATAAGAACCACAAACAATAAAGTGCATGTTGTGAGTGAGAGGCTGCTCTTCTATAATCGTCTAGAAGTACTTGATACGCTAGCACAATCCACTGACATTAACCCAATCGAAAATTTATGGTGTTCATGAGAAGCCAGTTACTTCGATAAGTGAATTAAAGCAAAGGCTGCAGGAAAAATGGAAGAAAATTAGCATTGAATAGCTACATAAAAATTTTTTAAATGCCAAATCGTCTTTCGGAAGTTATTAAATATAAAGGATTTCTTTAAAATAACAAGATTAATGCTGACTTGACATTGCTCTGCTTGCTGGATTTCTCCAAAGCATTCGACACCGTCAGCCACTCTATTCTCTGCAAAAAACTAGCTTAAAATTTTCAATTTTGAAAATCTGCGGTCCGTTTGCTAAGGAACTATCTAGTAGGTAGGTCTCAAAGAGTGCGTGTGGGCCAACATTTTTCTATGCTAAAAAGCACTACTAGCGGAGTACCTCAAGGCTCTGTTCTTGGGCCATTACTATTTACAATGTTCATAAATGATATTTTCAGCAAGTGCCAACACGTCACTATGCATGCATATGCAGATAATCTCCAATTGTACTTATCCAGACCAATTGGCCTGGTTGAAGATCTATGTACTAGAGTTAACGAGGACTTAGCTTTGGTGTCTAAATGGGCAGATGAGAATATGCTCACGTTGAACCCCACGAAATCATTTGTTTTGCCTATGTCTAAAACTCCATATTACCGTGATGATTTGCCTCCAATTTTACTTAATACCGTTAAACTGAAACTTGTAAGTAAGGACAAAAATCTTGGTTTTCAAATAAATTCATTCCTTGCCTGCGATGATCACATCAACTCATGCGTAAAAAAAGTATATTATCTTCTACGTAATCTCCAAATGACATCCGGTTTTGGGCCAGTTGAAACAAAAAGAAAACTTGTATTGCAGTTGATTATGCCGATCATAACATGCTCTGAGGTCGTGTACTGCAAACTTGACTCTCGGTCCCTACATAAGCTCCTGGTAGCTTTTAATAATGCAGCTCGCTATGTATTGCTGAGGTCAGACGATGCTCGTTTGCTTGGCGAGCAGATAATTTTGTTGTTGCTTCCAATGCGAAACTGTCAAAAATTTTGGAGAACACAACAACAACCATATTGCACGGCCATGTGTTCGCCGAGCAAACGAGCATCGTCTGACCTCAGCATATACGGTCTTAGAAAGTTTGATCATATCTCTGTTGATGTTATATTTTACCAATTATAATTTCATTTGAAATAAAATCTCTGTCTATTGTAAAAAATTACTTGGTCGTGACTTACCTAGTTAGCTTGAAGCTAGAAATTGTATATTCCTACACCGAATTATCTATACACGTAGTCCTACATATCTTTTTGATAAGTTGAAGTTTTGCAGGTCAAGTAGAAATATGAACCTCATTATCCCTAGATACAATTTCCTTAACTCCAGTAGATTGTTTTTCGTCAGTGTCATTAGGTCGTGGAATTCATTACCTAATAGTATTAAAAGCGTTTCTAATAAAATTAACTTTAATCATTTAATTTTCAAACACTTTTCTTAACTTCAAATTTCTCTCCTTACTCTTTCTTGTTCTTCTCTTATACTCTAATTACTTTTTAAGGAATAATTATTCATTGTTTAAATTTTTAAGTTTAAATTTTAGTCTTTTTAAGTAATATTGTTATTGATAGCATTATGTAACATTAATTTGCATTTCGTGTCTTAAATGTTGTTATATCCAATGTTAATTCGGCATGCAAAAAAATATTCTTATATGTCAACAAGTTTTTTAAATAAAAAAAAATAAAAATTAAAAAAATAATATAAATTGCAATCACTGTACTAGACTATTCAATGAACGCCTTACATGATCAATAAATGCGCAGAAGAAACGATTGACGCTATTAAAAGCTATGGACGTCTTCTCCACGTTACCCTCAGTGCTCGTTGCTTCCTTTTTAAAATGTGCTTGCGACAGATTGCAGGTTTTTTGAAACGGAATCAGAAGATTTTTACAATAAATTCTGCAAATAATTAGTATAACAGTTATCTCCTTTTTATTAAATTATTAATACTTTACTTTAGGACCTGATCCAAATTGTTTCTAAAAAAGAATTAATTACCTTAAATTAATTGGCGGTAAAATAATATAAGTCTGTTGATCCGAATCACTTAAGAGACCACGTTTGCCACACATATTCTGAGACTCACGCTGCAGCTGAAGAAGCATAGTGGAAATATCCGTATCGGAAAATCCATGCGGTGATCTGCCATGTATATAAAATCCATACGATGCCTCGAGCAGTGTAAAAACGGATATATTTGCCAACGAACAAGTGTCGACAAAAGTCTGCAAAGGACAGCCAAAAATTCGATTTACCAAGTAATAATGAAAGAAAAGTTGCAGCAAGTAAATTGCTGAATAGATTGCAGTGAAAGCAAACAAATGCAAAGTAGCGTCACGTTGCATATTGTGGCTCCGATCGAGTAACTATACGAAATTAAGTAAAACTAATTTAAATATGCATAGTTTAAAAGGACATTAAAATTACATTGAAGCATATTAAAGAAAATATGCCACGTATAAATATACAAGTATTCTGCTTGCAACTCAACGTTATCCATTCGTTAGCTATAAAGAACATGCGCCAAGCTGAGACGTTATTCTCAGAAACGAAAGAGCGTACCTGTAAAATTACCGTAAAATTAAAAAATTTCAAATTAAAACAGAAAATTTCCTCCATTTACACTTACGTTTGAGCAAACTGAAGACGTCTCCAAGTTATTTTTAAAATTGAAGTGATTGCTGTCGCAGGCCTTGGGACGTTCCCAATCAATAAAGTACAGTTCAACGTGTCCAAGACGCCAGAAATAAATGCTCAAATACATGCACTGCAGAAAGAGAAACCAATTTAAAAACTTACCAGCATAAAAACCACTCCATAACTAACCTTTAATATTAGTGCAGCATAAATAAGCATATCTAATGAGCCGCGATACTCGACGATCGGTAACGTGATAGTTACGGTTCGTTGCGCAAGATAGGCTACTGACCTGTAACTGATGTGTATAAGAAAGAAAATAAAAAAAGCATTGGCCACGTTCATAATCAACAAGAGCAAAAATTCAGCCAGGCACGTTAAATCACAAAGCTCTGTGCCTGCTGGCTGCTGAGTTCGGCGATTTTTGAAATTATATGTGCTCAGACAAGTGGCGATGGACGCGACCAGCAGTAAGACGAAGAATAATATTTCATCGATCAATATCGATGTATCGTTGTGTTCGCCTTTGATGTTGAACTTTATGCGAAAGCTGAAGGGATAGACTTGGTCCAATGATGAATTTGTACTGAGTTCTATAGTGCGAAAACGCAATTTAATAAGCGGTATTGTTATGCGTGTATTTTCCAGAATATTATAGCTTATTTCAAATTTTTCCACATAACGTATTCTTTTGTAGAGCTGTAATTTATGCGCATCTTCATAGCTTGGTTTCTGAGGCCCAAAATCGTCTCTATTCTGCGTCTCGATAAGTTGGAAACGTTTTACCAATTGCCATTCTTCGATTTCTTGGCGCTGTTAAATGAAATTATTGATGGTTATTGAAACTTATTGATGGTTTTCAATTTGATAAATAGTAATTTAAAAATGTCATTAATTTTTCATGTAAACAATGGCGTGAGTTCGACCTAAGAAGGCAAGTTTGTTCCCAATGTTTCCAAAAACGGATGTGAATCCGTTTCGAACCCGTTACGAGTCCTTCAGTTCGGAATTCGCGCTTTTCTTTCTCGACAGACCCAGTAACAATGGTCAGAACGTTAACATAAAAGGCAGTTTTGAAGTTATTATGAAGTTGCTGTTTTTGCTATGGGAAAGGGATACGAAACTCGATTCTGTATAGGGCTACCAGGTCACGATTTCCACGCGGGTTGTCCCGATTTTCAGCCAAAAAATGTGCGTCCCGCGAAGACCTTAAGCGGGACGCCAAATGTCCCGATTTTCCGAAAAACAATTTAATTTTTTATGATTTTTATTACTTTTTAAAAATATTTTCTTTGTTTTTATTTCTACATCACTCAGGGACCGTACCGGTTATGGTTTTTATCAAAAAAGTCAGATATTAACAGTTATCATTTAACTTTTATTTTTTCCTACAAAAATACTAGTTATTTAATGCCTTTTATTTTTTCGGGCAAAAATAACTGTTACTTTTGACTTCTATTTTCTTTGGTCAAAAATAACCGTTATTTTGTGCCTTTTATTTTTTCGGTCAAAAATATCAGGCGATTTGCATTTTTTAAAAGGCCACTTGAATCAGCGCGCACATTTTGAGCTATAAAACTTTTTAGTTTTTAAAGTTTTTTATTCGGCCTTTAAAAAAATACAAATTGCCTGATATTTTTGACCGAAAAAATAAAAGACACAAAATACCTGTTATTTTTGACCTAAAAAATAAAAGTCAGAAGTAACAGTTATTTTTGCCCGAAAAAATAAAAGGCAAAAAATAACAGTTAATTTTAATTTTTATAGTGACAGCCAAAAATTTAAAAGGCATTTAATATTCGCAAAGCTGCTACCATTACGATAATAATGGCATATTTAAAAAAGTCCTCCGGCCACTTTTTCGTTATGCCTTTTTCATCTGAAAATTGTAAAGTAACAGTTATTTTCGGTCCCTGCATCACTAAATTTGTACAGATATTCTTTTTCACTTACAGTTTGTACGTGTCCATTTGACTTAGAAAATTGCTGAACAGAATTGCTAAATTTAGTCTGAAGAGCAGCCAGAGGCAGTTCAAGTGCTGCCAATAAAACTTGAAAAACGCACTGTTTGGTGTGGTTTTATTTCATTGGGTAATAAAATATATTTTTTATTCAAAGAAATTTACTCAAAGAAATCGATTTTCAGTAAACGTATTGGCTGTATTTCTTTATTCATTCCAGATGTTCGGAATGACTGTTTTTGTTTCTTTATTCAGTTTTGATTATCCGGAATATTCTTTTTGTATTTCTTTATTCTTACGGAATATTCCGAACGCGTTCTTTTTATACTATCAGCTAAGGTAGAATAAAAAGAATATTCCTTGTATGTGAGGTTATATTCGATTGTTTGAAGAAAAACTTCGTTAAATGAAAATGGAAAATTTTTTACATTAAATGTTTTAGATTGCTTTGTTGTATTTTTATTTTTTAAATTTTATTTGGTGTATTTGTTGTCTTTAATTAAATACGAAAAATATGTTTCTGGTTTTAATAAAGACAAAATTTTCTTTCTTTTCCAATACTGTTTCTTTATTCATTCTGTTCTGGATAAACAACAATCTATTCTATTCGTTCTCTCCTTTATCCGGAATGAATAAAGAAATACACCCATTTTAAATTTTTTTTTATTCTTAGTGTCCCAGAAAAAAAGTGCTTCCAAAAGAAGCTAAAGAGGAAGGGAAAGCCCATCCTTGAATTCCATCCCTTCCACTTTCATACCCAAAAGGCATTCTTTTAACATATGCATGTCATTGGCAGGAATGCTTTCCTTAGTCTTCTCTAGAAGTGCTTCTAGGACTTTTTCAATGGAAGATTTCTTTCAGCCCTTCAATCAAAGGATTTTAGTAGGTGTTTTTCAGGAGAACTTTAAGAAGGCATTAAATGGACTGGAATGGTTTTTGTGGTTTGGGGGTTAAAAAATCCCTAGGAAACTATCCCTTTTCTCGACATTCTAGACTAGTAATTTTGGTGTTGGAAATGAAAAGTGCTTGGGTTTTGTGGGGGTTTAAAAAAATTACACGTAAATAACCTTTTTCCCTATTTTCAAAGCATTTTGGCGTTGAAAGTAGTAAGTTGTTGGGTTTCATTGGGGGTTTAAAAAACCCAACGGAAAATATGTAAAACATATTTTATAATTATATATAATTTTTGTACTTTAATTGAATTTAAATGCCATTTGAATGTCTTCCAGAAGGATTTTATAAAACTGCCACTGGAAAGAACTTCTTTATTAGGCTAAAAAGAAGCACAGTTTGATACATAGAATGTCTTCTGGAAGCAGTGTCCGTAAGAATGCATGTCAAATTTGCATCAAAAATGTTGCTGTGGTACTGAACTATTGAGCGACACATTTTATTCCAACGCGAAAAGTAAATAAGATATCGTTATCGTTCGCACAATTAAAATTGATCTATGACAAGTATTTCTATGTACTTAACTAAGATTTTGCATTTTGAGTTGTGACGTTATTGAAAAAAAAAACGAGCATACATCTTTTTCCCGATTTTTTTTCTTATGTCCTGATTTATTTTTTGTAAAATCCCGATTTTTAAAAAAAAAAACCTGGCAGCCCCAATTCTGTACCTATTTGTATTCTACCATTTACGCTAGCCTCCACTAACTATTCTCTTATAAATTTGGTTACAAAACTATTTGTTTTTTTGTTCTGAAACGCAACCCGTTTCGGATAAAATATACGAAAAAGCGAGCCCATCTCGAATTCGAAATGGATACGTATTGCACACTTTGTTAATTTACACATACAATCAAGGGCGTAGGCAGGGAAAAGGGGAGGACGTCCCCCATAAATCTGAGATTTTTAATCGATGGCTTTTTTAATAGTTTCTATATGTGATAATTTTTTAATGTGTAGTTTCACCTTTTTCTTTGATTCTAGACCTGAAAAAGTTAAAAGCAAATTAGTATATTTAAAGCAATATTGTATAATTTTGTAAAATATTAGCTGTGTTTTTTTTCCAAGCGAGTTGTAAAAAACGACCCTTATTGTATGAAAAGTCGCTTATTTAAGCGAGTATGAAGCGACTTTTCATACAATAAGCGGTCGTTTTTTTACAACTCGCTTAGAAAAAAACACAGCTATTGTATACTTTTCAGGTCAAAGGTTTTGTGCAAAATTTGAAGTCATTAGATGAATTTTTGAGGAATTGAGAGAGATTTAACCATTTTGGTGAACTGACTTTGTTTGGGAGGTAGACATGATTTTTATTCGACTTTTCAAATTTTACACTAAAAATGCGTATTAAAGGTTAAAGCTTATGTGCAATATTTTAAGTCATTAGATTAATTTTTGTGGAATTGAAAGAGAGACGTGGTTTTCATCTTATTTTTACAAATTTCATACTCAAAGTTGTTTATAATAAATATTAAAAACGCTGTGCAAAATTTGAAGTCATTATATTAATTTTTGTGGATTTTAAAGAGATTTTACCGTTTTGGTTAAATCACTTTGTATGGGAGGTAGGCGTCGTTTTCATCCGATTTTTACAAATTTCATACTCGGAGTTTATATTAAATATTAAAGACACTGTGCAAAATTTGATGTCATTAAATTAGTTTTTAGCTGCGTTGCTTTCGCCTTAATATAATTGCGATAACAAATTTTCTCAAAGGAACGGCAAGAAAAACGACTCGTAAAGGGCACTACCGTTGCAGTCAAAATTAAATTCAAACAAGCAATCATGATACAATAACTATTAGGTGTCATGAGAACGTGTGTCGTTCAAAACTGTTGTGAACTGTTATGGTAGCGATACCTTGGTGAACGATGTTTTTCTCTGAATGTGTTTTACTCTATATATGTTTTACAGAAAAATTGTAAATTATTTTATATAATTATTAATATTATGCAATTAAATAAATACTTAAAGTGTAATTATTGGCTCCGCTGAATGCGTCCAATGTGTGATACACGCGGTTTGTTTTGTTTTGTTTAACATTTGATGGTCGCAGCTCGTAAGAAAATAGGTAGCTGTCATGGCTACCAAATAGTCATTGTATCAAACAAACAAATAATTCAAAAAATGAAATGACAGCTCACAAAAATATACAGGTTTTTGTTTCAAATTTTATAAAGGCTATATCACAATTTTATATGGATAGCAAAAATAATCCTATTTGTTATAGGTTTATTATTTTTGTTTTTGCTTTGCATGTAAAAAAAATAATCTGGATTATTTTGAAGCGAATGGAACGCAGCTTTTGTGGAATTTAAAGAGATTTCACCGCTTAGAGTAAGTCACTTTGTATTTAAGGTAGGTGTGGTTTTCGTCCAATTTTTACAAATTTATACTCAAAGATTATAATAAATATTAAAGACACTGTGCAAAATTTGAAGTCATTATATTAATTTTTGTGGATTTTAAATAGATTTAACCGTTTTATTTAAGTCACTTTGTATGGGAGGTAGGCGTGGTTTTCCTCTGATTTGGCACATTTTCGAACTTGACCTCCACTTTTGAATAAAAAACTTATATATTGAATTTTGTTACGATAGCTAGCGATAGTGGCGGCCGTAGCATAGTGGGTGGAGTGCTTGGCCCCTAAGCTAAAAAACCGCGGTAGCCCGGGTTCAATTCCAGCTCATACAGAAAGTTTTTTCAATTGAATTAATTTTTCTGTTCGGTCGTCACCTCTCTGCAGATAATGGCAAACCTCAGAGAGTAAAAATTGCCATGTTAAGCTTCTTGAGAACATAAGCCGTTCGAAGTCGGCTTAAAACATTCTTAGGTCAAGGTTCTCGATCATTTGTGATCAAGCATTTAATAACCCGCACAACACAATTTATTAATTGAAGCTAGGTCAAAGTCCTTCCAAGGGCTGAAATGGCCAGTTTATATATTTTATACGAAGGCATATTTTTAGATAACTTAATGAAATTAAAAATTAATGCACATAATATTAAAAAAAGAATTTAAAAAATTACTACACGGTTAGAAATCTTGTACTAAAATTTAAACTTTTCTGTACTACATATAAGTCTACACCAGCTTTGGTTTCAAATCTAGTATTTACAAAATACTAAAAAATGGTTTTAATGCAGCTTTGGTTTCAAATTTAGTACAAGCTTGGATTCAAATATAAAAAAAAAAAAAAATAACAAACAACGCGAGATTCGATCACACGACATTGAGTTTGTAAACTCACTACTCTAACCACAGAGCTATTGGCTTATACATAAAAAGCGCCATAAGCAAACATAAGAACCGAGTCGCCTAATATTGAGTCGCAGCATTGCCAGGCCAACTTTTTACGGGTCTTAATCCAAATTTAGTATCCACATGTACTAGAATTTAGTATTATTTGTATTAAAAACAAAAAGTAATACAGAGTTGTACTTAAATTAAAACCAAAAAGACTAAAATTGAAACCAAAAAGCTAAAATTTAAACCATAAAGCTAAAATTGATGCTGTAATATTTCTTATGGTTTCAATTCTAGTACAGAAAAGTTTTAAATATGAGTTAGTATTTGAAAAGTTTCAATTTGAAACAGCAAGGTTTAAAAACATGCAGTAATATTTTAGTGGGACTAAAATTTAGTCCAAGATTTCTAACCGTGTAGTATTATAGTCGATTATATATAAAATCATCAGGTAATAAGACACCATCCATTCATTTTTAACTAATTTCATTGACTCAAAATTCATGATTGAAAGATATGGTTAACAAATTTTTTAAGGTTTTAAAATTTTTCCCCCCCTAATTTTCATCCTGCCTACGCCCTTGCATACAATAATAACTTCTTTAAAAACCTTGTTTACGCCTTTTTTGGTTTAATACCAGCAAATTATTGGAGGCTAGATTGAGTTGTGATTAGGAAGTAAACAAAGAGCACAACAACAAATCTTTGCAAAATCAATGCAGTCACTTTTTCGAACCTTTGCTTTTAGCAAAATATGAAAAAAGTCCTGCTTTGAGTAGATTTTTTTTTTAAAGTGCGAAAGTTAAATATACTCATATTATTATTATAACATAATTTAAAATATTATAATTATTAGCTGCGGCCCATTCGCTTCAAAGTAATCCAGATTATTTTTTTTACATGCAAAGCAAAAACAAAAGTAATAGGATTATTATAATTGCATGATACAATCACTATTAAGCAGCCTAGACAGCTACCTATTTTCTCACGATCTGCGATCATCGAATGTTAAACAAAAAAAAAAAAACAAAATAAACAGCGTGTGTCACACACATTATAATTTATTGTGTGTTTTTTATATATATAATTATATATTATATATATATTATTTATATAATTGCATAATAACAATCATTAAATTAAATAATTTACAATTTTTCTGTCGTTTAGAGTTAAGCACATTCAGAGAAAAACATCGTTCACTAAGTTATCGCTACCATAATAGTTCACAACAGTTGTGAACGACACACGTTCTCATGACACCTAATAGTTATTGTGTCATGATTGTTTGTTTGAATTGAATTTTGACTGCAACGGTAGTGCTCTCTACGAGTCGTTTTTCTTGCCGTTCCTCTGAGAAAATTTTTTATCGCGATTATATTAAGGCAAAACGGACGGAGCTATTATAATATAATTATTAAAATTAAAGTTTTTTCTAAATGACCTCTATATTTATTATGTTGACTTTATATGATTTAAATACAAATTCTAAATGTTTGATAGTTTAAATCATACTTGATTTTAAATACAAATTCTAGTTGTTTGATAGTTTAAAATCGTTTATTGAGCTTAAGGTCAAAGTTAGAATAATAATTTGTTCTAACGAATTTTTCCAAAGAAACAACAACAACAACAAAGTTTTTTCAATATGAAAAGGAAAAAATCACTAGCTTGATTTTATTGTACAATTTCTGCTATGCTAAAAGCGTCATCAGAAATCTTTGTGATTACCCGTGCAACCGTGCAAGCGCGCGCTAACGCACTGCACCATCGGGGCGATGAGATTTGAAGCGTCAATTTATCATTTTTTCCTCAATTTCATAATGTCACATTTGTTGTTGTATTTCTGTTTTACTTTAGTTTCTATGCTTATGTTATTATATTTAGTCCAACAGCCTGCTGGAAGTCTGCACTAACAAAGCATGTTTACTGAAGTTGTTTTTAGAATTTTTGCTGATTTTGTTTTCAGCTGTTTCCGTTTGGTCGAGCTCTACCATTTGATTAAAGTTTTTTCTAAATGACCTCTATATTTATTATGTTGACTTTATATGATTTAAATACAAATTCTAAATGTTTGATAGTTGTTTCTTTGGAAAAATTCGTTAGAACAATTAATTGTTCTAACTTTGACCTTAAGCTCAATAAACGATTTTAAACTATCAAACAACTAGAATTTGTATTTAAAATCAAGTATGATTTAAACTATCAAACATTTAGAATTTGTATTTAAATCATATAAAGTCAACACAATTATTAAAATTTTCATATAATTATTATGATAACAAATTAAAAAAAGAATATATATGGGGCATTCTACGATACTTTACATATTAATCGGAGTCGATTTGTCGATCGATTTTCGGGACAAATATTGGCACAATTACGATTTCCGGGGCGCCGCGATAGTTACCGATTTTTAATTGTTTTTCTTGCTAAAAGATCTGTTTAAATAAACATCTATATCTTTGACATTATCGAATGGATCTAAAAAATTGACGTGTCACTTGAAAGGTAATTAAATTACATTTTTAATGATATGCAATACAAATATCATTGCAAGAATATTTTAAATTTTATAATCAAACTTACATTATATGCGAATTTTTTAATTAAAACAACCGATATTTACTACTAAATTTGCGTTATTAAGGTACTGAAAATATATTGTATTCTTGAAGCTTAAACATTTACCTTTCATTTGTTATATTCAAATATACATATTTTATGGAGAATAAAAACTGATTTATAAGAAAAGCAAAACAACTAAAGTAAATATGCTTGAAAAACAACTTTTCGTACAATGGCAAATCACTTCATCACAAAATAACACCATAAATCATAAAATCATATAAATTATATACTAACTGAAATATAAATATTTAAGATTAAATAATTTCTTATTCATAATACATAGTAGTAACGGTAGTTTTTGAAAAAAAAACGGTTTTATGCAAGCAAATATTTTACTTTTATATACAAATAGCTATAAAACATGAAATACTTAACGGATTTTATTTATATGAAACTTATGTGAAAGCTTTATATATTATCTTTTAAATAATACCTTAATCATCAATATCGGTATAAACCAAGTAAAATATAGTCAGTTTTCTTAAAAGATTTTATAAAAAAAAAAATCCTTAAAAACTCTATAAATTGAAAACTAGGGATTTGTTTTGGATGGATTTTTCCTTCGGCCATTCTTTTTTTTTAAAGTATTTCACGAATCCATTGTCAAATGCTGCGCCCCGGAAATTGTAGTCTCCCCCAAATATTGATTAGATCGAAAATACACGAACTTCAACGGTGTTTCTGAGTTCAAATTAAAATATTTACATTATTTCGTTCCACTGTAAGATTTGTATTATTGGAATAAATCTTATATGAGAAGGTTTATGACAGCCCGAAGAATCAATTGTAGTGAACTTACATAGTCACTATACCGGCCACTACACTCTACTATATTAAACCTATATATTGATAGTCAGCATAAAAAACAAAACAAATACCACAAGTCATGCTATTTTCTTTGTTTTGTTTTACTGCAGTGCTACCAGGTGTCAGCGAAAAATTCCCTATTTTTGCATAAAAAAAATTTGTTCCCCGTTTTTTACATCGAGTTTCCCAGTATTTTCTCCTATATTTAATATGTTTAATTAATAGCATTTTATTGTTAGAATTCATTTAAATATACATATTATTCCTAAGCAAACTTAAGCACTCCAAATTTTTATCAATTTCAAAGCAATTTTTATAATTCATTAAAGATTTAATGCGGAGAATTCCGTATAGTTAAAGCAGTATTATCAAGAGAGTTCCTTATTTTTGATTTATTCAATTAATAGTAGAAAAAGTCCTTTTAGTACATGTGCCTGCTATGGGGGAGCCAAGAGATAAACGACCGAACATATCGTCCGAATCGATGGAAAATGGAACTCCTTTCCAGAATCCCTGAACGGTTTCTAATTGTATATTTGAAAAATTTATATTTCTTATATTCTTGATCAGGATCGTCTACTCGGATTGAAAACTTCCATGTGGAAAAAAGTACATAAGGGAACCAATGATGGAACGGTAACACTTAAGGCCACCAAATTTACAATATCTGTTATTAAGGTTAATATATCGGTTAAAAAATAAATGCCACACCCCCTTTTACCGGCCTCAATCAATAAAAATGCTTTATTCCGGACGGTTTAAGTCGTATTAGACTAAACTTTAGTAATTGATTTTCTATTTTGAAAAATTTATTTATCAAAAATAAATTTTATTATAAAATATAATAACATAAAACCTAAAAAATATAAACGATGTTAGTCGAATCGGCTAACATTAGTACTCCAGGATTAAGTCTATTTCGAAAATACTATTGAGAGTATCAGTATATTCCTTTCGTATGAAACCATCAACATAAGTCTTCAAAGTTGGTTCTCTTTTTTTATACAGGGTCTTCCAAGATTGAGTTAATCTTTGAAATTCAAAAGAAACACACATGTTGAATGGAAATTCATCATCTATTTATTGATATATGATGAAGAGAGTCTACCATTTAATAATGATATCTTCCAAATATACCCTTAGTGCACGTATAGAGATGTCGATTCTTTTGGTTAAATATTCGATCACATTTCGGCATATTTGGGGCTCTGATATCGTGACATGTTAGCAAGGTTTTTTGGGCAATAGTTAATGGTATGGACATTGACAATATGTGGTTTCAACAAGAAGGTGCTACATACCACACAGCCAACAAAACAATAATGGTATTCAGTAAAATTTGTTAAGTGTGCTAAACTGCTAAATTGTCAAAGTTAGCAGCTGTTAATGTGAACGCACCTGCTAAGACATCTTACAATCATGTGCTAAGCTGATATGCCAAAACCAGCTGACAGACTTCTACAGCTAAAAAATCTATTGTTTTAATTACTCGTGTAACCAGAACTCAGTAACGAAAAGTGTATATTAATTTTTATATTACAGTGCGTTAACACTTTCGATACAATTGCTATTCAGAAACTTTGAAATGTTTTAAGTCTCTACCAACCAAATTACAAAATTGTATTTTTTTATAAATGAAAGGCAGTCTTTTTACTTTGAAGCTGCAAATCAAAAATAATTTGGTACTTGTTAGAACTCATTCTCAAAACGATTCATCACTACACTCAATAAGTTTGACGTTTCGGACTTAACAAATGGTATCTGCTAAACAAAAACACGGTGCTGAGCTTGTTAACTTGCTAACAAGTTTCTAACTTTTTTCCCATACAAAATTTTGACAGGACTTAACAAATTTTTTTAAGTTAAGCAAGTTAGCAGGGCTTAACAAATGTTGTGAATACCATTAATGAATTTATTGCAAGCAAAATTCTAGGAAAGAATAATCTCATAAAATTCTGAAGCAGCTTGGCTGTCAAGACCACCCGACTTAACGCTTTTGAACTATTTTCTGTGCAGCATTTTAAAATATAGGGCTTATGCCAATGAACCACAACAAACTGAAGCCTTGAAAGACAACATTGGGCAAGAAATTGCTGAGATAGAGCCCCAAATATGCCGTAATGTGTGCTTTATTTGAATTTAAAAAAGAAACTCAAATTTAGAAG